>OZ025253.1:12437094-12511453 GCA_964019135.1 Arenicola marina | reverse complement strand
GGTTTTGGTTGAAATTTGGGGGACTGATGAATTCGCGCGTAGCGTCTTCAATCTTTGTGCCTAAGGCTTCATAAATGTATACTGGACATGAATATGTAAACGATATGTGCCATCTCCATCACATTTTTGTGGAATCCAGAAATCTTTGTCACCACCCCCTGCTTTCGGAAGACAGGCCGTGATCGGTAATCCATGGCCCTCCAGTCCGCCCTGCGGCCGGTGGGCCATGTTACAGGGCTATACCAGTGCTAACATTACCCCACCCTTGGCCGACATTACACTACTCATCGGTATTCGAATATATAATCAATTTCCGGTATTTATAAATCTGTTGAATGATATCAGTCATAGGAGGGATTCCCTTTCCAGGAAAAAGCCTTTAGCCTAGTTAACTCATTAGAATATTTCGAGCCACAAAACGTCTTGACATTTGACAGATGTACCCTACAACCTTTTCAAGTAAACTTATACAATCAGTTGGTAAAAAAGCAAGTATACAACAGTTACAAGCTCGTACCTTTTAGTGAAATAACTCCCAGATAGTTGGGTAGGCCCTTGGCGCAAGTGCCCCCAGGCAAGCCCGCTTCTCTAGGGGCACAACGGTAACAATGTTAAAATCCTTCGACATTAGTAGGGAATCGACTGTAGCTTTTATTATAATGCGGGCGCGTACAATAATAGTGCTTACGTATTCTATATACCTTGTTCTATCATCTGAGATCAAAAAAGTGTGTCGACACTAGGTTGTTTCGATTATATTTTCGCGAAGAAATGTTGGAGCACACAACTGTTCCCGACCAGCCATCCGCCATATTTGTTTTTGGCGGATGTCGGTACCTGTGAATGCGAGTTGGTTCCTTCTCTCTGTTAGCATATGACTCTCCGCTAGAGGGCCTTGTCAGTCGCTCACTTTGAACTTAAGGACAACAGCAGCGCCCTCTTTCACAGGTCATTGACTGTTACAAAGTTTGGGACCCAGGCTACATATGGTTCAAATGGTGGCGGGATTCGCCAGGTGGCGCTGCATACACATGGCGGTTGGTAGGGAAAAGTCGCATGCTCCAACATTTGTTCGCGAAAATATGACTGGAACAATCTAGTGTTGACACACTTTCTTGATGTCAGAAGATAGAACAAGGTATATAGAATACGTAAGCACTATTATTGTACGCGCCCGCATTATAATAAAAGCTACAGTCGATTTCCTACTAACGTCGAAGGATTTTAACATTGTTACCGTTGTGCCCCAAGAGAAGCGGGCTTGCCTGGGGGCACTTGCGCCAAGGTAGGCCCCAAATTTGATTTTTAATTCTTTACATTCTGACAGTCATTCTCTCCTCCATAAACTGTTAAAAACACTCTTGTGCATTCACAGATGATTGAAAACTTGTCACAGAAACAAAAGAAGAAGACTTATGAAACTCTTATAAATCAATGATGACGGCAGCACGAGTAAATAGAAGTGATTGCTCTTTGAAGCTAAAACTAAAAGATTGCTAGAATAATTTCGCAAAATCATGACCATGCCGGCAATCCAATATGGCGGCAAAAGTTAGTGAACTGTTCAACAAATTTCGTGTCATTTTACAAGGGGAAAAAGGGTAATCGTAGCAGTTACAACTGCAATAAGCCTAATTTCCAATGCAGTGAACACTTAGGTAATAAAAATTGGAACCTTTGAACTTAACATCACATGATAACATATATATTTTCACAAATTTGACAGAGAAGTCCAAACTCACGTGTGTATTTCCGACAGAAAGAGTAAGAGGCTCATGACGCATGCGCGTCCACGTTTCCTGGGCTCATTGCTCGCCTAGAGGGGTCTTCGCAATTGTCAATCTTTGTGTGTTTTCATCGAATAATTTCATCATACGCGAGCTCGAATTAATAGACAGTACACATGTACTTGAATTCCAAAATTATAACCAATTACTCTTTTCTCCCTGAACTAATAGTTACTCTCCAGTCAATATACAGCTTATTGTGATTCTTATCAAAGTAAGCCAATACTGCTGTAAGCCAATGCTTAACAGTAATGGCGACATTTCTATACCATCAGAACATTTATTTATGATGCAAAGTTTATTTCGATGTATCATCTGAAGCCCCGAGCATTCATGTCACGGTTCCGTTCTAGAAATGTAATAATTATCCGACTTAAATGGTTACGGATGTGAGTGGATAATCATAGTGTAAAAATATGTTGAATAAAGCAAGCATATATATCCATACCTGTTTTGCAATCCGCTAAAAAATATAATTTGTAGTCTAGTAGTATATGCAATCCCAATTAAAGCTCTACGAGGATTAGTTGAAAGATGATCGTGTGGGTTCACATATATTACAAGAGAGTAAGGTAGACATTACTCTCTTGAAATAAAAGGCGATCTTAGGGCAGATAGGCAACAACCGCACTGATTCCATCTACAGCATGGGTTGTGCTTTATAAAGAAAATGATTGCAAACTGTTGTGCAATAGTGCAATCTTGGCAGCCCCGCTACCAACCTTCGGTGTTTACACTGAGTGACTCATTTCTAACTTGGGATCGATTTACATATCTGCTTGTGGTGCGCCCACAAGAATGGATCGTGTTATCATGCTTCATACAGTTGACGAGAAGGGGGGGGGGGGGGTTGCAAGGGGTATTCACATTCCTCGGGAACAGGCTTTTCATTTCATTTCACCATGAACTGAGAATGAGGAAAATAATTCTTCGTGAACTGAGAATGAGGTATAAGGAGACCGTCGCCATCAATGATTTTCATTAATAGTGAACAGATTTTTAATACTAAATAACTGCAAATTGTAATATTCTATACGGGGAGTTCGTGACACCTGGGAATAAACAAATACATTTTTTGTGATTTGGGAACCCTTGGTGGGGGCCAAATCTGGTGGGAGCCAGGGTTCCGCGGGTGCCTTGATGCCTGAGAGAACGGACATTTGTGATGAAAAAGATATACCCCTATAGAGTGGATATTTTAAAACTTGCGACCGGGGGGGGGGGGGGGGCGTTTATAGAGTGGGTTACTGGGAAAAATACCCCTTCTGAGCGGAGTTTGGCGGTAAAACGCCCCGACCGAGCGGATTTTGGCAGTAAAAAAAGGGTGGCTTTACCGCTAAATCCCCCAAAACCCAGCAATTTATTAAGTATCCCGCTCCCCCCCTCAGAAGGCCTCACTTAACCTAAAGGGGCGCGGACTTTAGGGTTGTGCTCATTCTTCCACTCAAAATCCTTCCCAGCTTACATGTAATGCTTCCGTAAATCTACCCCAGGAAAACATATTTTAAAGTACTTATATATCCGGTCCGGTGAAAAATAATCCAAACCAAAAGAATAGTACAAATAATTAATCAAACATTTAATAAGGAAACTGAGCTAACTGAAAGCCCGTCGTAGCGTTAAGGTTAGCTCACACTGTGCCGGTTTACCCCGGTCCTGAACACCGGGGACAACCTTGGACAACCCTGGGCAATCGTAGCGAGTCCGTAGTCAATCCGGGGTGATCCGTGATAGTGAACCGTCGGTCGCCCCGCTGGTTGTGAACTGTTCAAAACTATCGGGATGAACCGTAGCACCACCATAGTAACATCGTGGCCTACTGTCTTTGCGCCAAAAGTTTGCAAGATGGCCTCGATTCGTTCCGGTATATACCGGGAAGGACCGGAAGGGACCGGGTTAAACCGCAGCCAACACGGGCACAGTGTGGGCTAGGCTTTACGTCAGCACGTGGCCAGTACAAGGGGATAGAGTCGACACGCGACATGGACCTTTTCTTAAAATCGACACGCGACATGGACCTTTTCTTGAAATCGACACGCGACATGGCTACCCCCCCTCAGGGCCCCTAGAGTTCAGCTGTTGTCGATTCTGCTCCGCTATGCCAGTCGAAGCGGCCGGTGAGGCGTTCGAGCCCTACATGTTCAAATGTTTGCGCAGGATATAGATCCCATATCTTTCTTTGCGTACTGGGTTCCTCCCGGAGACATATGGCTCCTCTCAACCTTAACAATGCACCTGTCCCACTGTGGCAATATGACTAACACAGGTTAATAACATTCAATACACTTAAATCAATCAATAAATCGTACCAGAGACTTACTACATATTGTAATCGTAAGAATATCAACCAATTTGGCATCTCTGAAAAACGATGTGAGCTTGATTTGCCAGGAGGTGAAACAGATTATTATGGTCAATGGCATGAACAAAATGGTGTGCAATACTCATTGACGAACTAGTTGAAATGCTTGTTGTACACGCAAGAGATAGGGAATTCTTTATAAGGAAGATTGGCAGTGCTAGAGTTAAGGTAGGAACGAAAGTCATGGTTCATATATGGTTGCCGGTTAACCGACAACGTTCCCGCCACGTTGTATGATGACGAAATATCAACGTTAAACTAACGTGGCACGGTACAACCTAGAGTCGCAGCAAAAGTAGATAGATATTTATTAAAGCATCAAAGTAAAATAAATGAAATATTTTCGTCGAAGTACACCAGAAAAATATTAAACAAGGTATTTCGGTAACACATTTGCAAACCAACATTTACCACTTCCCAGATAGCATGTAAACGTTAATGTAACGTTAGATTTTGCTTCGAATGGTTGATATATGGTTTCCATTTACTGTTACTACGTTAAAGTAACGTTTATTTTTGGTTTACAAATATACGTTTGCAAGGTAAGCTGAAAATTAACGTTGGAAAGACGTTTAAAAAAAAAAAACCAAGGTCGCAGCCGAAACGTGATAGGAAGTTTAGACATATCGAAAAATAAAGGGGCAAATAAATTAAGGTTCATTTTTCCAACAAAAGTTTGGGGGTTATAAGTCACATGAAATTAAGTGTGCCTGTTATATTTAATTAAACCATTTGGTACAGGTCTAATAAATTAAGCCGACTGAGGTAACGCAGTGGTTAGCGTGCCTGCCTTGTAATCTCGCGACCGGGGTTCAGTCCCCAACCTGTCGGGGATGAGCTTTCGGAGACCTATGAGTTCAACTATCAGATTGGTGCCAATAAGGAGCAACCAGGGGCCATCCTTTCGTGAAATACGCAGTGACACAGGGTGTCCAGTGGCAAGAAGGCTGACTTTTGCCGATCGCTACCGTTAGATATCTGTTTAAAGATGGTTTACTGATAACGTTAAAATGTAAACGTTTAATTCAATCAGTAAAATTACGTTAGAACAACTGAACTGAACCCCCCCCCTTATTTTCATAGCCCCCCCCCCCCCGCCCCCCGGTCGTAGTTTTAAAACATCCGCATTATAGGGGCGGTATCTTTTTCATCACAAATGTTCGCTCTCTCCGGCATCAATTAAGGCACCCGCGGAACCCCCCCACCCCCACTAGATTTGCATAATAGTGCCCCCCCCCCCGCCCTCCCGGGACTCAGTCTGGGTTACCATATGTTAGAACAAAACAGAAAAATTGTTTCCCTTGCGGAAAACTTCTTGTACGTGTCGCCGGTACCGAGTATGGCCGGTACTCGCTGCGGTACTATGTAGTGACCGGTAATCTGTACAAAGTAGGTTAAGAGGCGAGCACGCAGCGAATGCGGCACAGGCGCAGTCCGCCACAGTTCGGCGCCCTTTCAAGCAGTTAAATTGTTTATGCCAAATAGGAAAGTCTACTTCGGTTATAAGCCAACTCGGTTCATGTCTTTGCAACTTTTGGGACTTGCTGTGTCACCACAGGTAGGACATAGTTTACCGGTATATATATATAAATAGTAGATATAATGTTCCTGATATATGACTTATTTGAAGTATACTATATAGAATGAAAGGTAGACGAATGATTGATGAATGTATATTAATGTACTATTATGCGTTTTATTTGTAACTGTAACAAGTTTGCTATTTTGTTACAGGTGTATATATTGTATTCAAACAACTGTCACTGAGTGAATAAAAGAAAAGGAATTCACCAAACGTCGTCGAGTCGCATATATCACTATCATATACAACCCCCCCCCCCCCACCCCCACCCCTGTTGCATAATGGAGCCCGACGTGGGGCCAGGGCGGAGTCAGTGATGCGAGGCGGCGTCATAATATTACACCTTGGTTGACTGAAGGCCAGTGAAAGCGCGAGATCAACCCAACGTCATAACGTCTCCGGAGACCGCGCCAAGGGTCAGCAGCGTCCACAGGCAGGAGAGCAGCCCAAGGGAGCGCGACGCCTAGCGAGTGTAATGGTCATATTGCACTCGGCCTGCAGTTGATGACGTCACGTAGACTTCGCGCCTCAACGACTTAAGGCCTCAGAGGGGCTTTTTCGACACGGCGACACAACGATTTTTAAAATCGACACGCGACATGGACCTCTTTTTTTAAATCGACACGCGACATGGCTACCCCACCTCAGGGGCCCTCGACTTGCTTGGAGGGACAGTGACAGATTGTGTTGTTGGCAGCCCGGGATAAGGTTTGACTGAACTTTGTGACCAATATGGACCAATACGAACATGTTAAAGGAAGCCTTCGGTCCAGAAAATACGACGGTAGTTACCTAGTTTATTCCATAAACAACGTTGTGACAACCCGTTTCCGATATTACTAAGCGCCCGTGGAACCTCTGCCACTTACTATGCAACATAACGCTCCCAACATAGCAGCCTCTCTGGCTCGGCTGAGCCAACATGGTGTTGACCTATATAGATTCTGCGCTCTCAGCCAGTGGAAGAGCGTCACGCGGTCCGTGCTTGGGCCGCAGCCGGGGAATTGATGGCGGTGTGTCGGAAAATTGAATCATATGCCTATGAATTAAGGCTATTAGACTCGGAACCAAATCAGCCTGCTTGCTAAGAAACCTCTGATCCAGAAGATAACTTGGATGTTAAAGTGAAAGGACGACGCCTCACAGTCGCATTGGAGGTCGGGATTGGTGCTCGCAGGGGCGGATCCAGAAAATCTGGATAAGGGGTCCGGTTTCAGGGTCGGATCCAGATATGCTTGATAGGGGGTGGGGGGGGGGGGCGCGGTTTTGGTTTTCATATGTTAACTGGTATAAATTAGGGGAGGGGTCAGGATTAATGGAATTCGGGCATCAATGTGACACATAAATATGTGATTAGTCTCTAATGTTAGCACGCCCCTCCTCCCCCACCCCCCTCCCTCATATTCTAATCCCTCTAACCCTGGATATAAGATATTCAACGTTAAGATCTAGGATAGGTCATAAGACATACGACACTTCAAGTCATATATTCTGTAATTTTTTATATTACAAACCTCTTCTCTATTTCAAATAAGTATATCAAGTTATGTCTTGTATTTAATCCTGAAAGCCTGTGAACCTTTGGTCATCGGAGCAGAAGTAGTTGGTGGCCTGCTTTATAAAGCCGGCCACTAACTACTTTACAGAATTACAGAATTTATTACTTGAAGTGTCGTATGGCGCTATTGAAAAAGAAGAGGGGGGGGGGGGTACGTTTCTGACAGCACGAAGACAACATTTGATGACGATATCTATTGTCTAAACAATGCGGTGGGTCGCTAGAACAAGATGAGCGGTTATATCACTGCGCGCCTGTTCACTGTTCAGTATTCTGTGTGATGTCGACCGCGGCTCGCTATCACGTCCGCGCGCGATATAAATGAACCGCGCAGTTTTATGTTGAAATTGTTGCTTTACAGACTCAAAGAGATATAAGACATATGCATCATAATTTTGAGATACTTTTATTCTTGATTCTAGAATGTAAACCATTTAAAAAATCTAAGATGGCGCATGTAAGTAGGCTGCTTTCAGTGTACTATTTGAAAACCCAAACTCTATCCAGAATATCTGGATCCGTACCTGCCCTCTCCCGCTTGTCTCACCCTTACATGCCGACAACTAACTTTTGCCAATGTTGGCCAATATCCTTAAATATCTTCATTTCGTTTCGTCGTTTCCTCGTTTCGCTTCGTTTCGTCGTTTCCACGTTTCGTTTTGTCTTTTTCACTTAGCCATTAAATGGGTTATTGCATGCAGCTGTCTGAACGAGATCACTTCACACCCAGCACACGTGTACCCACAGCAGTCGGTAAGCGACAGAGAAGGGAGGCGGGGTGTGGGTGGAGGCAGCACCCAGGATAGGAACCCACACTCATTGTAGTTACTCAAGTACAACATATGGAACCCCGTCGGGCCGCGTCGATGCTCCTTCCTATCCCCCAGAAAACAAGCTGGCTGAGAAATACTGTACCCGTAATTTAATTACGCAAATAGTAGAATATTTACTGTGGTTTATGAATAAAACATGTTTTAGATCGACGTGATATTGCTGCGGCGCTTAAATAATCTGAGATTTTCTACGCTCTGTAATGTGTATAACCATAACCATGTAACCGTTTCATCCAGACATGTTAATTTGGAGGTTTGTGGACCACCAGATTGCTTCGTTGGTAGATGTTGATACCCAGGCCATAAATTCATAGGCCGGGACACGCAAACGGTAACAAGGCTCCCCCCACGAGCCATGAAGTCATAGGCCGGGAAACGTAAACGGGCCATGAATTCATTGGCGAACGTCACCGCGCCTGTCGCATCATAAGGGGAGGAGGGGGTGGGGGGGGGGGGGCATGACAGGCCAGGTACTCATTGGCCGACCTCATGAGATGCAGTCACCCAGACCCTTTAAAACCTTGTGGCCGCTAAGGTGAACAATTCCAGAAATTTCAGGATTCCGGAATCTTTCAATTGTCGAGAGGTAAGTTTAAATTGCTGCGTTTCTAATTTGCATGACAAATTCTTAAGATGAGGCATAACTGAATTCGAACTAGCTTACAACTAAAACCTAACTCCAGTTATCAAGTTGAAATTCGTATCTCTTTTTCGTACGGGCTACCTGGTGTTTGGTGAGCCCAGCCTGGCAATGTAAGGTTGGCAGTGGTTTGGCGTGACCAGCCTGGCAATGTAAGGTTGGCAGTGGTTGGCGTGACCAGCCTGGCAATGTAAGGAGTATAGTGGTTGGCGTGACTAGCCTGGCAATGTAAGGTTGGCAGTGGTTTGGCTAGACCAGCCTGGCAATGTAAGGTTGGCAGTGATTTGGCGTGATCAGCATGGCAATGTAAGGTTGGCAGTGGTTTGGCGTGATCAGCCTGGCAATGTAAGGTTGGCAGTGGTTGGCGTGAGCAGCCTGGCAATGTAAGGTGGGCAGTGGTTGGCGTGACTAGCCTGGCAATGTAAGGTGGGCAGTGGTTTGGCTAGACCAGCCTGGCAATGTAAGGTTGGCAGTGGTTTGGCGTGATCAGCCTGGCAATGTAAGGTTGGCAGTGGTTTGGCGTGACCAGCCTGGCAATGTAAGGTTGGCAGTGGTTGGCGTGACCAGCCTGGTAATGTAAGGTGGGCAGTGGTTGGCGTGACCAGCCTGACAATGTAAGGTTGGCAGTGGTTTGACGTGACCAGCTTGGTAATGTAAGGTTGGCAGTGGTTTGGCGTGACCAGCCTGGCAATGTAAGGTTGGCGGTGATTTGGCGTGACCAGCCTGGCAATGTAAGGTTGGCAGTGGTTCGGCGTGACCAGCCTGTCAATGTCAGGTTGGCTGTGGTTTGGCGTGACCAGCCTGTCAATGTAAGGTTGGCAGTGGTTTGGCATAACCAGCTTGGCAATGTAAGTTTGGCGGTGGTTTGGCGTGACCAGCCTGTCAATGTAAGTTTGGCGTTGGTTTGGCGTGACCAGCCTGGCGATGTAAGGTTGGCAGTGGTTTGGGGTGACCAGCCTGGCAATGTAAGGTTGGCGGTGGTTTGGCGTGACCATTCTGGCAATGTAAAGTTGGCAGTGGTTTGGCGTGATCAGCCTGGCAATGTAATGTTGGCGGTGGTTTGGCGTGACCAGCCTGGCAATGTAATGTTGGCGGTGGTTTGGCGTGACCATTCTGGCAATGTAAGGTTGGCGGTGGTCTGGCGTGACCAGCATGGCAATGTAAGTTTGGCAGTGGTTTGGTGAGACCAGCCTGTTAATGTAAGGTTGGCAGTGGTTTGGCGTGACCAGCCTGGCAATATAAGGTTGGCAGTGGTTTGGCGTGACCAGCCTGGCAATGTAATGTTGGCGGTGGTTTGGCGTGACCAGCCTGGCAATGTAATGTTGGCGGTGGTTTGGCGTGACCATTCTGGCAATGTAAGGTTGGCGGTGGTCTGGCGTGATCAGCATGGCAATGTAAGTTTGGCAGTGGTTTGGTGAGACCAGCCTGTTAATGTAAGGCTGGCAGTGGTTTGGCGTGACCAGCCTGGCAATATAAGGGTGGCAGTGGTTTGGTGAGACCAGCCTGTCAACGAAGGGGGGGACGTGGGGGGCGGGGGGGGGAGCTATGGGATCCGGAATGAGATCCGGAGTGGTTAGGCAAGCCATACATGGCGCATCCAGGCTGGGGGGCTCTGGGGCCGGGAGCTGGGGGCGGAGGCAGGCGTCCCACAGACGATTGTGCGGCTGAGCGGGCGAGCGGGTTATAACACGCCACATCCCTGCTGCCACGTAATTGGTCAACGTTATATCAGCGAGTAGGCGACCAGAGACAAAACACCAAGGCGGACAGAAGTGAGACACCAAACCGTAAGTGATTTCTCGGTTTACTTCAGGCATTATCCCTGCACCTAGCGACTGTTGTGCTACGTAATATTATAGTCGACCGCATTTGAAACCCGCAGCGTTACCGATCGTATAGTACTCGCATCCGAGGAAACACTGGTCCCATCTGTTGTTTAATCTCACCTGATTTCAAACGCGATGGCAAATCACTAGCGTGCAATTTCGAACTTGTGATTCTTTCCTTTATTTATCGTACCGGGTATCAGCAGTTTTAGCCGCGCATGCAGCGCCGTCCTGGTGGGCGAGTGTGTGAATCCATTGAGGAAGTAGCCGACAAAAGAGATATAACGGAGCCCCTAGCGGAGTGAATGGAAGGCAGTGCGTGAAAACTGCCATGAATATTGCCGTGTCGCCTTGGGATGGTTTGGTCGACAACTGCATCCACAAAGAATAAGAATCATGCCGAGAAAATGTTCATAGCAAAAGCTACTATAATCTTCGACCTATCTGCCGCGCTTTAAATCGTAATTGATGGTTTGTCCGTCTATGTGCGGGCCACCGCGGTGCCTGCTTGCGCCGTATTGCAAGTTGGGACTCATATGCTTTCTAGCGAGCGTGTACACGTTCTGTGACCAAGTCGCACAGCGGGGCTAACAGCAGCGTGGTCTATATACTCACTCCAGCCCTGTGACTTGTGTGAGGCCTGTTAACACGGCAAACGTCAAAAGTCCCACCAGAGGGAATTCTTAAGCCCCTGGCGCGCTCACTAGTTGCCCCTACAGCCCACCGCTACGTGGCGCGCTCACTAGTTCCCCCTACAGCCCACCGCTAGGTGGCGCGCTCACTAGTTCCCCCTACAGCCCACCGCTACGTGGGGCGCTCACTAGTTCCCCCTACAGCCCACCGCTACGTGGCGCGTTCACTAGTTCCCCCTACAGCCCACCGCTACGTGGCGCGCTCACTAGTTCCCCCTACAGCTCACCGCTACGTGGCGCGCTCACTAGTTCCCCCTACAGCCCACCGCTACGTGGCGCGCTCACTAGTTCCCCCTACAGCCCACCGCTACGTGGCGCGCTCACTAGTTCCCCCTACAGCCCACCGCTACGTGGCGCGCTCACTAGTTCCCCCTACAGCCCACCGCTACGTGGCGCGCTCACTAGTTCCCCCTACAGCCCACCGCTACGTGGCGCGTTCACTAGTTCCCCCTACAGCCCACCGCTACGTGGCGCGCTCACTAGTTCCCCCTACAGCCCACCGCTACGTGGCGCGCTCACTAGTTCCCCCTACAGCCCACCGCTACGTGGCGCGCTCACTATTTCCCCCTACAGCCCACCGCTACGTGGCGCGTTCACTAGTTCCCCCTACAGCCCACCGCTACATGGCGCGTTCACTAGTTCCCCCTACAGCCCACCGCTACGTGGCGCGTTCACTAGTTCCCCCTACAGCCCACCGCTACGTGGCGCGCTCACTAGTTCCCCCTACAGCCCACCGCTACGTGGCGCGTCCACTAGTTCCCCCTACAGCCCACCGCTACGTGGCGCGCTCACTAGTTCCCCCTACAGCCCACCGCTACGTGGCGCGTTCACTAGTTCCCCCTAAACCCCACCGCCACGTGACCCGTTCGCTCCACAGGGAGAGCGCGAAGGGGAGGCGGTGTAAGAGCCTACTATTTCACTGGACCCACAGTCTGACACCCGCCAATCCCCTGAATGTGTAATGGCTGTCGGGCCGTGAGTGCGTACGTGACGTGGAGTGGCGTACGTGACACAAGCTTACCGGCCTAGATAGTATAAGTGGTGATGCAGTGAGTATGCGGCCAGGAATATCTGTAGTACGGCAAGCACTTTAATCTTTAAATAGTCATTTTCACGTATCTCTAAATATTTGCACTCACCTCTAAATAATTGCACATCATTGACAAACATGTGTACATATCATTGATGCATCTCACATTTGTCAAAATATTGAGATACGTGTCCAAATATATAATGATATGTTGAAATTAATTAGACAAACATTAAATCATTTAGACATGTCTCTAAATAGCAGTTACAGATGCATTGTCTTTTCCAGATCTGTACTTAAGAATACCGACCACGTTCACACGAACGTTCCTTTCAGTATAGCTTTCATGCAGGATTAACGATTATGCAGTTTTTATTGTCTTTCAGAACTAACCCAAAACAACGATATAATAAGACGGCAGATTACTTCTGATACATCAACCGAATAGCGGAGATGGCGGAGTCTGGAAATTCAGAGATGGGACAGGCGGAGGTGGCGGAGTCCGGGAATTACGAGACGGGGCAGGCGGAGGTGACGGAGTCCGGGAATTACGAGACGGGGCAGGCGGAGGTGACGGAGTCCGGGAATTCCGAGATGGAACAGGCGGAGGTGGCGGAGTCCGGGAATTACGAGACGGGGCAGGCGGAGGTGACGGAGTCCGGGAATTCCGAGACGGGACAGGCGGAGGTGGCGGGGTCCGGGAATTCCGACACGGGACAGGCGGAGGTGGCGGAGTCTGGGAATTCCGAGACGGGACAGGCGGAGGTGGCGGAGTCTGGGAATTCCGAGACGGGACAGATGGAGGTGGCGCAGTCCTGGAATTCCGCGACGGGACAGGCGGAGGTGGCGGAGTCCGGGAATGCCGAGACGGGACCGGCGGAGATGGTTGGTACTCCAGACGCGACGGGGACCACAGAACAAAGGTAACTTTCCGGGTTTATCCCGCTCATCTCCTTCAGCCCTTCCGGACCAGTGTCGTCAGTACAATAGGCGGTCGCGGTCGCCCACTGATATCGCAGTTTTTTTCACGGTTGATTACAAGGATGTTGTAGAAAAGTCCAAACAATTCATGATGTGTCAGCACATTTGGTGAATCACATCCCGACGATCTGGTGTATATGGGCAATAGCCTTGGGGAGCCCATTCAAGCATCGGTGGAGGTAAACAAATGTCCTTGGTGATCATTTCTATAGAAGATAGGGCTTTTCTATTTCCATAGACAAAAAACTACTACTGATAGTATCCATGTGCTTTTCGATGCTATGCATGTGGCCGATGTTAAGGATAAAACTATAACTCGCTGTCACAGGAAATGAAGGTCACCACTGTTAAGGAACAGTCTTACTTTACTATGTGATCGAGGACACGAATCGACGCACAAAGTGACAACGAACACAAAGGGAACAGAAATTAAACGTGCAAGCAGAGTGTGCAAGAAGTGGATTAAATAATATGTCGAGCATATCTGTTAAGCAACATTGTACATTTATTTCGAAGAGAGAATATGGAATTCAATGCAATAATGTTGGAGTCTTGGGGATTGCTACACAACGCTGGTCGTTGTTAAACTGTATAATTAATGGATAAAATTGAACTTGTAAAATTGACGGTATTTTAGAACCGGTTTAGTTTATGTGTGTAACTGAATGTGTCTGTGTCTGCATTACGTTCAGAAAGTTCAAAACATTTGATATGGTTGATACACTGTTAATGTCGTGTTGCATAAGTCTGTCAACGTGTCGCGATGAGTGACCGACCACTGGACTCGATGAGTGACCGACTACTGGTCCGAATGAGTGACCGACCACTGGTCGCGATGGGTGAGTGACCACTGGTCACAATAAATAAAAGACCACTGGTCGCAATGAGGGACCGACCGCTGGTCGCGAAAAATGGAAGACCACTGGTCACGATGCGTGATTGTCCACTGGTCGCGGTGAGCGACTGACTACTGGTCGCGATGAGCAAACAAACACATGTTGCGATGAGTGACCGACCACTAGTCGCGATGAGTGACCGACAACTTTTCGCGCTGAGGTAAACCTTCTGGTCGCGATGAGTGACCGACCACTGGACGCGATGAGTGACGGACCACTGGTTGTGATAAGTGACCGCCCACTGGTCGCCTTGAGTTACCGATCACTGTTCTCGATGAGCGACTGACCACTAGTCGCGATGAGTGACCGACAACTGGACTCGATGAGTGACCGACTTCTGGTCGCGATGAGTGACTGACCACTGATCGCGATGAGTGACCCACCACTGGTCACGATGATTGAAAGACCACTGGTCGCAATGAGTGATCAGTCGCTGGTCACGTTGAGTGACTGACCACTGGTCGCGATAAACGAAAGACCACTGGTCGCAATTAGTGACCGAGCGCTCTTCGCGATGAGTGAAAAACCACTTGTTGCGATGAGTGACCGACCACTGGACACGATGAGTGACCAACCACTGGTCGCGATGAGTGACTGACTAGTGGTCGCAATGAGCGACTGACCACTAGTCGCGATGAGCGACCGACTACTGATCGCAAAGAGTGACAGACCACTGGTCGCGATGAGTGACCGACCACTGGCCACGATGAGTGAAAGACCAATGGTCGCGATGAGTAAAATACCACTTGTTGCGATTTAGCGACCGATCACTGGTTGCGATGAGTGACCGACCGCTGTTCGCGATAAATAGAAGATCACTGGTCACGATGAATGACTGACCACTGGTCGAGAAGAGTGACCGACGGCTGGTCGCGATGACTGAAAGACCAATGGTCGCGATGAGTAAAATACCACTTGTTGCGATTTAGCGACCGATCGCTGGTTGCGATGAGTGACCGACCGCTGTTCGCGATAAATGAAAGATCACTGGTCACGATGAGTGACTGACGACTGGTCGCGATGAGTGAAAATCCACTGGTCGCCATGAGTGAACAGTCGCTGGTCTCGATGAGTGACTGACCACTGGTTGAGATGAGTGACCAGTCGCTGGTCTCGATGAGTGATTGGTCGCGATGAGTGACTGACCACTGGTTGAGATGAGTGACTGACCACTGGTCGCGATGGGTGAAAAAACACTTGTTACGATGAGTGACCGACCACTAGTCGCGATGAGTGACCGACCACTGGTCACGATGAGTGACTGACCACTGGTCGCGATGAGTGATTGTCCACTGGTCGCGATGAGTGATTGACCACTGGTCGCGATGAGTGACCGACCACTGGTCCGAATGAGTGACCGACCACTGGTTTCGATGGGTGAGTGACCACTGGTCACGATAAATAAAAGACCACTGGACGCAATGAGGGACCGACCGCTGGTCGCGAAAAATGGGAGACCAATGGTCACGATGAGTGATTGTCCACTGGTCGCGGTGAGCGACTGACCACTGGTCGTGATGAGCAAAAAAACACATGTTGCGATGAGTGACCGACCACTAGTCGCAATGAGTGACCGACCACTAGTCGCGATGAGTGACCGACCACTAGTCGCGATGAGTGACCGACCACTGGTTGCGATGAGTGACCGACAACTTTTCGCGCTGAGGTAAAACCTTCTGGTGGCGATGAATGACCGTCCACTGTTCGCGAGGAGCTACTGACCACTGGTCGCGATGGGTGACGGACCACTGGTTGTGATAAGTGACCGGCCACTGGTCGCCTTGAGTTACCGACCACTGTTCGCGATGAGCGACTGACCACTAGTCGCAATAAGTGATCAGTCGCTGGTCACGATGAGTGACTGATCACTGGTTGCGATGAGTGACAGACCGCTGGTCACGATGAGTGACTGACCACTGGTCGCGATGAGTGATTGTCCACTGGTCGCGATGAGTGATTGACCACTGTTCGCGATGAGCGACGGACCACTTGTTGCAATAAGTGACCGGCCACTGGTCGCCTTGAGTTACGGACCACTGTTCGCGATGAGTGACTGACCACTAGTCGCAATGTGTGTTTGACCAGTGGTCGCAAAGGGTGACTGACCACTAGTCGCGATGAGTGACGGACCACTGGTCACGATCAGTGAAAGACCAATGGTCGCGATTAGTAAAAGACCACTTGTCGCGATTTAGCGACCGATCACTGGTTGCGATGAGTGACCGACCGCTGTTCGCGATAAATGAAAGATCACTGGTCGCCATGAGTGGCGATGGGTGACCGGCCACTGGTGGCGATGGGTGACCGGCCACTGGTGGCGATGGGTGACCGGCCACTGGTGGCGATGGGTGACCGGCCACTGGTGGCGATGGGTGACCGGCCACTGGTCACGATGGGTGACATCACTAGTCTGGCTATAGACCCTCCCCTCCTCTCCCCTCTTAGGCCCGTCGTGGCGTGTTGGCTGTTGACCGACCGCTGTGTGTGTGAGAGGCAGGGGGGGGGGGGGGAGGATTGGTAAGCGAACTTAGCTGGTCTGCGTTTACACAAAAGGAGCCAAGACGACAAAAAAATCCGTTGATGACTTGATGTTCGTGGGCAAAGAATTCCGTTTGACATTCGTGAATGTTAACTTACCACTCATCGTCATGAGCGGTCTGATCGGTACACTGACCACTGTCCGCTATGAGCGACCGGACTGCTACACTCACCACTTGCAGTTATGAGCGGTCTGACTGATACACTAACCACTGTCTGCTATGAGCGGCCTGACTGGTACACTGACCACGGTCCGCTACGGGCGGTCTGACTGATACACTAACCACCGTTCGCTATGAGCGGCTTGACTGGTACACTGTCCGCTATGAGCGGCCTGACTGGTACACAGACCACTCGCAGCTATGAGCGGCCCGACTGTTACACTAACTCCTCGCAGCTATCAGCGGGTTGAACGAACGTTAGTTAAATGTCACTCCGAGAAGTGACAATGTGTGTCAATGAATGGCTCGTACGTGTCTTGCAACAGTGGCAGTTTGGATTTATCTTAACAGCATGAAACCAAACCGGTGGTAAAAAATCAACATTACTTTTTTTTAAATTGATCAACGGTATGGCTTAGATAGCAAGACAAATCAATATGTATGTTAACCAGGGTCCGCTACTGATCCGTGTCCTCGTGTTCGGTTTTAGTGTCGTACTCGTCTGACATCACCGCTTTTATGACTTCTTCTTGGAAGGTGCGCGCAATGATGGCAATGACCGACCCTTGTAGTGCATGTGCATAAGTGCATAATGATCAGTTTAGTGGGTGTTCTGTGCCTCTGCCTCTCAACCACCACCCACAATACATCAATGGGATGGGTGAGAGTGAGGGGGGGGGGGCGGCTCTACTCAAAACCGTTTTTATATATAAATTGCCAGTTCATGTTGAATGAAAGTCCATAGTCACGAAGGTAGGCTAAGATTACATGCCCAGTTCACGGAGAATTATTTTCTTCATCCCCCTCGGGGTCGGCAATATTATACAAATGTAGTCGGAGGGTGCCCTTTGATGCCTGAGAGAGCAAACATTTTCTGATGAACAAGATGCCCGTGTAGAGTGAACATTGGTGATAAAACTACAGATATACTCCTTATGATACAAAAGAGGATGAACACGAAAAACTTAAATATTAACACACTACAGGATGGGGGAGGGGGGGGGGGTGGATAGGAGGAAAAAAGAGACCCTTCAGAAGATTTTGGAGGTGAAAAGGGGAGCGGGGCTGTATCGCGCAACTCTCCCAACCTCAGTATTTGTAGTCACTACACCCCCCCCCTCCCCCTTGTCGGTCTTCATTATCAGTTCACGTTGAAATGAAAAGCCCATCCCCGAGGAACGCAAGTGTCCCTTGTCTCTGGGCCTCGTCATTTGACAACCCGCCCAGCCATGTATTTATATTTAGCCTTTTGGCCTCGCAGTTTGACAAACACATGCCAACCTGTACCGGCCTTGACCTTCCCACGCCGAAGTTGACGTGTGGCGCGTGACACAATAATCAGTGAAATGATATGACGTTCGAATTCTCGCGCGCCGATCGCTCTCCGCACAGTTTGTTTACTGTTCGTCGTCACTTCGCAGGCTGTACAGCCATTCCCTCCCATGAGGGAGATGATGTGGCATATTGGATTGAAGTATCTTCCCACTTTAGGTGCGAAATAAAGCTAGCTCTGACCTTATCTGTCATTCCCTCTCAGGAGAGAGACGATGTGGCTCCTGGATTAATCACGGTGTTGGCATTAATTAGCCTCTCTCTCCTTTGCTAAGACGTGTCAGTTTTTCGCGTCCAATGTCAATGACGTTTGGACAAACCTTTAACCCTGTCATTGTTGGTGTCAGCCTGGCATGATATTTATTGCTCTATTGTTGTAGACTATAAAGCCTGTAACTATAAGACATAGATTCTAAGTAACTAAATTAGACTATTCTATGCCTAGCAAGCTAATTTAGTTTAAACATATTTTATTGGCAATTGGAAAACAGGCACACTGCCTATGTGAATTCCTCTTGCTGAACTTGAATCAATTGCTCATACATACATATGTACATAACAGTTGCGTAAACCACAATGTAGTAGAAATTAGATAATTAATACATTCAGGCATAACATTAAAATACGTGATATTTAAGGGAAACGTTTGGAGGCTACAATGAAGTCGTGAACTGCTTGAAATATACAACGGTTATCGTCCATTGATAGAGACGGATTACCAAAAAGAATGATGCCAATTGACACTGAGGATAGAACATGGATTTTGCGAAATAAAATATCTCTAAAGTTCGTATAGAGTGGGCACCCGAGGAAAAAATGAACGCAGTCCTCGTTCTCGGCTCCGCAGCGACAACTCGGGCTGTCTACAAGATTCATGTTAAACAAGTGAGAGTTCAGTGCGCTACAGTTCATGCGAATACGCCCGTGCAATACATTGACTCTTCTGTTTCCAAAGTAATACAATTTGCGGTTATCAGTTGCATTCCCGGACACCGTTTTATGAATATTTAAAATTGCTACTTTAAACGCTTTTGGGTCGTGCAAGCTGCGTAAAGAGACTGGTAATTCGTTCCAAATTCGTATTGCGCTAGGTAGAAATGATTTGTAAAATGTTGACAACCTTGTATGTATTTGCGTAATATTAAGTGGGCTAGCACTACGTAAACCATATTGAGTGCGGTCGGGCACGGACATAGGAAGTAAGCTACACACATAGGAAGGTGCCTGGTTATAAAAAAATTTGTGAAACAGAATGAGTTTAAATCTGTCCATCCTTTGTGACAAGGTTTCCCAACCCAACTCTTTGTACACCTGAGTGCGGCTTGCGCATTTGATTGCACCACTTACAATGCGTCCAGCCCTTATCTGTACCGATTCTAGTTTGTCAGACTCATACTGAGAACACCCGGCCCATACAACACATGCATATTCGAGTACAGGTCTGATGAAAGAAAAATACATTGTTTCAAGCTAATTTACTGAATGTCTACCCATAAGAAGAGTTAAGCTACAATACTGTCAATAGCCTGCATCTCTATGCAAAGCCTTTGCATAGAGATGCAGGCTAAAAAATAAGATTTAAGGCTTATTATCAATTATCGTAAATAAACAAAGATTTTGTCAGAGTCAGAGCTGCTAATTAACCTGACAGAACGATTTGTATGACACGCTGTACCGATAACAATTTGTAGATAAAGTTAATCTAAATATTGCTGTGAATGTTTTATTTTCTTATGAACAATTGTCTAAATACAGTTACTTTTTTCCCCTTTAAGGTCAACATCAGCTGCAGGCATCCTCCCAACAACCACAACGACCCCCCAGACCGCCCCAGCAACCACAAGGACCCCCCAGACCGCCCCAACAACCACCAGGAACCCCCAGACCATCACCTGGCGAGTGGAGCTGCTTAGGGTGTACCCCCCTCAGACCGCCAAGGTCCTCAGCGCCCGGTCACTGGTAGAGCGCCGAGCCCCCGGCACCCTGACGGAGGAGGCGGCCAGACTGGAGGCAGGGACCTATAACCCTCGTGACCCGGACACGGTGGCCTTGAGAAATGCACTTTGCAGGTTTGTTTGTGACCTGGTTGAGGAGGTGGGTATGAGGGACCCCCTGTTCGCCGGAGCCCGCCTCAAGCTTGTAGGTAGTCATAGCGACGGGACAGATGTCAGACCGAAGGCTGTCGAATTTGATATTTTAGTTAGGGTGGCGTGGGAGGGGTCGAGGAAGAGGAAGAGCAGCGAGAGCGTGTGGGTGAGGGGCGAGGCCCTGGCCGCCTGTCGGGAGGAGGGGAGGATGGAAGTCCTGAGAGGTGAGCCCCGTGACGTGGAGGGGGTGGAGGAGTGTCGGGTGGACCCTGAGGCCTTCCTCCAGCGCTGGGCGGACGGGCTGGATGCCGTGCTGCCCACCGTCACGCTCCCCGAGGGTCTGATCCACGGCGGCCCGTTCTCCCCCAGGTACATCGGGGTGAAGGTCGGCCACACAACTGCCACCCTGTCTCTGGTGTGGGAGGGGGAGACCCGGCTGACCTGTGACCTCACCCCCGCTTTCCCTGTCCCCCGGGACGCCCTGCAGGGTGTCACCCAGGAGGCAATATGCCGCCTGGAGGGGGTGGCGGGGCTGGAGCGGTCCTCACACCCCGTCCACCTGGTGCCGCTGGTGAATAGGGGGCAGGAGGTTGAGTGGTTACCGACGACGTGTGTGGTGGAGACAGACGCGCTGGTCGCCCTCGGCCCCCGCTCCACCCCCGTCACCCTCATCCGGGGCCTCAAGCTCCTGGCGAGGCACTACCTCCAGTGGCGCCACCTGGATGAGATGGAGGGAGAGGTGAGGGAGGCCAGAGACACCCTGGCGGCCCTGGGGGGTGCGGGTTGGGGGTCCCTGGGGTGTATTGGGGGGTGGGTGGACGTGGAGGGTCTCTCTGAGTGTGTTAGGCAGTCGCTGGAGACCGGGAGTGTGAGGCTGCCAGAGAGGAGGGAGTGGGAGGGGGAGGGGAAGGCTGGGGCGGGGCTTTACTCGAGCAGGGGGGCGCTGGTGGTGTCTGCCACCCACACAGCGCACTGGGCGAGGCGGGGTGCTGGGGGGTGTCAGGGTGAGTGTGGCCTGTGTGAGGGCCTGACCCGTAAGGCCCGGGAGCTGTTATACAGGCCCACTGCCCCCCTCCTCCACCCCGCCGTGGGGGAGGCTGTGGGGGTGCCATCCTCACCCCAAATTGATGTCCGTTCCGCCTTCCTCAAATATCTCGTCCTGAGGGACTTGGTGGAGGGGGGGGGGGGAGGGGGTGAGAGGGTGGAGGACGCGGCAGAAGGGGGTGGGACAGGGGGGTTGGGGAAGCTGGGGCGGTACATGAGTGACCTGGCGACTGACTTGGAGAAGGATATGGGTGTCCCCCACCCTCTGCTGATTGGTGAGGGGGTGGGGAACATCTATCCGCGACCAGAGCGGGGACAGCTCATAGGTCACCCAGAGGACAGTGCACGGTATCCTGTCTCGGACTTGCTTCCCTTCCCCTCCCTCCGTCACTGTCACGCGGAGGTCTGCTACCAGCTCTGTGACGTCGCACAAGTCACGTGATCACTGACACACCCACCACGTCACGGGTGTTGCATCACGTGACCCCAACAGGTCACGTCACAAAATGGCGGCCGTTTTTTTACATCCGGTGAATGAAGATTAGAGGGGGGGGGGGTGTAGAGGGTAGGTGGAGGGGTGGGGGGCTAGGGGAGGTAGGTGGAGGGGTGGGGGAGTAGATGGATGGGTGGGGGGGGGAGGTATAGAGTGTAGGTGGAAGACTAGGGGGGTGTTGAAGGTAGGTGAAGGGGTGCGGGGGGGAGGTGGAATATAGTTATTGGTATGAGACATTAAAACAAAATGGCGGCTGTTTGTTTACCTTTTTCATGGATTGGGTTTTACTTTTTTTATTCTTTCATGTTTTTTTTGTTTTTTTTGGGACAGTTAAACCGTAGCGAGGTAAACAATTTCATAGTACATTTTTCAGAGGGCCCCACTCACTCTCATATATGTGAATAATCGTTTTATAGCTTCCTAAAATATTAGATTCTTCATGTTTTGGGCAACTAATTTAGGCATCGATTTTTTTTGGGACTGATTTGGTTGGTGGTGGGGGAGGGGGGTAGGTGGCGTTGGGTGGTGAACTCGCCAGCCTTCGACTGACTCTGACCGCTTTGACTGTCGACTGCTTGGCCCCGATTACTTCCAAAGTTGCACGAAATTATAACATTGTGTGATATTTTATTTTTAGATTAATATTTTTAAAAGTTTAATTGGTCCCCAATAAGAGCTATAAGCTGCAATTTTTGTAAGCCTCCTATCCAGGTCACAACCCTCTGATGTGTTTTTTTTTACACAAATATTGTACCTGTGTCCCATGTGGAAATGCGCTCCCCCCCCCACCCCCCTGTATCTATCATAATGGCACCGTGCGAACCCATGGAACGGAGAGAGTCTTAATATCATATATTTTATATAATACTATTTAGTGACCACTAAAGATATTAATGCAGCCAAAGTACAGTTTTGGGAAAATATATTGATGCTATGTCTAAATAATTGTACACTGTCATAATGGTATAATATAATTCCCTTTAAGCGTGAAAAGAGTCACAGAATTATGTTATTCTTACGCCTATACAAATAGTACCATTGCACTCGTCACGCGATGTCCGTTGAGAAACAATTATTAGTAATTTTGTCATTATTAAATAGTATATATGATATGTTTGATCCAACAAGACTCAAGATTTATGCCATGTATATATATTAACGCGTAGTAATATATGCAAGCAATTACGCATTTAATGGAGAACACTTGGAGAGCACGGGACTTAATGGAGAGCACGGGACTCTTTTCACGACGGCATTTGTAATTCCCGCCTCCTCAATCTCCGCCTCCGCCGCATTTTTTCCCAGGCATTTTTACCCTCACCTTTGCGCTAAGTAATATAATTTATCATAAACATGTATATTTGGATCATAATCACTTTCGTTATCTTATATATATGTGTGATATATTTGTTTGTGAATAATGCACATTTACATGTAAATTTGATGAATTATGCGTGCTTTCTCTTCAAGGTTTTGGTTACAAATACTTTAACAATAAAGTCATCGCTTACGAGCACAACACACAATGTAGTGTTTCTTGCCGTTTTATGTTTGTTACAGCTAGCATAGCGGTCCAAAACTGTACATTGTGCATTTAAAAATAAAGGATATATTTTAGAAAATGAAATCAATTAATGGGACAAATCGTGAACACGGCTGGATGAATCTGTAGATGAAGAGCTTCAAAGTTACGTGCAAAAAATGTTTGTTTAAATGCTTTGAATGGAAATGATGTATTTAGGTTCTTAATGTATAAGAAAACACTAAACGTACGCAATCAATAACGGCGCTATGTCGTCTCTTGAATTCGGGCGTCGCTGCCGTGTTATTCCTTTTAAAACATGACAACATATTCGTTTTGTACAGCTAACTTTCACACGATAAAACAGTCCAAAACACTTGTCAAAAATATTGAGTGATAGTGACTGACCACTGGTCGCGATGAGTGAAACACTTCCTGTCCCGATGAGTGACCGACCAATGGTTGCGTTGAGTGACTGCGATGAGTGACTGACCACTGGTCGCGATGAGTGGCCGATCACTGGACGCGATGAGTGACTGACCATTTGTCACGATGACTGACTGATCACTGGTCGCGGTCAGTGACTGACCACTAGACGCGATGAGTGAAAAAAAAACTTGTCGCGATGAGTGAAATACAATTGGCCGCAATGAGAGAAAGACCACTGGTGGCGATGAGTGAAAGACAAGTGGTCGTGATGAGGGACCTACCACTGGTCGCGCTGGGTGACTGACCACTGTTTTTGATGGGTAAACTACCACTGCTCGCGTTGGGTCACTGACCATTGGTCGCGATGAGTGGCCGACCACTGGTCGCGCTCGGTGACTGACCACTGTTCTTGATGGGTAAACTACCACTGCTCGCGTTGGGTCACTGACCATTGGTCGCGATGAGTGGCCGACCACTGGTGGCGCTGGGTGACTGACCACTGTTCTTGATGGGTAAACTACCACTGCTCGCGTTGGGTCACTGACCATCGGTCGCGATGAGTGACCGACCACTGGTGGCGATGAGTCAAAAACAGCCGGCCGCGATGAGTGACCGACCACTGGTCGCGACGAGTGACCGACCACTGGTGGCGATGAGTCAAAAACAGCCGGCCGCGATGAGTGACCGACCACTGGTCGCGACGAGTGACCGACCACTGGTCGCGATGAGTCAAAAACAGCCGGCCGCGATGAGTGACCGACCACTGGTCGCGACGAGTGACCGACCACTGATCGCGATGAGTGACTGACCACTGGTCGTGATGAGTGAAAGACCACTGGGCGCGATAGCTGACCTGCAACTGGTCACACTGGGTGACCGGCCACTGGTCGCCATGGGTGACCGGCCACTTTTTCGCCATGGGTGATCGGCCACTGGTCGCCGTGGGTGACCGGCCATTGGTTTCGATGGGTGACCTGCAACTGGTCACGATGGGTGACATCACTAATCTGGCTACCCCCGCCCCCTCCACTCCTCTCCCCTTTTAGGTCCGCCGTGACGTGTTGGCTGTTGACCGAGCGCTGTGTGTGTGAGAGGCAGGGTGGGGGGGGGGAGTGGTAAGCGAACTTAGCGTCTGCGAAAGGAGCCAAGACGACAAAAAAAACGGTCTGACAGGTACACTGACCACTGTCCGCTATGAGCGACCTGACTGGTACACTGACCACACGCAGCTATGAACGGCCTGACTGGTACACTGACCACTCGCAGCTATGAACGGCCTGGCTGGTACACTGACCACTGTCCGCTATGAACGGCCTGGCTAGTACACTGACCACTGTCCGCTATGAGCGGCCTGACTGGTACACTGACCACTGTCCGCTATGAGCGGTCTGACTGGTACACTGACCACTGTCCTCTATGAGCGGCCTGACTGGTACACTGACCACTGTCCGCTATGAGCGGTCTGACTGGTACACTGACCACTGTCCTCTATGAGCGGCCTGACTGGTACACTGACCACTGTCCGCTATGAGCGGTCTGACTGGTACACTGACCACTGTCCTGTATGAGCGGCCTGACTGGTACACTGACCACTGAATAACATGTACAGAACTATATGATATGTAATTTTATTTTTTACATTGTGCTATTGATTATCATCAATCATGTCTTTAATGTGCATTTAGCAAATATTTGCTACTTAATTAAATAAGTTGTACCTACGTACGTAGAGGTGTTAGAACGCTACGTAAGTACAGGCGCTAGAGCGCAACGTAGAGGTGCTAGAGCGCTACGTAGAGATGCTAGAGCGCCATGTAGAGGTGCTAGATCGCTACGTAGAGGTGCTAGATCGCTACGTACGTAGAGGCGCTAGTTCTACGTAGAGCCTATGATCGCGACAGCCCCCTCCCCTCCCCACCCATATACCGCTCCCCCGCCGACGCGCATGCGTGCTGTGGTGCGTTAGGCACGCTATCACACTTCTCTCCTCCTCGCCTTCAACAACACTTACTTCCTATAAAGGCAACCCAAATAACGGTCGCAGTGCCTCAGCAAGCGGGCCGAGCAGTCAGCATCACCCACTGCCTACTGCCTGTAATGCATCCCACTCCCCATCCCCCACTGCCCCCCCCCCCCTCACTCTTTCAGAGGCGCGGGTAGCCGGCCCGCTGGCGGATGCAGCGTCCCCCTGCCTCTCGCCCCAACTCCTCCCCCACAGCGCCACATGTTGATGCGGGGCGCTGATTATATCAGAGATGATGTACTAATATCTTTGGTACTATGCGATCTCTGATAACATTATATATTGCCACCCCATGTCGAGGCCCATTGGAGAACATGGAGAAATAAAACAATGAACTAGGCTAGTAGGAATGGTTTGACTCACTGCCAGGCTTCATAAGCTTACCTGGATTCTGTATACAGTTTTTGGACCAGTTTTTGCGCAGGTAGCCCTGTAATATTTCTCACCCAGGAAAGGAACTGACGTCACAAGACAGGCAGGGGTACAGTTTACTCAGACTTTATTATAAAACTAAACAGCGAGAAAATATAATGATCCCACGGGTGCTACACACTGACTCTCCTGGTACGTTCCTACTACGTTTACAGAGTAAAGAGGACCTGTGACTGGAGCCTTATACGTATAAGACTGCAACCTCCAGTGCCGCGTTCCCTTGACGTCACAGGGGTTACAACACTTAGGGTTGGCGTAGGTCCTCCTGTCCTTACTGCTGTCAGTGTTTTCCCTTATCTTACTTGTTATTCTAACACTAGCTCTCGGAATCGCGATACATGACCGATCATCCGAGTCCCTGCGCTCCCTCTGCCGTCAGCCGGTCAGATCCAGATCCCTCCCTTTGTCCCCCAGAGGCACGCCCGGGGGGGGGGGGGGCGCGCGATGATCCCGACAAGGGCACAGACCAGTCATGTGACCAGTCTGGCCCCTACCTATGGCAAGCCGACGGGCTACCTATAATACATTTATCTTTAATTCTAAGAAATACTACATTCCCCCTCGGTTAAGCCGTTCGCCCACGAACGGCACTAGCTCTACTCTACCTTTCACAACGTTAACTCATAAGAATTAAATTCCCCAACACACGGAATGTCTCTACCTGGGAATGTTCTACGAGGTAACGGAATGATCCGGCGTCTCCGCGATGACGTTGGGTTGACGTCCGGACGACGGTCCTCCTGTCTTCGGTTTCGTCGCTCCCCGGCGACGGCTTCTGCTCCGCCGCAGCGGTGAAACGGTCAGTGACGTCACGCTTAATACTGTCCTAAGCGACGTCACAGACGACTGAGTGGCCAGTCCTGGGGTGGCCTCACCCAGCCCGACGTCCCGACTACGCGTCAGAACGCCGCGCCTCGGCGACGTTGTTCCACAGGCGCCGCCTGCGCCGGTAGCCGGCGACAGCGAGCGCCCCGGCGCTGTCGTTGTCCGCGCCTAGTTGAGACCGCCCTGTTACTCGTGCTTATTATGTTTGAGCTTAAACTCACAGTAATAATAATAATAATCAGTTTATTGCCAAAAGAACACACAAATTACATTCTATTAGTACATCTTTACAATACATTTATAGTGGCAAGAGCAGAAGCCAAAGGCTTATTCGCTCGTATATGGTGAACGTGGTTACAGTTGAAATTGGTTTGCCAGCAAGCTAACAAAGAAAGAAAGCGAGAAGAGAACAGTCAAAAGTAAATAATTAAATAAATAAACATAAAAGTATAGGAGCCATTGAATGTTGATTAACGTCTAGCACAATGAAGCTGCACTACACATATTGATTTCATACACTGTCAAATTAATCTCAAACAATTTTGACAAAGGGGTGAAAACCGAATGTATGCGCCTAAACAATAACACAACCGCTACTTTTCGACGGATGTCGACAACATATATCGCGAATATTTCCTGTCCTGTTTCCCTAATCAAATCGCCACGAATATTTTATGACACTATAGAGTTATGCGCGGACTCTGTTGTAACCCGAATAGAGCGCCATTTGGATCGGTGCCGTGATTGGGAATGCTCGATTAGTTGGAGAAATATCATTGACGGGCAAGTAACCCCAATACAATTAAAATGTAAATGTATATGTGCTATAAAGGTACATATCAAAAGTAACACACTGCTAATCTTTAACATTTACATGTCATGTGACTCTATTCTCAACTTTAACGAGTACAGGGAAGTTTTGTTTTGACACCTGTAATGCATACGAGGGTGCCAAGCTTGTACCCACCACCAGCTATGATCGTCATTTTCACAATCACGATTAAGTAAAGCTGGTTTTTAATGGGAAGTTGCTCTGAACACACTATGTTCATTGTCTACACCATTGCAACTTGGCAATAGTGTCCACAGACTGTCATTTTTGCATCGAAGTTCATTGCATTTTACCGCAGTAACCGGTTCTGGTCTATTTCCAGACGTTAGATGTAGAGCAATACCAATCCAACTCTTTGTGTATTTAAACAAGTACCCCTGTGATAGCTGCCTTATCGCACGCGGCTGGGTCCCCGATGGAAAGGGATTGGCGAGATACTGTGTTGTCAAAACACTGATTTTGTCGGCCTTGTCTGGGGGGGTGGGGGGGCTCCCTGGTGTAGTGGTTAGCGCACTAGACCACAATAGGTCCTGGGTTCGAAACCGAGCCCTGGCACCAAATATGGGACATGTTTCACCGGCTCCTCGTTCATCGTCCCGGGAGGTTCCTTGGTCCAGGTTAACCTACATGAGCACACAGGCGGCCATAAACACAAACATTGCGTCTCTGGCCTTGTCTGGTGTCAGTATGAAACTTAGAAATGATTGGTGAGGGATCCAACACCGATTCATCGGGGTGTCGAGTAAACATAAGCAATTCAGAAGAATGACTGTGTCTTGCACAATAATCAAGCAATCTTCACATGAATCTGACTGCAGCAGTCCTCAATATCAGTTGGTATGTTGGTATAACCCTACTTTTATAGGGTTGCAAAACAGGTTTGAACAATTGTGTGAATACTCGAGGTATTGAGGACATCAACCGAAATCTGAGGAAATTTATCCCTGGTTTCGTTCACTTTCACGGAATAGCACGCATCGTTCAATTCCACCGACGCAAAGAAACAATTGTGCTTCACTAATGTAAACAACAGGTGGCAGTATATCCATTGTTAAAACTATGTTTGTTAAAGTAATCATTCAACAATTTCAGATGCAAGATTATACAATCTTAACATTCTTTTTTGGGCTCACTGTGTGCACACGTTGCAAATACGCATGTTTGTACAATGAGTCATATTGTCGCATCCATGAGACTATTCTCAAACTGTCTACAGCCAATAATCTTGGGAAGCCAGTGTGGAACAGAGATATCTTTGAATACAATATTGTAACCAGATACAGTATCTGCGATCCACTCACCAGAGGAAGGTGCTGCTCAAGTATCCTGAAAGTTATTAACTTTGGGCGCAATAAATTGATCAGGTGTATTCACTGGAGTGCGACCGACCATCATTAGTCTTGCTTGGGGTTCCTGTCCTTCCACTTCCGTAGGCTATAGGCCTTTGTCGAAAACAGGCTTCATGCTGGTAATGATAGGGCCAGGGCATTAATCGTGAGACGCTGGCAGCGCTGCAGCTGGGGGCGGCCTACAAGTAGTAATTCAACACCTGACTTATACTAGAATACCTAACTTATGATAAATATTATAATCATCTACTCTTCATCACGTAAGAGGCTGAGATTTTGTAAGCGACGAGTGTCGAATACCGAGGATGAAACTTGCCCTTGTAAACAAATGTGAACTGGTCTGTAACAAAGCGCGTCATGGGTCTCAAGATATATTACTGGCATCTTACATATACGATGTAAATTAAACCACAAATACCCGTAACACATTGTATTTTCCCAACTGGCCACGTACCTGCTCAGCCTGGCCGGCCTCTTTGTTATCGCCGGACTCCTGCTTTCCGCCCTGCTCAGGCTTGGCCTCTCCCTCTTTCTTCTCGCGAGCTGCCTGGGGCCTCCTGCGGCGGCGGATTGGGGGTCTGCCGCCATTGCCTGCGTAACCGCCGGGACCACCGCCACCGCCGCCACGCTTCATACCCTGGGGTGGGCCCTCCATACGCTCGGGGGGTCCGCGCTGGTAGGCGCCACCGCCATAGCCGAAGCCACGGCCGCGTGGGCGGTAGTAGCGGCGGAAGTAGCGCGGCCTCTGCCCGTCCATCTCCTGCATGTGCATCGGAGGAGGCGCGTCGTAGCCGTCGTCAAACTGCGGGCGGTGACCTCCTCGGGGACCGCCGCGGGGCACGCCGCGCAGCATCCCGCGGTAGGGTCGGCCTGGCACCATTTGGATCGGTACTGTGCCATAACATCCCCGGCCCATAAACTCTTCCTGCTGTCAGAACATCGTCAGTCATTGGCGTGACACTATGGGATGCAACAGAGTAATTTGATGTATCAGAGATCGGTATGTTCATAATTATGTGGAACTGACATTCCCGCAACCAGTACTCTTGTAGCAGAACAAAGTCGCTACCATTCCAGTAATTTAGCGACATACTCAGGCTTACCATGTTCAAAGCCAGTGGAATTATACGTCGTAATCGTAAATTTTTAAGCCATTTTTAGTTTGGCGTTTTGTCTTAAGAAGCTCAAAAGACATTGGCATTACACATTATCCTGTCCATGTTTCCTCTGACGGAAACTACGAACACAAACACCATCTGGCCACAGTGCACAATCAAAGAGCCTCTTAAAATCCGTTGGCTTCACATTTAGTTTGAACGACTTATTCTTGGCGTCTTCATGTGAGACACAATTCAACAACAATACTTCGATATCTCTGCTGGTGATGTATTCAAGAAGGTCATTACACTGCGGTCCATTCTATATATGAACAGAGCACGACTGCGTGAAGTTACTGCTGCTGTCACCGCTCCGGATGTCGTCGCTGATCCCGTAACAGTGCGACGCTGTTGGTGTCTCTCCAACTTGCGGCGTGCGTATCGCGGGATCTCGAAACCGTCTTCTTCCGAGGGGGCGCCTGGCGCGTGTGTTGCAGCTCGCGTCGCATCTTGCTGTCGATGATGCTCCGGATCAGACGCGTGTCGCCCGGGACGCTGCACGTGTTGCCTGGTTCCCGGCGTGTAGCGCCTGGGTTCCGGTGTCTGTCGCCGTACGCCTGCCGTTGGTGAGTCCGGCTCGCATGCCTGCCGCTGAGATAGAGCCGTCGATCCAGTCCTCTGTGGTGCCATCTGCTCGACGGGTAGGTCGGGCAGATTAACCACCAATGGGGGGGAAATGATGACGCAGTTTTGAACCACGTGTGGCTTCGTTTCCATTTAAGGCTGTGCTAATTGTATGCGATAGATTGTTCACTTTTTTCTCTGTCCATATTCTCTGAACTACGTTATCTTCTGCGCCTTGATGGAGTTGTCTTATTTGTGCCTCTACAGTCGCTAGCCGTTCGGCTATTGATATTTCTAGGGGTTCCCCTGGTGCGCAACGCGGTAGGCGGACGATATCTTCCGCCTTCATAGTAAAGGTCGGGGGCTTATGGCGACCAATTCGTATACACCCCGTGGAGTGCCATCCCCGCATTGAATGGCTTACATATTAATTACAAAGAGACCTTGGCATTGGAACCCGCAGTTAGACAGTTGGCACCACTGTTTGCCAACCGAAAAGGTCATCGTCCACTGCGACAACCAAGCAGCAGTGGGCATCATCAACCAATGCTCCTGTCATAACCCGGTCGTTATGGACTCTCTGCGGCGGGTGTTTTGGTTGTCGGCCCTGTTTAACTTCAGATTAGAGGCAGTGTACCATAGTGGGAAGGACAACGTATTTGCGGACCACCTAGAATCACTCCACTTAACGCCTCTCATCTCACTGCCCAGGTCTAGCCCTGTTGCATGCCCCTCCCTGGCTTATCCGCTCTGGGGAGCGGGCCAGAGGGCCATGAAGCCAGTGTCGGTTGCGATTGATTTAAAAATCAGCGCCCTTCGGCCGTCGATTGCAGAAAGTACAGAAATAAACGGTCCTTATCAATTTGTCAAGTTGTTCTCCATACCGTTATAGTTCCAAGGGCAATGAGATTAAAAACAAACAAAATCCACCACTTTTTGTACTGGTGAAAGTTTTCAACAACAATTTTCAACAACTCTCCCCGCCGCCATGTCGCTGTTACGTCACAGTTCTCGTCGATCTCCCGGCAGAGGGCGTTACGCTTACACCATTGTCCTAGGAAAAATTGTGATGCGAGGAACGACGGTCGTCACAGGCTCTAATCATAACATATGACTTTATTTTCTTGCACCTGAAGCACTTCTCTCTCGGGCCATCGTTGAGGGGCTGCGTGCGCAATGACAGGTTCAGTCAAGCGTGAACGCCAGTGAAGCGTGAAAGCCAGTGAAGCGTGACCTGAACCTGTGCGTGTGCCTGTCCAGGTATGCTTCTCAATAGGCCAAGCTGTGGCAAATATCACTTACGAGCACCATACACAAGTCATAAAAAATGTCTGTTTTCTCTTATGTACGGTGGTATTTAAATTTATCTGCTACATGAACGGAACGGCGACACTTACTTCTGAAGTGTATCACCGATGGTGTAGCTTTGCCCACGTTATTTCTCGGTTTATGCAGGAGAGTCTGAGAGAAATTCACCTGTGTTTATGCCTCGCACACTCACACCTCATCGACCTTATATAATTCATAACTTCGTACTCACACTGGGCGCATTTCTTTGGTAACCCGGGTGTATCCCTACGGTGGACCGAATACGCACATTACGCATCGCTTCACCGCCCGACACTTCTTTCACCAGGGTATGGGTGCGCGCGCATGCATTCGGTATGCCGATATGCCCCGTTCTAAACAGCACGGGGCATTCGGGAGAAGATGGCGACTGATTGAAAGGTGATGAGAGTAGGTTGGTTCCAGTGCCCCCTACGTGCACCGGATGTGAACGGTGTGTGCATTTCATTGGAATAGGCATATCCCTATCGGCACACTCGGAAGTTCCCTGTCACGTGTTGCGGGCCCGGGGCGGGATACCGAACCTGGTCCAAAGAAATGCGCCCACTGTCACTGTGTTAGTGTCACTGTTAGTGTCAGGGACAACTAAAAGTAAAATTGCCAGGATCAGCTGTCTCTGACACTGACGCAGTTACTATGTGTGTTTCTGACACAGTGACAGCCAGAGGCAGTACAAATGACCCACTGACCACACCAACACTGGTTGCAGTGCACTGGTGCAGCCAGTTCAAAAGCTGTCAGACGAACAAACAGACAGTAGCCAGAGTGCGAAAGCAGGTCAACGAACTGACGAATAGCATAGAATTACACGCAGTTTTGCACAATGAATTAAGTAACACAAATCTGTTTTCAACTGCCTACATTTCAACGGTTGAAATTTTGGCGGTTGAAAACCAACTAATTTGCATGATAAATTCTTTAGCTGAGGAATAACTGAATTCTAACTAGCTTTCAACTGAAAACTAACTCCAGTTATACAGTTGACATTCGTATCTCTTTTTCGTACGGGAAGCGATATCTAAAGTTAGAGATTAACTTGAAGCTATTCTGCCAAATACTGGGAACGCTTTCTTTCAGCACGCAGGGCCGGTTTCAGAAGGGCACTTGTCACCTTTGCTCCACCTCTCTCCTCCCGCTCCCCATCCACCATCTGATCCCCAACTTCGGCACCGATAGGCCACTCCCCCCTCCCCCCCCCCCAGCACTTGCCATTAACCGAGCTACAACGGTTGATTCACACCATGTGTATAGCTTTGAATTGTCTCAGTGCGTCTGACATACAGGCTAAAAAGATATATACCTGCACAGAGGCTGGTAGAAAAACTACCGCCCCCCCCCCCCCAGCACTTGCCATAAACCGTGCTACAACAGTTGATTCACACCATGTGTATACCTTTGAATTGTCTCAGTGCGCCTGACATACAGGCTAAAAAGACATATACCTGCACAGAGGCTTGTAAACTACCCCCCCCCCCCCTCCCCCCCCCCACACCCTATCCTCTCTGTGAGATACACAGACGCCATAGACAGGCTTTTCCGGTGGAAATTCGTATTCATCGTACCAACTGTAATTGACTGTTACACTTGGTAGGATGGTAAGGGGGTACGAGGGGAGGCTAGGAGGGGTGGTGGGTGGCAGGGCGGAGGGGGGGGGGAGGTTGCGAGGGGGATCGCCTGTGTATGGGGGGGGGGGGGGGTGGCTGTACTTGCGTTTCCCTCTTCCGTCACCATGAGTGTTGTGTTGGTTATTCGCCTTAGCCGCTTTTGGTGGTATCGTTCAATTGGAGAAGGAAGGAAGAGTGGAGCCATGTACCCGAGGGTGACCCCTACTCTTCGCGAAGAAAGACATGGGATCTTTATCCTGCGACCACACAGACATGGCCACGGCGGGTCTTGAACCATCGATCCACGTGCCGTTAGGCGCTCAGGTGGCCAGAGCACTCCAAGCGAGCGCTCTAGCCTACTGAGCCATCGCGCCGGCCCCCCCGTCACCATGAGTTAGTGTGGTGAAGGTGGGCTAAGGGGTGAGGGGGGTGAGGGGATGTCTGTGGGAGGGGGGTGTACTGACGTTTCCGTCCTCTGTCACCATGATGTTGGACGGGTGGGTGGGGTGAGGGTGGGGTTTCTGTGGGGGGTGGGGGTGCACTCACGTTGCCCTCCTCCGTCACCATGATGTTGGAGGGGTGGGTGGGGTGAGGGTGGGGTTTCTGTGGGGGGGTGGGGGTGCACTCACGTTGCCCTCCTCCGTCACCATGATGTTGGAGGGGTGGGTGGGGTGAGGGTGGGGTTTCTGTGGGGGGTGGGGGTGCACTCACGTTGCCCTCCTCCGTCACCATGATGTTGGAGGGGTGGGTGGGGTGAGGGTGGGGTTTCTGTGGGGGGGTGGGGGTGCACTCACGTTGCCCTCCTCCGTCACCATGATGTTGGAGGGGTGGGTGGGGTGAGGGTGGGGTTTCTGTGGGGGGGTGGGGGTGCACTCACGTTGCCCTCCTCCGTCACCATGATGTTGGAGGGGTGGGTGGGGTGAGGGTGGGGTTTCTGTGGGGGGGTGGGGGTGCACTCACGTTGCCCTCCTCCGTCACCATGATGTTGGAGGGGTGCAGCCACTCAGTACCCGGCGCACGACCGCACTACGCCAGGCGGCTTATTCAAACAACTTACAATAGGTATCAGGGGATGGGGCCATCACGCCCCTACCCCCCAGCCTCCCCTCCCCCCTCGTCGCCTACCCACCCCATGCCTCTCTCCAGGCTTTTTGCCCTTGATCCAGCGGTGCAGCTCACTAAACAAGAGCCGAAATCAGCCAGAGGCCGAAGCTCACTGACAGAAGTACTTTGTACCTTCTATGTACGATTCTTTCAATTATCATTATAGTTTTACAGCTGTCACCACTGTCATACTATTTGTTCATACTAAGTTAGACATTTCCTCTCTGTTCACCCGGTTCGAACTATCTAGCGCCGATATTGAACGAGTGGCGACCTTTCAAACTCGCAAGAGCCGCCAGTTGACTCACCATTAGCGGCCGAGCAGGGGAAGGTGCCCCTCACTGCCGGCAGAGGGAGCTAGTTCCTCATATCACCTCTGCCCCCACGTCACCGCCCATCTCACGGTTGACCTCAACGGTGTTGGGGTCACGAATGGTTTTCGACGGTTGTTTTTATCGAATAGTGTATTTTATATGCAGAATTTGAAAACTATGTACATCCGGTTGTTGAATGATCACAATGGAAGAGCTAAGCGAAAAAATATTTCAAAATAACACGGGATCAGAGCTGACCACCAGATTGCTTCGTTGGTAGAAGTTGATCTCCAGGCCATGAATTCATACGCCGGGACACGCAAACGGTCACAAGGGGGATCAATGTAAGGTTGGCAGTGGTTGGCGTGACTAGCCTGGCAATGCATGGTTGGCAGTGGTTGGCGTGACTAGCCTGGCAATGTAAGGACCAGCCTGGCAATGTAAGGACCAGCCTGGCAATGTAAGGTTGGCAGTGGTTTGGCGTGACCAGCCTTGCAATGTAAGGTTGGCAGTGGTTTGGCGTGACCAGCTTGGCAATGTAAGGACCAGCCTGGCAATGTAAGGACCAGCCTGGCAATGTAAGGACCAGCCTGGCAATGTAAGGACCAGCCTGGCAATGTAAGGACCAGCCTGGCAATGTAAGGTTGGCAGTTGTTTGGCGTGACCACCCTGGCAATGCAAGGTTGGCAGTGGTTTGGCGTGACCAGCCTGGCAATGTAAGGTTGGCAGTGGTTTGGCGTGACCAGCCTGGCATTGTAAAGTTGTTAGTGGTTTGGCGTGACCAGCCTGGCATTGTAAGGACCAGCCTGGCAATGTAAAGTTGGCAGTGGTTTGGCGTGACCAGCCTGGCAATGTAAGGTTGGCAGTGGTTTGGCGTGACCAGCCTGGCAATGTAAGGTTGGCAGTGGTTTGGCGTGACCAGCCTGGCAATGTAAGGTTGGCAGTGGTTTGGCGTGACCAGCCTGGCAATGTAAGGTTGGCAGTGGTTTGGCGTGACCAGCCTGGCAATGTAAGGTTGGCAGTGATTTGGCGTGACCACCCTGGCAATGTAAGGTTGGCAGTGGTTTGGCGTGACCAGCCTGGCAATGTAAGGTTGGCAGTGGTTTGGCGTGACCTGCCTGGCAATTTAAGGTTGGCAGTGGTTGGCGTGACCAGCCTGGCAATGTAAGGTTGGCAGTGGTTCGCCGTGACCTGCCTGGCAATGTAAGGTTGGCAGTGGTTTGGCGTGACCTGCCTGGCAATGTAATGTTGGCAGTAGTTTGGCCTGACCAGCCTGGCAATATAAGGTTGGCAGTGGTTTGGCGTGACCAGCCTGGCAATGTAAGGTTGGCAGTAGTTGGGCGTGACCAGCCTGGCAATGTAAGGTTGGCAGTGGTTTGGCGTGACCAGCCTGAAAATGTAAGGTTGGCAGTGGTTTGGCTTGACCACCCTGGCAATGTAAGGTTGGCAGTGGTTTGGCTTGACCACCCTGGCAATGTAAGGTTGGCAGTGGTTTGGCGTAACCACCCTGGCAATGTAAGGTTGGCAGGGCTTTGGCGTGACCACCCTGGCAATGTAAGGTTGGCAGTGGTTTGGCGTGACCAGCCTGGCGATGCAAGGTTGGCAGTAGTTTGGCGTTACCAGCCTGGCGACGTAAGGTTGGTAGTGGTTTGGCGTAACCAGCCTGGCAATGTAAGGTTGGCAGTGGTTTGGCGTGACCTGCCTGGCAATGTAAGGTTGGCGGTGGGTTCGGATAGACCGGCCTGACAATGTAAGGTTGGCTGTGGTTTTGATAGACCAGCCTGGCAGTGTAACGTTGGCAGTGGTTTGGCGTGACAAGCCTGGCGACGTAAGGTTGGCAGTGGTTTGGCGTGACCAGCCTGGCAATGTAAGGTTGGCAGTAGTTTGGCGTGACCCGCCTGGCAATGTAATGTTGGCAGTAGTTTGGCGCGACCAGCCTGACAATGTAAGGTTTGCAGTGGTTTGGCGTGACCAGCCTGGCAATGTAAGGTTTGCAGTGGTTTGGCGTGACCAGCCTGGCAATGTAAGGTTGGCAGTGGTTTGGCGTAACCAGCCTGGCAATGTAAGGTCGGCCGTGGTTTGGCGTGACCTGCGTGGCAATGTAAGGTTGCCAGTCTTTTGGCATGACCTGCCTGGGAAGGTAATGTTGGCAGTGGTTTGACGTGACCAGCCTGGCAATGTAAGGTTGGCAGTGGTTTGGTTAGACCAGCCTGGCAATGTAAGGTTGGCGGTGGTTTGAATAGACCAGCTTGGCAATGTAAGATTGGCAGTGATTTGGTGAGACCAGACTGGCAATGTAAGGTTGGCAGTGGCTTGGCGTGACCTGCCTGGCAATGTAAGGCTGGCAGTGGTTTTGGCGTGACCAGATTGGCAATGTAAGATTGGCAGTGGTTTGGTTTGACCAGCCTGACAATTTGAGGTTGGCAGCGGTTGGCATGACCTGCTTGGCAATGTAATGTTGGCAGTGGTTTGGCGTGACCAGCCTGGCCATGTAAGGTTGGCAGTGGTTTGGTTAGACCAGACTGGCAATGTAAGGTTGGCAGTGGTTTGGCGTGACCAGCCTGGCAATATAAGGTTGGCAGTGGCTTGGCGTGACCTGCCTGGCAATGTAAGGTTGGCAGTGGCTTGGCGTGACCTGCCTGGCAATGTAAGGCTGGCAGTGGTTTGGCGTGACCAGATTGGCAATGTAAGATTGGGAGTGGTTTGGTTTGACCAGCCTGACAATTTGAGGTTGGCAGTGGTTTGCATAGACCAGCCTTGCAATGTAAGGTTGGCAGTGGTTTGGCGTGGCCAGCTTGGCAATGTAAGGTTTGCAGTGGTTTGGCGTGACCAGCCTTGCAATGTAAGGTTGGCAGTGGTTTGGCGTGACCAGCTTGGCAATGTAAGGACCAGCCTGGCAATGTAAGGACCAGCCTGGCAATGTAAGGACCAGCCTGGCAATGTAAGGACCAGCCTGGCAATGTAAGGACCAGCCTGGCAATGTAAGGACCAGCCTGGCAATGTAAGGTTGGCAGTTGTTTGGCGTGACCACCCTGGCAATGCAAGGTTGGCAGTGGTTTGGCGTGACCAGCCTGGCAATGTAAGGTTGGCAGTGGTTTGGCGTGACCAGCCTGGCATTGTAAAGTTGTTAGTGGTTTGGCGTGACCAGCCTGGCATTGTAAGGACCAGCCTGGCAATGTAAAGTTGGCAGTGGTTTGGCGTGACCAGCCTGGCAATGTAAGGTTGGCAGTGGTTTGGCGTGACCAGCCTGGCAATGTAAGGTTGGCAGTGGTTTGGCGTGACCAGCCTGGCAATGTAAGGTTGGCAGTGGTTTGGCGTGACCAGCCTGGCAATGTAAGGTTGGCAGTGGTTTGGCGTGACCAGCCTGGCAATGTAAGGTTGGCAGTGATTTGGCGTGACCACCCTGGCAATGTAAGGTTGGCAGTGGTTTGGCGTGACCAGCCTGGCAATGTAAGGTTGGCAGTGGTTTGGCGTGACCTGCCTGGCAATTTAAGGTTGGCAGTGGTTGGCGTGACCAGCCTGGCAATGTAAGGTTGGCAGTGGTTCGCCGTGACCTGCCTGGCAATGTAAGGTTGGCAGTGGTTTGGCGTGACCTGCCTGGCAATGTAATGTTGGCAGTAGTTTGGCCTGACCAGCCTGGCAATATAAGGTTGGCAGTGGTTTGGCGTGACCAGCCTGGCAATGTAAGGTTGGCAGTAGTTGGGCGTGACCAGCCTGGCAATGTAAGGTTGGCAGTGGTTTGGCGTGACCAGCCTGAAAATGTAAGGTTGGCAGTGGTTTGGCTTGACCACCCTGGCAATGTAAGGTTGGCAGTGGTTTGGCTTGACCACCCTGGCAATGTAAGGTTGGCAGTGGTTTGGCGTAACCACCCTGGCAATGTAAGGTTGGCAGGGGTTTGGCGTGACCACCCTGGCAATGTAAGGTTGGCAGTGGTTTGGCGTGACCAGCCTGGCGATGCAAGGTTGGCAGTAGTTTGGCGTGACCAGCCTGGCGACGTAAGGTTGGTAGTGGTTTGGCGTAACCAGCCTGGCAATGTACGGTTGGCAGTGGTTTGGCGTGACCTGCCTGGCAATGTAAGGTTGGCGGTGGGTTCGGATAGACCGGCCTGACAATGTAAGGTTGGCTGTGGTTTTGATAGACCAGCCTGGCAGTGTAACGTTGGCAGTGGTTTGGCGTGACAAGCCTGGCGACGTAAGGTTGGCAGTGGTTTGGCGTGACCAGCCTGGCAATGTAAGGTTGGCAGTAGTTTGGCGTGACCCGCCTGGCAATGTAATGTTGGCAGTAGTTTGGCGCGACCAGCCTGACAATGTAAGGTTTGCAGTGGTTTGGCGTGACCAGCCTGGCAATGTAAGGTTTGCAGTGGTTTGGCGTGACCAGCCTGGCAATGTAAGGTTGGCAGTGGTTTGGCGTAACCAGCCTGGCAATGTAAGGTCGGCCGTGGTTTGGCGTGACCTGCGTGGCAATGTAAGGTTGCCAGTCTTTTGGCATGACCTGCCTGGGAAGGTAATGTTGGCAGTGGTTTGACGTGACCAGCCTGGCAATGTAAGGTTGGCAGTGGTTTGGTTAGACCAGCCTGGCAATGTAAGGTTGGCGGTGGTTTGAATAGACCAGCTTGGCAATGTAAGATTGGCAGTGATTTGGTGAGACCAGACTGGCAATGTAAGGTTGGCAGTGGCTTGGCGTGACCTGCCTGGCAATGTAAGGCTGGCAGTGGTTTTGGCGTGACCAGATTGGCAATGTAAGATTGGCAGTGGTTTGGTTTGACCAGCCTGACAATTTGAGGTTGGCAGCGGTTGGCATGACCTGCTTGGCAATGTAATGTTGGCAGTGGTTTGGCGTGACCAGCCTGGCCATGTAAGGTTGGCAGTGGTTTGGTTAGACCAGACTGGCAATGTAAGGTTGGCAGTGGTTTGGCGTGACCAGCCTGGCAATATAAGGTTGGCAGTGGCTTGGCGTGACCTGCCTGGCAATGTAAGGTTGGCAGTGGCTTGGCGTGACCTGCCTGGCAATGTAAGGCTGGCAGTGGTTTGGCGTGACCAGATTGGCAATGTAAGATTGGGAGTGGTTTGGTTTGACCAGCCTGACAATTTGAGGTTGGCAGTGGTTTGCATAGACCAGCCTGGCAATGTAAGGTTGGCAGTGGCTTGGCGTGACCAGCCTGACAATGTAAGGTTGGCAGTGGTTTGGCGTGACCAGCCTAGCAATGTAAGGTTGGCAGTGGTTGGCGTGACCAGCCTGGCAATGTAAGACTGGCAGTGGTTTGGCGTGACCAGCCTGGCAATGTAAGGTTGGCAGTGGTTGGCGTGACCAGCCTGGCAATGTAAGGTTGGCAGTTGTTTGGATAGACCAGCCTGGCAATGTAAGGTTGGCAGTTGTTTGGCGTGGCCAGCCTTGCAATGTAAGGTTGGCAGTGGTTTGGCGTGGCCAGCTTGGCAATGTAAGGTTGGCAGTGGTTTGGCGTGACCAGCCTGGCAATGTAAGGTTGGCAGTGGTTTGGCGTGACCAGCCTGGCAATGTAAGGTTGGCAGTATTTTGGCGTGGCCAGCCTGGCAATGTAAGGTTGGCAGTGGTTTGGTGAGACCAGCCTATCAATGTAAGGTTGGCAGTGGTTGGGCTTAAGAATTGATCATGCAATTTAGATACCAATGACAACGCAGCAAGTTAAACTTCATCTCTCGGCATTTAAAATATTCCGGAATCCTGCAATTTCTGGAATCGTTCACCTTGGCGGTCACAAGACTTTAAAAGGTCCGGGTGACTGTGCATCTCATGCCTGAGGTCGGCGAATGAGTACCTGACCTGGTTCACCCCTCCCCCCCTCCCCTCCCAGCTCTATCCTTGTGACGCGACAGGCGCAGTGACGTTCGCGTGTCCCCAGAGCCCCACAGTATGGGCGGGTCATGCGTAACGACGAACTTCGAACATCTCATGATAGCCGCTTTGGTACCGAATAAAACGCAACTCCAAGCTAACTAAGGCAAGCGTTGTTGTTCGGGCGTGTTTAACCGGATCTTGCCAAGTTGGGTTTCTAGCTGGAAAAAAACCAGTCATTGGCAATGTAAGGTTGACAGTGGTGTGCAGCGGCCAGAACGAGGTCGCCTCTAATGTTAATATTGTCCCGGATATCAAGTCAAGTAGTGGGCTGCAGTTTTGCCTGAACTAGATCGAGCGGCTGGATCTCTCGGAAGGGGGGGGGGGGAGGAGGTATGGGATCCGGAATGGGTTTTGATCCACATGGTAGGAGGGAGAAACCCAGGGCAAGATCCTGTTAAACGCGCCCGAACAACAACGCTTGCATAAGTTAGCTTAGAGTGGGTCTTTTATGGGGTAGGCAGGCGGGGAGTGGAGGTGGGCCTCCCATAGACGATGGTGTGGCTGACATCGATAAAAGAGGCCAGAACAGGTAACTTTATATCTGTAAGATTGAAGTGGGTGCATAACGGGGGAGGCAAGCGGCCATGACGAGACATTCAAAGTCCGCCATGCATGAAGCGCCCAAGGCAGACTGTGGGCATGTGGTCGGGAGTTGGGAGTCGAGGTAGGCGTCCCACAGAGGATGGTGTGGCTGAGGGGGAGGAACGCGGCTATAACCAGACACTCGCAGTTGGGGGGGGGGGGAGGGGCTATTTGTAGTTAGCTACTTGTATTAGATCTATATGAAATTAAGAAAAATGAAATGAAAATGAAATTACCCAACAATTACGCAACGAGCCCAAGAAACCTAGCTATCTAGAGTAATGCCATATACGGGTGTCAGGGCCCCCTCCTATGTAATTGGACGTTTCGTTATTTACATAATAAGACCTATATAAAAACGTTGAGCAGCACGGCGGTAGGAGCATCAGTCTTTCAGATATGGCTTAACGAAATGACCAAACAATGCTATACTTTATCAATGCCGATACAGGAAAAACGAGCAGGCCTAGAAAGGACACTGCTGTCGGAAGTGACCAAATCGGACCGAATCGAAAGAACTAAAGATTCGGATTGTCTCATGTAAATTTCACAACGAAAAGATTAAATACGGGCAATATGTGTATAGGGTAAGCGAGCGGCTATGATCAGCATCAGACACAGGAAGTGCGTCACGCATGAAGAGTCTAGGTCAGACTGTGGGGCATGTGGTCGGGAGCTGGGAGTGGAGGTGGGCATCCCACAGACGATGATGTGGCTGACAGCGATAAAAGACGCCCGACCAGGTAACTTTATATATGTAAGATTGAAGTGGGTGCGTAACGGGGGAGGCAAGTTCGTCACGCACGAAGCGTCCTTGGCAGACTGTGGTGCTCTGGGGTCGGGAACGGGGGGGTGAAGGCAAGCGTCTCACAGGCGATAGTGTGGCTGACAGCGGTAAAACACACCCTAACAGGGACGTTTAAATAAGTTAGCTTGGAGTGGGTGTGTAATGGGGGTAGGCATGCGGCTATGACCAGACAGACTGTGGCAGACTGTGGGGCTCTGGGGTCGGGAGCTGGGTGGGGGGGGGGAGGCAGGCGTCTCACAGACGATAGTGTGGCTGAGCGGGCGGGCGGGCCAGACAGAGATATAACACGCCACACACCTGCTGCCACGTCATTAGGAGTGCTCAACATTATATTAGGGAGTAGGCGACCAGAGACAGAACACCAAGGCAGACAGAAGTGAGACACCAAACCGTAAGTGATTTCTCGGTTTACTTCAGGCATTATCCATACACTGTTGTGCTACGTAATATTATAGTGGACCGCATTTGAAACCCGCGGCGTTAACGTGGTAACAGAGATCGTATTGTACATAATCTCTGGGGTAAGAGACTCGCATCTGAGGCAACACTGGTTCCGTCTGTTGTTTAAACCCACCGGATTTCAAACCCGATGGCAAATCACTAGCGTACAATTTAGAAAACGTGATTGTTTCCTTTACTTAAAGTACCGGGTATCAGCAGCTTTAGCCTGGGTCCCCGGCACTTTGTAGAAATACGTGACCCAGTTGTCCGATTAATTTGCGCAGCGCCGCCCTGGCGAGCGAGTGTGTGAATACATTGAGGAAGTAGCCGACAAAAGAGATATAACGGATCCCCTAGCGGAGTGAATGGAAGGCAGAGCGTGATAACTGCCATGGCTATGTCGCCTTGGGATGGTTTGGTCGACAATTGCATCAACAAAGAATTAGTTTTCTATAAATTGCGTAGACGGCGTAGCAGACATTGTATGGGGGGGGGGGGGGCACACTGCGTATATCATTAGTTTGCTTTGGGTAATTGTATTAGATCTACCTGAAATTAAAAAAAATGAAATGATTATGAAATCACCCAAGAATTACCCAACAATCCCAATAGGCCTAGAAATCTAGAATTTATCCATATGATTGTTCGCCCCACTACCCACTCCTGTGTAATTGGACGTTTCGTTATTTACATAATAATTGTGTAGGGAATCTATGCATTCGCATTGATGAAAATGAAACCGGCCAACATTTCCCAGAGTTACTCTGCAGCATTGTACTCAATAGTTCACCATACAGCCCACCGCTACGTGGCGCGCTCAATAGTTCCCCCTACAGCCCACCGCTACGTGGCGCACTCACTAGTTCCCCCTACAGCCAACCGCTACGTGGCGCGCTAACCAGTTCCCCCTACAGCCCACCGCTACGTGGCGCGCTCAATAGTTCCCCCTACAGCCCACCGCTACGTGGCGCACTCACTAGTTCCCCCTACAGCCCACCGCTACGTGGCGCACTCACTAGTTCCCCCCTACAGCCCACAGCTACGTGGCGCGCTCACTAGTTCCCCCCTACAGCCCACCGCTACGTGACGCGCTCACTAGTTTCCCCTACAGCCCACCGCTACCGGGCGCATTCACTAGTTCCCCCTACAGCCAACCGCTACGTGGCGCGCTAACTAGGTCCCCCTACAGCCCACCGCTACGTGGCGTACTCACTAGTTCCCCCCTACAGCCCACCGTTACGTGGCGCACTCACTAGTTCCCCATACAGCCCACCGCTACGTGACGCGCTCACTAGTTTCCCCTACAGCCCACCGCTACCGGGCGCATTCACTAGTTCCCCCTACAGCCAACCGCTACGTGGCGCGCTAACTAGGTCCCCCCTACAGCCCACCGCTACGTGGCGTACTCACTAGTTCCCCCCTACAGCCCACCGTTACGTGGCGCACTCACTAGTTCCCCCTACAGCCAACCGCTACGTGGCGCGCTAACTAGGTCCCCCTACAGCCCACCGTTACGTGGCGCACTCACTAGTTCCCCATACAGCCCACCGCTACGTGGCGCGCTCACTAGTTCCCCCTACAGCCCACCACTACGTGGCGCACTCACTAGTTCCTCATACAGTCCACGGCTACGTGGCGCACTCATTAGTTCCCCCTACAGCCTACCGCTACGTGGCGCGCTCACTAGTTCCCCCTACAGCCCACCGCTACGTGGCGCCCTCACTAGTTCCCCCCCTACAGCCCACCGCTACGTGGCGCGCTCACTAGTTCCCCCTTTCAGCCCACCGCTACGTGGCGCACTCACTAGTTCCCCCCTACAGCCCACCGCTACGTGGCGCGCTCACAAGTTCCCCCTTTCAGCCCACCGCTACGTGGCGCCCACTAGTTTCCTCTACAGCCCACCGCTACGTGGCGCACTCACTAGTTCCCCCTACAGCCCACCGCTACGTGGCACACTCACTAGTTCCCCACTACAGCCCACCGCTACGTGGCACACTCACTAGTCCCCCTACAGCCCATCGTTACGTGGTGCACTCACTAGTTCCCCCTACAGCCCACCGCCACGTGGCGCCCACTAGTTCCCTCTACAGCCCACCGCTACGTGGCGCACTCACTAGTTCCCCCTACAGCCCACCGCTACGTGGCACGCTCACTAATTCCCCATACAACCCACCGCTACGCGGCGCACTCACTAGTTCCCCCTACAGCCCACCGCCACGTGGCGCGCTCACTAGTTCCGCCTACAGCCCCCCGCTACGTGGCGCACTCACTGGTTCCCCACTACAGCCCACCGCTACGTAACGCGCTCACTAGTTCTCCCTACAGCCCACCGCTACGTGGCGCACTCACTAGTTCCCCCTACAGCCCACCGTTACGTGACGCACTCACTAGTTCCCCCTACAGCCCACCGCTACGTGGCGCACTCACTAGTTCCCCCTACAGCCCACCGCTACGTGGCACACTCACTAGTCCCCCTACAGCCCACCGCTACGTGGCACACTCACTAGTCCCCCTACAGCCCACCGCTACGTAACGCGCTCACTAGTTCCGCCTACAGCCCCCCGCTACGTGGCGCACTCACTGGTTCCCCACTACAGCCCACCGCTACGTAACGCGCTCACTAGTTCTCCCTACAGCCCACCGCTACGTGGCGCACTCACCAGTTCCCCCTACAGCCCACCGCTACGTGGCGCACTCGCTAGTTCCCCCTACAGCCCACCGTTACGTGGCGCACTCTCTAGTTCCCCCTACAGCCCACCGCTACGTGGCGCACTCACTAGTTCCCCCTACAGCCCACCGTTACGTGACGCACTCACCAGTTCCCCCTACAGCCCACCGCTACGTGGCGCACTCGCTAGTTCCCCCTACAGCCCACCGCTACGTGGCGCGCTCACTAGTTCCCCCTACAGCCCACGCTACGTGGCGCGCTCACTAGTTCCCCCTACAGCCCACCGCTACGTGGCGCGCTCACTAGTTCCCTCTACAGCCCACTGTTACGTGGCGCGCTCACTAGTTCCTCCTACAGCCCTCCGCTACGTGGCGCACTCACTAGTTCCCCCCTACAGCCCACCGCTACGTGGCGCGCTCACTAGTTCCCTCTACAGCCCACCGTTACGTGGCGCGCTCACTAGTTCCTCCTACAGTCCACCGCTACGTGGCACGCTCACTAGTTCCCTCTACAGCCCACCGTTACGTGGCGCGCTCACTAGTTCCTCCTACAGCCCTCCGCTACGTGGCGCACTCACTAGTTCCCCCCTACAGCCCACCGCTACGTGGCGCGCTCACTAGTTCCCTCTACAGCCCACCGCTACGTGGCGCGCTCACTAGTTCCCCCTACAGCCCACCGTTACGTGGCGCGCTCACTAGTTCCCCCCTACAGCCCACCGCTACGTGGCGCGCTCACTAGTTCCCCCTACAGCCCACCGCTACGTGCCGCGCTCACTAGTTCCTCTACAGCCCACCGCTACGTGGCGCACTCTCTAGTTCCCCCTACAGCCCACCGCTACGTGGCGCACTCACTAGTTTCCCCTACAGCCCACCGCTACGTGGCGCACTCACTAGTTCCCCCCTACAGCCCACCGCTACGTGGCGCGCTCACTAGTTCCCTCTACAGCCCACTGTTACGTGGCGCGCTCACTAGTTCCTCCTACAGCCCACCGCTACGTGGCGCGCTCACTAGTTCCCTCTACAGCCCACTGTTACGTGGCGCGCTCACTAGTTCTTCCTACAGCCCACCGCTACGTGGCGCGCTCACTAGTTCCCTCTACAGCCCACTGTTACGTGGCGCGCTCACTAGTTCCCTCTACAGCCCACTGTTACGTGGCGCGCTCACTAGTTCCTCCTACAGCCCACCGCTACGTGGCGCGCTCACTAGTTCCCTCTACAGCCCACTGTTACGTGGCGTACTCACTAGGTCCCCCCTACAGCCAACCGCTACGTGGCGCGCTCACTAGTTGCCCCTACAGCCCACCGCTACGTGGCGCGCTAACTAGTTCCCCCTACAGCCCACCGCTACGTGGCGCGCTCGCTTGTTCCCCTACAGCCCACCGCTACGTGGCGCACTCACTAGTTCTCTCTGCAGCCAACCGCTACGTGGCGCGCTCACTAGTTGCCCCTACAGCCCACCGCTACGTGGCGCGCTAACTAGTTGCCCCTACATCCCATCGCTACGTGGCGCACTCACTAGTTCTCTCTACAGCCAACCGCTACGTGGCGCGCTCACTAGTTGCCCCTACAGCCCACCGCTACGTGGCGCGCTCACTAGTTCCTCCTACAGCCCGCCGCTACGTGGCGCGCTCACAAGTTCCCCCCACAGCCCACCGCTACGTGGCGCACTCGCTCCGCTGGGAGAGCGCGAAGGGGAGGCGGTGTAAGAGCCTTCTATTTCACTGGACCCACAGTCTGACACCCGCCAATCCCCTGAGTGTGTAATGGCTGTCGGGCCGTGGGTGCGTACGTGGAGAGGAGTACGTGACTCAAGCTTACCGGCCTAGATAGTATAAGTGGTGACGCAGTGAGTGTGCGGCCAGGAACGTCTGTAGTACGGCAAGCACTTTAATCTTTAAATAGTCTTTTCCATATCTGTACTTAAGAATACCGACCACGTTTACACGAACGTTCTTTTCAGTATAACTTTCATACAGGATTAACGATTATGCAGTTTAACGAAGGTTTTATTACTTTTCAGAACTAACCCAAAACAACGATAGAATAAGTTGCTAGATTACTTCTGATACATCAACCGAATAGCGGAGATGGCGGAATCCGGGAATTCGGAGATGGGACAGGCGGAGGTGGCGGAGTCCGGGAATGCCGAGACGAGACAGGCGGAGGTGGCGGAGTCCGGGAATTCCGAGACGAGACAGGCGGAGGTGGCGGAGTCCGGGAATTCCGATACGAGACAGGCGGAGGTGGCGGCGTCCAGGAATTCCAAGACGAGACAGGCGGAGGTGGCGGAGTCCGGGAATTCCGAGACGGGACAGGCGGAGATGGCGGAGTCCGGGAATTCCGAGACGGGACAGGAGGAGGTGGCGGAGTCCGGGAATTCCGAGACGGGACAGGCGGAGGTGGCGGAGTCCGGGAATTCCGAGACGAGACAGGCGGAGGTGGCGGAGTCCGGGAATTCCGAGACGGGACAGGCGGAGATGGCGGAGTCCGGGAATTCCGATACGATGCCGGCGGAGATGGTTGGGACTCCAGACGCGACGGGGACCACAGAGCAAAGGTAACTTTCCGGGTTTATCCCGCTCATCTCCTTCAGCCCTACCGGACCAGTGTCTCCAGTACAATAGACGGTCGCGGTCGCCCACTGATATCGCAGTTTTTCGTTCACGGTTGATTAGAAGGAAGTTGTAGAAAAGTGCCCAAACTAAATATTATGTGTCAGCACATTTGGTGAATCACATCCCGACGATCTGGTGTATATGGGCAATAGCCGTGGGGAGCCCGTTCAAACGTCGGCGGAGGTAAACAAATGTCTTTGGTGATCATTTCTATAGACAAAGAAATACTGCTGATAATATCCATGTGCTTTTCGATGCTATGCATGTGGCCGCTGTCCTGATATTGACGATACAACTATACTCGCTGTCACACGAAATGAAGGCCACCACTGTTAAGGAACAGTCTTACTTTAATATGTGATCGAGGACACGACCGTGTGGTTTTTGATGAAAAACGTCAATGACAATTGAAAAAACTTACATATGACACAAACGGGTTTCATGACACAAAATTTTGTTGCTACTTTTTTACAGACGGAGATTAAGCGATGCTGATCCCCAAGCTTCCACTTCCGGGTAAGTGGGGAACGTTCTGGAAAGCCAGGCGGAATACTACCAGCGTGGCCAGGCCCGTAGGCGCTCTGGTGAGGGGAGGGGGGGGGGGGGGCAACGAATGATCCGCTCGATCTGGTGATATAGATACATCAACGCACACACGCCACACAAACCCAAAGGTCCCATATCAAGCCGTTTGCTGCAAAGGTTTGCTGTTAATACTGAAAAGAGGCCAATAATGTTGAACTCAGACAGAGATTTTGACCTTGACAATTTAACATACAGGTCGCAAATTGTATATTTTCTGGCAATAACCGGTGACTGAAACTGGTCGCGCTGGGTGACCACTGGTCGCGATTAGTGATCGACCAATTGTCGCGATAAATTAAAGACCACTGGTCGCGATGGGTGACCGGCCCCCGGTCGCGATGAGTGACCTACCACTGGTCGCAATGAGTGACCGACCACTGGTCGCGATAGTGACCGGCCACTGGTCGTCATGGGTGACCGGCCACTGGTCGCGATGAGCAAAAAACCACTGGTCGTGATGAGTGACCGACCACTGATCGCCATGAGTGACCAGTCGCTGGTCGAGATCAGTGGCCGACCACTTGTTGAGATAAATCATAGACCACTGGTCGCATTGAGTCACTGACCAATGGTCGCGATGAGTGAAAAAACACTTGTTGCGATGAATGGCCGATTACTGATCGCGATGAGTCACTGACCACTGGTTGCGTTGAGTAACTGCGATGAGTTTTTGACCATTGGTCGCGATGAGTTTTTGACCACTAGTCGCGATGAGTCAAAGACCACTGGTCGCGATGAGTGACTGACCACTGGTCGCGATGAGTGACCGATCACTGGTCGCGATGAGTTTTTGACCACTGGTCGCGATGAGTGAAAGACCACTGGTCGCGATGAGCGACTGACCACTGGTCGCGATGAGTGACTGACCACTGGTCGCGATGAGTGAAAGACAACTGGTCGCGATGAGTGACTGACCACTGGTCGCGATGAGTGACCGATCACTGGTCGCGATGAGTTTTTGACCACTGGTCGCGATGAGTGACCAGTCGCTGGTTTCGATGAGTAACCGACCACTGGTCGCGATGAGTGACCGATCACCGGTCGTGATGAGTGACTGACCACTGATCGCGATGAGTAAACAACCACTGGTCGGGATGAGAGACCGACCACTGGTCGCGATGAGTGAATGACCACTGGTCGCAATGAGTGAAAGACCACTGGTCGCGATGAGTGACTGACCACTGGTCGCGATGAGTGACCAGTCGCTGGTCGAGATCAGTGGCCGACCACTGGTCGCAATGAGTGACTGACCGCTCGTCGCGATGAGTGAATGACCACTGGTCGCAATGAGTGAAAGACGACAGGTCGCGATGAGTGACCGATCACCGGTTGTGATGAGTGACTGACCACTGGTCGCGATGAGTAAACAACCACTGGTGGCGATGAGAGACCGACCACTGGTCGCTATGAGTGACTGACCAGTGGTCGCGATGAGTGGCTGACCACTGGTCGCGATGAGTGACTGACCACTGGTCACGATGAGTGGCTGACCACTGGTCGCGATGAGTGATTGACCACTGGTCGCGATGAGTGACTGACCACTGGTCGTAATGAGTGACTGACCAGTGGTCGCGATAAGTGCCGGACCACTGGTCGCAATGAGTGACCGACCCCTGGTCGCAATGAGTGACTAACCACTGGTCGCAATGGGTGAAAGAAAAAATGGGCGCGATGAGTGGCTGACCACTGGTCGCGATGAGTGACTGACCACTTGTCGCGATGAGTTTTTGACCACTGGTCGCGATGAGTTATTGACCCCAGGTCGCGATGAGTGACCGACCACAGGTCGCAATGAGTGACCGACCCCTGGTCGCTATGAGTGACTGACCACTGGTCGCAATGAGTGAAAGAAAAAATGGCCGCGATGAGTGACTGACCACCGGTCGCGATGAGTGACTGACCACTGGTCGCGATGAGTGAAAAACCACTGGACTCGATGAGTGACTGACCACTGGTCGCCATCAGTGACCGACCGCTGGTCGCGATAAATAAAAGACCACTGGACGCGATGAGTGACTGACCACTGGTCGCCATCAGTGACCGACCGCTGGTCGCGATGAGTGACTGACCACTGGTCGCGATGGGTGAGTGACCACTGGTCACGATAAATAAAAGACCACTGGACGCGATGAGCGACTGACCACAGGTCGCGATGAGTGATTGACCACAGGTCGCGATGAGTGACCAGTCGCTGGTTTCGATGAGTAACCGACCACTGGTCGCGATGAGTTTTCGACCACTGGTCGCGATGAGTGACCAGTCGCTGGTTTCGATGAGTAACCGACCTCTGGTCGCGATGAGTGACGGACCACTGGTCGCGATGAGTGAAAGACCAATGGTCGCGATAAATGAAAGATCACTGGTCGCGATGAGTGAAAAACCACTGGAGTCGATGAGTGAAAAACCACTGGTCGCGATGAGTGACCGGCCACTTGTCCTGACGAGTGACCAGTCGTTGGTCTCGATGAGTGACCAGTCGTTGGTCTCGATGAGTGACCAGTCGTTGGTCTCGATGAGCGACCGACCGCTGGTCGAATTAAGGGAATGACGACTGGTCGCAATGAGTGACGGAACACTGGTCGCAATGAGTAAAAGAAAAAATGGCCGCTATGAGTGACTGACCACTGGTCGCGATGAGTGACCGACCACAGGTTGAGATGAGTGACCGACCTCTGGTCGCGATCAGTGACCGATCACCGGTCGTGATGAGTGACTGACCACTGATCGCGATGAGTAAACAACCACTGGTCGGGATGAGAGACCGACCACTGGTCGCGATGAGTGACTGACCAATGGTCGCGATGAGTGACCAGTCGCTGGTCGAGATCAGTGGCCGACCACTGGTCGCAATGAGTGAAAGACCACTGGTCGCGATGAGTGACTGACCACTGGTCGCGATGAGTGACCAGTCGCTGGTCGAGATCAGTGGCCGACCACTGGTCGCAATGAGTGACTGACCGCTCGTCGCGATGAGTGAATGACCACTGGTCGCAATGAGTGAAAGACGACAGGTCGCGATGAGTGACCGATCACCGGTTGTGATGAGTGACTGACCACTGGTCGCGATGAGTAAACAACCACTGGTGGCGATGAGAGACCGACCACTGGTCGCTATGAGTGACTGACCAGTGGTCGCGATGAGTGGCTGACCACTGGTCGCGATGAGTGACTGACCACTGGTCACGATGAGTGGCTGACCACTGGTCGCGATGGTGAGTGACCACTGGTCGCGATAAATGGAAGACCACTGGTCATGATGAGTGACTGACCACTGGCGGCGATGACTTACTGACCACTGGTCGCGATGAGTGACCGACTACTGGTCGCGATGAGTGACTGACCACTGGTTACGATAAGTGACCAACCACTGGTGGCGATGACTTACTGACCACTGGTCGCGATGAGTGACCGACTACTGGTCGCGATGAGTGAAATACCGCCGCTCTCGATGAGTGACCGACCACTGGTCGCGATGAGTGACCGACCACTGGTTGCGATGAGTGACCGACCACTGGTTGCGATGAGTGACTGACCGCTGGTCGCGATGAGTGACCGACCAGTGGACGCGATGAGTGAAATACCGCTGGTCGCGATGAGTGATCGACCACTTGATGCAAAAAGTTACTGACCACTGGTGGCAATGGGTGACCGGCCACTGATCTCGATGGTGATCGGCCACTGGCCGCCATGAGTGACCGGCAACTGGTGGCGATGTGTGACCGGCCACTGGTCAGAATGGTTGACATCACTAATCTGGCTATAGAACCTCCGGTCGTGGAATATATACCCCCCCCCCGCCCCCCTTCACTCATCTCTCCTCTTAGGTGCGTCGTGACGTGTTGGCTGTTGACCGACCGCTGTGTCTGTAAGAGGCAGGGGGGTGGGGGGGTGGGGAGGGGGTGGTAATCGAACTTAGCTCGTCTGCATTTACACGAAAGGAGTCAAGACGACAAAACAAATCGGTTGATGACTTGATGTTCGTGGGCAAAGAATTCCGTTCGACATGCGTGAACGTTAGCTTACCAGTGGCCTGACGGGTACATGGACTACTGTCCGTTATGAGCGGTCTCACCGGCACACTGACCACTCGCAGCTATGAGCGGCCTGACTGGTACACTGACCACTGTCCGCTATGAGCGGCCTGACTGGTACACTGACCACTCGCAGCTATGAGCGGCCTGACTGGTACACTGACCACTCGCAGCTATGAGCGACCTGACTGGTACACTGACCACTTGCAGCTATGAGCGACCTGACTGGTACACTGACCACTTGCAGCTATGAGCGACCTGACTGGTACACTGACCACTGACCGCGAGGAGCGGCCTGACTGGTACACTAACCACTCGCAGCTATGAGCGGCCTGACTGGTACACTGACCACTCGCAGCTATGAGCGGCCTGACTGGTACACTGACCACTCGCAGCTATGAGCGGCCTGACTGGTACACTGACCACTTGCAGCTATGAGCGACCTGACTGGTACACTGACCACTTGCAGCTATGAGCGACCTGACTGGTACACTGACCACTGACCGCGAGGAGCGGCCTGACTGGTACACTAACCACTCGCAGCTATGAGCGGCCTGACTGGTACACTGACCACTAGCAGCTATGAGCGGTCTGACTGGTACACTGACCACTCGCAGCTATGAGCGGCCTGACTGGTACTGACCACTGTCCGCTATGAGCGGCCTGACTGGTACTGACCACTGTCCGCTATGAGCGGCCTGACTGGTACTGACCACTGTCCGCTATGAGCGACCTGACTGGTACACGGACCACTCGCAGCTATGAGCGGCCTGACTGGTACTGACCACTGTCCGCTATGAGCGGCCTGACTGGTACACTGACCACTCGCAGCTATGAGCGGCCTGACTGGTACACTGACCACTCGCAGCTATGAGCGACCTGACTGGTACACTGACCACTTGCAGCTATGAGCGACCTGACTGGTACACTGACCACTTGCAGCTATGAGCGACCTGACTGGTACACTGACCACTGACCGCGAGGAGCGGCCTGACTGGTACACTAACCACTCGCAGCTATGAGCGGCCTGACTGGTACACTAACCACTCGCAGCTATGAGCGGCCTGACTGGTACACTGACCACTCGCAGCTATGAGCGGCCTGACTGGTACTGACCACTGTCCGCTATGAGCGGTCTGACTGGTACACTGACCACTTGCAGCTATGAGCGACCTGACTGGTACACTGACCACTTGCAGCTATGAGCGACCTGACTGGTACACTGACCACTGACCGCGAGGAGCGGCCTGACTGGTACACTAACCACTCGCAGCTATGAGCGGCCTGACTGGTACACTGACCACTGACCACTCGCAGCTATGAGCGGCCTGACTGGTACACTGACCACTCGCAGCTATGAGCGGCCTGACTGGTACACTGACCACTTGCAGCTATGAGCGACCTGACTGGTACACTGACCACTTGCAGCTATGAGCGACCTGACTGGTACACTGACCACTGACCGCGAGGAGCGGCCTGACTGGTACACTAACCACTCGCAGCTATGAGCGGCCTGACTGGTACACTGACCACTCGCAGCTATGAGCGGCCTGACTGGTACACTGACCACTCGCAGCTATGAGCGGCCTGACTGGTACACTGACCACTTGCAGCTATGAGCGACCTGACTGGTACACTGACCACTTGCAGCTATGAGCGACCTGACTGGTACACTGACCACTGACCGCGAGGAGCGGCCTGACTGGTACACTAACCACTCGCAGCTATGAGCGGCCTGACTGGTACACTAACCACTCGCAGCTATGAGCGGCCTGACTGGTACACTGACCACTCGCAGCTATGAGCGGCCTGACTGGTACTGACCACTGTCCGCGAGGAGCGGCCTGACTGGTACACTAACCACTCGCAGCTATGAGCGACCTGACTGGTACACTGACCACTTGCAGCTATGAGCGACCTGACTGGTACACTGACCACTCGCAGCTATGAGCGGTCTGACTGGTACACTGACCACTCGCAGCTATGAGCGGCCTGACTGGTACTGACCACTGTCCGCTATGAGCGGCCTGACTGGTACTGACCACTGTCCGCTATGAGCGGCCTGACTGGTACTGACCACTGTCCGCTATGAGCGACCTGACTGGTACACGGACCACTCGCAGCTATGAGCGGCCTGACTGGTACTGACCACTGTCCGCTATGAGCGGCCTGACTGGTACACTGACCACTCGCAGCTATGAGCGGCCTGACTGGTACACTGACCACTCGCAGCTATGAGCGACCTGACTGGTACACTGACCACTTGCAGCTATGAGCGACCTGACTGGTACACTGACCACTGACCGCGAGGAGCGGCCTGACTGGTACACTAACCACTCGCAGCTATGAGCGGCCTGACTGGTACACTGACCACTCGCAGCTATGAGCGACCTGACTGGTACACTGACCACTCGCAGCTATGAGCGACCTGACTGGTACACTGACCACTTGCAGCTATGAGCGACCTGACTGGTACACTGACCACTTGCAGCTATGAGCGACCTGACTGGTACACTGACCACTGACCGCGAGGAGCGGCCTGACTGGTACACTAACCACTCGCAGCTATGAGCGGCCTGACTGGTACACTAACCACTCGCAGCTATGAGCGGCCTGACTGGTACACTGACCACTCGCAGCTATGAGCGGCCTGACTGGTACTGACCACTGTCCGCTATGAGCGGTCTGACTGGTACACTGACCACTCGCAGCTATGAGCGGCCTGACTGGTACACTGACCACTTGCAGCTATGAGCGACCTGACTGGTACACTGACCACTTGCAGCTATGAGCGACCTGACTGGTACACTGACCACTGACCGCGAGGAGCGGCCTGACTGGTACACTAACCACTCGCAGCTATGAGCGGCCTGACTGGTACACTGACCACTCGCAGCTATGAGCGGCCTGACTGGTACACTGACCACTCGCAGCTATAAGCGGCCTGACTGGTACACTGACCACTTGCAGCTATGAGCGACCTGACTGGTACACTGACCACTTGCAGCTATGAGCGACCTGACTGGTACACTGACCACTGACCGCGAGGAGCGGCCTGACTGGTACACTAACCACTCGCAGCTATGAGCGGCCTGACTGGTACACTGACCACTCGCAGCTATGAGCGGCCTGACTGGTACACTGACCACTCGCAGCTATGAGCGGCCTGACTGGTACACTGACCACTTGCAGCTATGAGCGACCTGACTGGTACACTGACCACTTGCAGCTATGAGCGACCTGACTGGTACACTGACCACTGACCGCGAGGAGCGGCCTGACTGGTACACTAACCACTCGCAGCTATGAGCGGCCTGACTGGTACACTAACCACTCGCAGCTATGAGCGGCCTGACTGGTACACTGACCACTCGCAGCTATGAGCGGCCTGACTGGTACACTGACCACTCGCAGCTATGAGCGGCCTGACTGGTACACTGACCACTTGCAGCTATGAGCGACCTGACTGGTACACTGACCACTTGCAGCTATGAGCGACCTGACTGGTACACTGACCACTGACCGCGAGGAGCGGCCTGACTGGTACACTAACCACTCGCAGCTATGAGCGGCCTGACTGGTACACTAACCACTCGCAGCTATGAGCGGCCTGACTGGTACACTGACCACTCGCAGCTATGAGCGGCCTGACTGGTACTGACCACTGTCCGCGAGGAGCGGCCTGACTGGTACACTAACCACTCGCAGCTATGAGCGACCTGACTGGTACACTGACCACTTGCAGCTATGAGCGACCTGACTGGTACACTGACCACTCGCAGCTATGAGCGGCCTGACTGGTACACTAACCACTCGCAGCTATGAGCGGCCTGACTGGTACACTGACCACTTGCAGCTATGAGCGGCCTGACTGGTACTGACCACTGTCCGCGAGGAGCGGCCTGACTGGTACACTAACCACTCGCAGCTATGAGCGACCTGACTGGTACACTGACCACTTGCAGCTATGAGCGACCTGACTGGTACTGACCACTGTCCGCGAGGAGCGGCCTGACTGGTACACTGACCACTTGCAGCTATGAGCGACCTGACTGGTACACTGACCACTTGCAGCTATGAGCGACCTGACTGGTACTGACCACTGTCCGCGAGGAGCGGCCTGACTGGTACACTGACCACTTGCAGCTATGAGCGACCTGACTGGTACACTGACCACTTGCAGCTATGAGCGGTCTGACTGGTACACTGACCGCTACTGATCCCTGTCCTCGTGTCCGGTTTTGCTGTCTTACTCGTCTGACATCACCGTTTCTATGGCTCCTTCTTGGAAGGTGCGCGCAATGATGGCAATGACCGACCCTTGTAGTGCATGGGCGCATTATGATCAGTTTACTGGGTGTTCTGTGCCTCTGCCTCTCAACCACCACCCACAATACATCAATAGGATGGGTGAGAGTGGGAGGGGGGGGGGGGGGGCTCTACTCAAAACCCTTTTTATGTTTGAATTCCCAGTTCATGTTGAATGAAAGTCCATAGTCACGTACTGTCGGCTAAGATTACATGCCCAGTTCACGGAGAATTATATTCTTCATTCCCCGGGGTCGGCAATATTATACAAATGTGGTCGTAGGGTGTCCCTTGATGCCTGAGAGAGCAAACATTTTCTGATGAACAAGATGCCCGTGTAGAGTGAACATTGGTGATAAAACTATAGATCTACTCCTATAGAGCTGCCATTTCTGATAAAAAAGGCGATTAAAACGAAAAACTGAAATATTAACACACTACAGGATGTGGGAGGGGGGGGGGGGTGGATAGGAGGCGACTCTAAAAATGTGTGTTCATAGAGAGGCGTTGAAGGGAAAAAAAGAACCAAGTGGCTTGAAAAAAAGAGACCCTTCCGAGCAGATTTTGGAGGTGAAAAGGGGAGGGGCGGGGGGCGGGCTGTACCGCGGAACTCTCCCAACCTCAGTACTTGTAGTCACTACACCAACCCCCTCCCACCTCCCCCCCCCCCCTCCTTGTCGGTCTTCATTCTCAGTTCACTTTGAAATGAAAAGCCCATCCCCGAGAAACGCAAGTGTCCCTTGCCTACCCCCCCCCCCCCCACCACCATTATTGTGGATGGTCCAGTACAGAACATACAGTGCCAATGAAAAAATAGCATCCTCGCTCAAACGAAATGCCCCACCGCCCGCCCCACGCACAGTGGATTCGCGCCCGTCTCCGACTCCGGTTATAAGCATGAAGGTTTATGATGTATATATATATATATATAGCCTCTTGGCCTCGTCATTTGACAACCCGCCCAGCCATGTATTTATATTTATAGCCTTTTGGCCTCGCACTTTGACAAGCACATGCCAACCTATACCGACTATGACCTTTCCACGCCGAAGTTGACGCGTGGCGCGTGACACAATAATCAGTGAAATAATATGACGTTCGAATTACCGCGCGCCGATCGCTCTCCGCACAGTTTGTTTACTGTTCGTCGCCACTTCGCAGGCTGTAGTTTTAATCAGTCGGTCGGTGTAGCCATTCCCTCCCAGGAGGGAGACGATGTAGCATATTGGATTAAAGTATCGTCCCACTTCAGGTGCGAAATAATGCTAGCTCTAACCTTATCTGCCATTCCCTCTCAGGAGAGAGACGATGTGGCTCCTGGATTAATCACGGTTTGGCATTAATTTGCCTCTCTCCTCAGTTTCGCGTCCAATGTCAATGACGTTTGGACAAACCATTAACCCTGTCATTGTTATTGTCAGCCTGGCATGATATTTATTGCTCTATTGTTGTAGACTATAAAGCCTGTAACTATAAGACATAGATTCTAATTCGACTATTGACTATTCTATGCCTAGCAAGCTAACTTACTGAATGTCTACTCCTAAGTCTGAGAAGAGTTAAGCTACAATAGGCCTAGGCCTAGCCTACATCTCTGCAAAAGTAGTTTTAAAAATAAGATTTAAGACTTAGATCTATTATCAATTATCGTAAATAAACAAAGATTTTGTCAGAAAGCTGCTAATTAACCTGACAGAATGATTTGTCTGACACGCTTTACAGATAACAATTTGTAGATAAAGCTAATCTAAATATTGCTGTGAATATTTTATTTTCTTATGGACAAGTGTCTAAATACAGATACTTTTTTCCCCTTTAAGGTCAACATCAGCTGCAGGCATCCTCCCAACAACCACAAGGACCCCCCAGACCGCCCCAACAACCACCACAAGGACCCCCCGGACCATCACCTGGCGAGTGGAGCTGCCTGGGGAGTACCCCCCTCAGGACGCCAAGGTCCTCAGCGCCCGGTCACTGGTAGAGCGCCGACCCCCCGGCACCCTGACGGAGGCGGCGGCCAGGCTGGAGGGGGATACCTATGACCGGGATCACCCGGACACGGTGGCCCTGAGAAACGCACTTTGGAGGTTTGTTTGTGACCTGGTTAAGGAGGTGGGTAGGAGGGACCCCCTGTTCGCCGGAGCCAGCCTAAAGCTGGTAGGTAGTCATGGCGACGGAACAGATGTCAGACCGAAGGCTGTCGAATTTGATATTTTAGTTAGTATGACGGTAAAGGGGGTGAGGGTGGTGAGGATGGAGGGGATGGGTATTGTGGAGTATAGTGTGTGGGTGAGTGGCGCGGCCCTGGCCGCCTGCCGGAAGAAGGGGAGGTGGGATGTCCTGAGAGGTGAGCCGCGTGTCGTGAGGTGGGTGGAGAAGTGTGAGGTGGTCCCTCGGGTCTTCTTCCAGCGCTGGGCGGACGGGCTGGATGCCGTGCTGCCCACCGTCACGTTCCCCGAGGGTCTGACCCATGGCGGCCTCCTCTCCCCCAGGTACACCAAGGTGAAGGTCGGCATCAGAACTGTCACCCTGTCTCTGGTGTGGCAGGGGGAGACCCGGCTGACCTGTGACCTCACCCCCGCCTTCCCTGTCCCCCGGGACGCCCTGAAGGGTGTCACCCAGAAGGCGATATGCCGCCTGGAGGGGGTGGCGGGGCTGAAGCGGTCCTCACACCCCGTCCACCTGGTGCGGAGAAAGATTTCGTACGATGTAGACAGGTGGTTACCGACGACGTCTGTGGTGGAGACAGACGCGCTGGTCGCCCTCGGCCCCCGCTCAACCCCCGTCACCCTCATCCGGGGCCTCAAGCTCCTGGCGAGGCGCTACCTCCGGTGGCTCTCCCTGGATGAAAGTGAGGTGAAGGAGGCCAGGGACACCCTGGCGGCCCTGGGGGGTGGGGGTGGGGGGTCCCTGGGGTGTATTGGGGGGTGGGTGGACGTTGAGGGTCTGTCTGAGTGTGTCAGGGAGTCGCTGGAGACTGGGAGGGTGAGGGTGCCTGAGAGGAGGGACGGGGAGGGGGAGTATGAGGCTGGGGCGGAGGTTTACGGGAGCAGGGTGGCGTTGGCGGTGTCCGCCACCCACACAGCGCACCGGGCGGGGCGGGGGGCTGAGGGGTGTCAGGGTGAGTGTGGCCTGTGTAAGGACCTGACCCGTGAGGCCCGGAAACTGTTAGACGAGTACACTGCCCCCCTCCTCCACCCCGCCGTGGGGGAGGCTGTGGGGGTGCCACCCTCACCCCAAATTGAGGTCCCCTCCGCCTTCCTCAAATACCTCGTCCTGAGGGACTTGGTGGAGGGGGGGGAGGGAGGGGGTGGGTGGGTTGGGGACGGGGTAGAAGGAGGTGAGAGGGAAGGGCGGGGCTGGCTGGGTGTGTACATGAGGGACCTGGCGACTCGCTTGGAGAGTGGATTGGGGGGGCGTGTCCGCCACCCCCTGCTGAGTGGTGAGGGGGTGGGGTACATCTCTCAGCGGTCAGAGCGGGACACATGGGACCCAGAGGGCCGTGCCGAGAGGCGGTCAGAGAATCCTGCCTGGCGCTTGCTTCCCGACTCCCTCCTTGCCTGTCACGCGGAGGTCTTCCGTCAGCTCTGTGACGTCACACCGGTCACGTGGTCACTGACACACCCACCACGTCACAGGTGTTGTATCACGTGACCCCAACAGGTGACGTCACAAGATGGCGGCCGTTTGTTTACATCCGGCGAATGAAGATTAGGCGGGGGGTGTGGAGGGTAAGTGGAGGGGTGGGGGGCTAGGGGAGGTAGGTGGAGGGGTGGGGGAGTAGATAGATGGGTGAGGGGGAGGTGTAGATTGTAGGTGGAAGACTAGGGGGGTGTTGAAGGTAGGTGGAGGGGTGCTGGGGGGGGGGTGGAATATAGTTATTGGTATGAGACATTTAAACAAAATGGCGGCTGTTTGTTTACCTTTTTCATGGATTGGGTTTTACTTATTTCATTCTTTCGCTCATATAAGATTTTTTTTTTTTTTTTTTTATAGTTAAACCGTCGCTAGGTAAACAATTTCATAGTACATTTATCAGACCCCACTCACTCTCATATATGTGAATAATCGTTTGATAGCTTCCTAAAATATTAGATTCTTCATGTTTTGGGCAACTTTAGACATCGAATGTTTTGGGGACTGATTTGGTTGGTGGTGGGGGAGGGGGGGGGGGGATAGATGGTGTTGGGTGGTGAACTCGCTAGCCTTCGACTGACTCTGACCGCTTTGACTGTCGATTGCCAGGCCCGGTTACTTCCAAAGTTGCACGAAATTATAACATTGTGTGCTATTTTACTTTTGGATTAATATTTTTTAATTTTTAATTGGTCCCCAATAACAGCTCTAAGCTGCAATTTTTGTAAGCCTCCTATCCAGATCACAACCCTCTGATATGTTATTTTACACAAATATTTTACCGGTGTCCCATGTGGAAATGCCCCCCCCCCCCCTGTATCTATCATAATGGCACCGTACGAACCCATTGAACGGAGAGAGTCTTAATATCATATATTTTATATAATACTATTTAGTGACCACTAAAGTTATTAATGCAGCCAAAGTACAGTTTGGGGAAAATATATTGATGCTATATGTCTAAATAATTGTACACTGTTATAATGGTATGATATAATTCCCATCAAGTGTCAAAGAGTCACAGAATTATCAAGGCTCTCTTGCATACATTATTATAATAACTTTTGTATTGACAATTTTCAAAGTTTATAAATTAATATGCATATGTGAATTCCATAAATCATAGATCTGTTTTATAACTTATTTGATCATATATTTCTCATACATTTACATATTATATTTGATCTGCCGTGACCATTAAATAAAATTTAACATATAATGATCAGTGCCTATCATAGTATTGCTGTGTTTATTGATTGTCAAGGTCTACAATATGTTATTCTTACGCCTATACAAATAGTACCATTGCACTAGTATCACGCGATGTCCGTTGAGAAACAATTATTAGTAATTTTGTTATTATTGAATAGTTATATATGATATGTTTGATCCAACAAGACTCAAGACTTATGCCATGTATATTAACGCGTAGTAATATATGCAAGCAATTACTTATTTAAAGTGAACCGCCAGCCTGGCCTCTAACGCAGTTTTACCGATTCGTATAATACCCAATTGTCTATCCTCCAAATTATAGAATTTTTCGTTCTATCTGTAGCTCACAATAAAATTTAGAAGTGACCGCCAGGCACGATTTTGCCGCCTACCCAGGCGGCAGCCCTTTTTGGGGGCGTGTCCGCGATTGACCAATCAGGAGGCGATACTCTAATTTATTCAAACCGGAAATTGCGCCTATTGTGTGAGCAAAACAAGAGCGCGTGATAATCGCTAATATAAATAGCTGCGATTCTAACTCCAATCATGGCATTGTTGCAGAGTCAATCGTCGCAAGACGTATATCAATTGGTTTGGACGGTACTTTTCCATGAAACACTAAGATCTTGCGCTACTGCGAGGCTTGGAACTGCCGCTGTTTATCTGTAAATCGCGGCCGTGATCTCTCTCTCCGCGAGTTATAACGTAAGGCGGCTTCATATGAATAGTCACAATATACGTCACTGCTCCCGGCAAAATGGCGCTCTGCTCGACATTGCTGGGGGCGGGTTGCCTTAATTTTTTTCTCCTTACCAGTCGGCCGAAACGAAGCGCTAACACTCGCCAATTTAATATTAAGATGTAAACTTTCGGTGCAGATCGCGATTAAGTTAGGTTGGACACCCGCTTTAATGAAGAACTCTCAAGGTACGGGACTTTTCACGACGGCATTTGTAATTCCCGCCTCCTCGATCTCCGTCTCCGCCGCATTCTTTCCCAGGCATTTTGACCCTCAACTTTGCGCTAAGTAATATAATTTATCGTCAACATGTATACTTGGATCATGATCACTTTCGTTATCTTATATATATGTGTGATATATTTGTTTGTGAATAATGCACATTTACATGTAAATTTAGTGAAGTATACATGCTTTCTCTCCAAGGTTTGGTTACAAATACTTTAACAATAAAGTCATCGCTTACCAGCACAACACACAATGTAGTGTTTCTTGCCGTTTTATGTTTGTTACAGCTAGTATAGCAGTGCAAAACTGTACATGGTGCATTTAAAAATAAAGGATATACTTTAGAAAATGAAATCAATTAATGGGACAAAACACGGCTGGATGTATCTGTAGGTGAAGAGCTTCAAAGTTATGTGCAAAAAAGGTTTGTTTGAATGCTTTGAATGGAAATGATGTATTTGGGTTCTTAATGTATAAGAAAACACTAAACGTACGCAATCAATAACGGCGCTACGTCGTCTCTTGAATTCGGGCGTCGCTGCCGTGTTATTCCTTCTAAAACATGATAACATATTCGTTTCGTACAGCTAACTTCCACACAGTAAACACTGTCCTAAACACTTGTCAAAAATATTTTGAAAATTATTATTTATAGAGCAAAATTGATGCATAACTGTCCGAAATGTGAAAAAAAACGATTGCTCTAAACCGTGAACAAACCCAGGAAGCATAAATTTATTCACACAGCTTGTCGCCTATGCCACCTTACAGATATGACAATTCTGCAAGTGAAATTTCGCTACTTTTAGCCATCAGCTGTTAATTTATCCACAACTGGTCATTTATCAAATTACCCAACTATTACCGTCCAAACATGTCACAAGCCCTAAGGACAAACACCAGCCCCACGCTTGTGGAGTTGCTGCCGAGAACAAGTTATCATGCAGGCACGAGTGGAAATATTTTGAAAGCAGCCATCAGGTCTAAATTTGCTAATGTATTGAGTACCTTGCATGGGAACGTCATGATGATATGCGGCCGAAAATAAATATATAACTATCGTGATGCTTTAACAGCAAATTATCATGACATGGCGCGCAGTTTTACATAATTGTATGGCGGTTAACTGGCGACACATTTGCTGGCCTATATCCAGCTACATATGCTAGCATGAAGCTTAAAATCGGATATCTCCCACAAACAAGCCATTCCAATCTGATACAACTTTTTGGGGGGATGTTGTCGCCATGAGTTACCGATCACTGGTCGCGATGAGTGAAAAACCACATATCGCGATGAGTGACTGACCACTGGACACGATGAGTGATTGACCACTGGTCGCGATGAGTGACTGACAAATGTCCTTGATGGGTGACCGACCACTAGTCGCAACGAGTGACCGACCGCTAGTCGCTATAAATGAAAGACCACTGGTCACGATGAGTAACTGACCACTAGTCGCAATGAGACTGATAACTGGTCGCAATGAGTGACCGACCACTGGTCGCAATGAGTGACCGACCACCGGTTGCGTTGAGTGACTGCGATGAGTGACTGACCACTGGTCGCAATGAGTGACCGACCGCTGGTCGCGATGAGTGACCGACCACCGGTTGCGTTGAGTGACTGCGATGAGTGACTAACCATTGGCCGCGATGAGTGACCGACCGCTGGTCGCGATGAGTGACTGACCACCGGTTGCGTTGAGTGACTGCGATGAGTGGCCGACCACTGACAGCGATGAGTGACCGACTACTGGTCGCGATGAGTGACCGACCACTGGTCGCGATGAGTGACTGACCATTGGTCGCGATGGGTGACTCACCACTGGCCGCAATGGGTGACCGACCGCTAGTCGCTATAAATGAAAGACCACTGGTCGCAATGAGTGACCGACCACTGATCGCGATGAGTGACCGACCACCGGTTGCGTTGAGTGACTGCGATGAGTGACCGACCACTGGTCGCGATGAGTGACCGATCACTGCTCACGATGAGTGATTGACCACTGGACCCGATTAGTGACTGACCACTGGTCGCAATGAGTGACCGACTACTCGCTGCCATGAGTGAAAGATCTACTGGTCGCAATGAGTCCCCGACCACTGGTCGCGATGAGTGACTGACCACTAGTGGCAATGAGACTGATAACTGGTCGCAATGAGTGACCGACCACTGGTCGCAATGAGTGACCGACCACCGGTTGCGTTGAGTGACTGCGATGAGTGACTGACCACTGGTCGCAATGAGTGACCGACCGCTGGTCGCGATGAGTGACCGACCACCGGTTGCGTTGAGTGACTGCGATGAGTGACTGACCACTGGTCGCAATGAGTGACCGACCGCTGGTCGCGATGAGTGACCGACCACCGGTTGCGTTGAGTGATTGCGATGAGTGACTGACCGCTGGTCGCGATGAGTGACCGACCACTGGTCGCAATGAGTGACCGACCGCTGGTCGCAATGAGTGACCGACCGCTGGTCGCGATGAGTGACTGACCGCTGGTCGCAATGAGTGACCGACCGCTGATCGCGATGAGTGACCGACCACCGGTTGCGTTGAGTGACTGCGATGAGTGACTAACCACTGGTCGCGATGAGTGGCCGACCACTGGCCGCGATGAGTGACTGACTACTCGCTGCCATGAGTGAAAGATCTACTGGTCGCAATGAGTCCCCGACCACTGGTCGCGATGAGTGACAGACCACTGGTCGCGTTGAGTGAAAAAACACTTGTCGCGATTAGTGACCGATCACTAGTCGCGATGAGTGAAACACTTCCTGTCCCGATGAGTGACCGACCACTTGTCGACAAACCGACAAATCGACAGACCAACAAGAATAACTCAAAAGTCGAAATCTATTGTTGATCAGTTTTTAAGCAATCCGTCGCATCTGGTCAACACAATAGATATAATGACTCCTGTGACAACCAGGGACCATTGTGCGATATCAGGTAAATTGACATTTAAGGCGCAGAGAGCAATAAGCTATAGGCGAAAGGTCTGGTATTATAATAAAGCAGATTTTAGTGTGTTTCGTGGAGCTCTATCAAACATTAATTGGGACGACTCCTTCATATCACCCGACGCGCATGAAGTATGTGAGAGGTGGACTACGCAGTTTCTTGGGGTCTGTGAAACTTGTATTCCGAATAAGATTGTAACCATTGGACCGAATGCAAAACCATTTCATAGCAGCGAGCTTCGGCGACGCTAACGACAGCTCGATCGAGCTCACAGCAAGGCTAAACAGTCAGGTAATGACGTCGAATGGGCAGCGTTCCATAGGATGCGTAATACTTATATAACATCTCTTAGGGCAGCCAAAGCTAAATGTGATAAGGAGTTAGAAAGGCAGATCAATGATTCAAATGATATATCGCCAAAGCATCTCCTAGGTATCCAGTTATAGAGGAAAACGGTAGCGAGGTGTCTGATTCTCAAGACAAAGCCTCGATGTTTAATAACTATTTTGTATCGCAGTCAATGTTAAATGTTGATGAACCTGGTGATCTCGAATCACTGAATTCTGCCGGTTACTCTGGATTAAGTGATATTGCCATATGCCAGGAAGAAGTTACCGATCAACTAAAACTATCAATGTTGCTAAAGCGAGTGGTCTTGATGGGATCAGTCCCCATATGTTGAAAGAGGCAGGTTCTGTTATAAGCGAGTCACTTGCTAAGCTGTTTCATTTATGTCTCTCACCCAGTGTAAGATGCCGCGATTATGGAAAAGGGCAAATGTCACACCTCTTCACAAAAAAAGGAAGTCGCAATACTCTGAGTAACTACCGCCCGGTTTCTGTGATAAGTTGTGTCGGTAAAGTGTTTGAAAGAATTGTGTTTAAGCATACCTTCAACTATCTACGAGACAACAATATTTTATCAAGTTTCAACCAGGGTTTATTCCTGGCGACAGCACTACAAATCAGCTTGTTCACCTGTACCACTTATTTAGTGAAGCGCTAGACATGAAGAAGGACGTCAGAGTGGTGTTTTGCGACATTTCCAAAGCGTTTGATCGAGTCTGGCATGCTGGTCTGATATACAAGCTTAAGAAAATCGGGTTTAGTGGGAATCTGTTAAACTGGTTTCAAGACTACTTGCAAGATAGTTATCAGCGTGTATTGACTGATGGAGCCGCTTCACCATGGCGTGCTATAGGGTCCGGTGTGCCTCAAGGTTCAGTACTGGGACCGCTGTGTTTTTAGTTTATATCAATGATATACCCGAAGGGTTACAATCAGGTATACGTTTATTTGCTGAGGACACGACTGTTTTTATAATTGTTGACGATGTAACCCAGGAACCTGCAAGTAGCATCCTTAGGGAGGACCTGGGTCAAATGGAGAAATGGGCGTCTCAATGGTTCATAAAGTTTAGCGCCCCTAAAACTAAGTCGCTGGTGATATCAAACAGACATGTTAGCAATGCACCAGTTCTAATAATGAATAATGACTGTTTAGACAATGTTACGCAACATAAACATCTAGGTGTGACAATAAACTCCAAGTTAACATAGTCGGCCCACATTAATGAAATTTGCTTAAAAGCCAGCAGGCGAGTAGGCATGTTAGCACGGCTACGTAGCGTAATGCATCGCAGTTCATTAGACCTGATGTATCGGACGTTTGTACGTCCAGTCATGGAGTATGCATGTATTGTATGGGACGGCGGTACCCAGTCAGACGCGGATAAGTTAGAATCGGTGCAACTTAGAGCTGGTCGCCTCGTATCTGGAGCGACCAAATATACTACGAGCTTGGATGGGAAAAACTGTGTACTCGTCGGAAAAGAATTAAATTAGTTTTATTTCATAAAATGTTTTACCATAAGACTCCAAATTACCTTTGTGAACTTATTCCTCAATCTGTGTCAGCCAGAACCTCGTATGGATTACGCAGTGCTCAAATAATGAATGTAACAACACTTAAGGCTAGACTTGCATCTCACTATAATTCGTTTTTACCTAGTGCCATCAGGCTTTGGAATGAGTTACCAAACAACATACGGCTTATCCAGGACCCTAAATTATTCAAAGAAACATTGCTGAAACATGAATCTCCTATGTCTCAGAACAGTAGCAAATTGTATTCATTCGGTAATCGCTTTACTAATGTTATCCCCGGAGGAGGATGAATTGTAGTGGATTAAAAAGTCACCTGTATGATATGCATGTAGTAGATAACCCTCAGTGTATATGCGGCTTGCCTAGAGAGGATCCATACCATTACTTTTTTGAATGCCCATGGTACACTATACTTCGCGATAAACTGATCCATTCTGTCATGAAATTAACACCACGCACCATCGGTAACAACTTGTATGGAATCCCAAACCTATCACTAAAGGAATATCAAGCTATATTTAAAGAAATGCTTGACTACATTGTCTGGTCGCTTTAGGAGATGACATGTCACGCCTTCAATCTGATCACATGTCATTAATATGTATGTTTAAGATTAACTAATGTTCTGCTTGTTACTTGTGCATCACATGCAAGCAAGAGGGATTTGTATAGGCATTGCCTGTTTCCTAATTGCAAAATAAAATATGTTTAAACCAAGACAGAATGTACTTATTTGACAAGCAGAAGAGGTTGGTAGAACAAAAAATACGTAATATATTGCTTTAAAATCGGATATCTCCTACACACAAACCATTCGCATCTGATACAACTTCGACACGTGGTGATACTAGCTGCGAAACGTGGGGAACGCTTCACCGACCGATGGGAGCACAACCCCCGTGACGGACACCGACCCGTGGCTGATACGACGAAGACCTGGGCGACAAACCACACCGACCCGCGGAGGGCACTGATCACTGCTCGCGATGAGTGATTGACCACTGGTCGCGATGAGTGACTGATCACTGCTCGCGATGAGTGATGACCACTGGTCGCGATGAGTGACTGATCACTGCTCACGATGAGTGATTGACCACTGGTCGCGATGAGTGATTGACCACTGGTCGCGATGAGTGATTGACCACTGGTCGCGATGAGTGACTGATCACTGCTCGCGATGAGTGATTGACCACTGGTCGCGATGAGTGATTGACCACTGGTCGCGATGAGTGATTGACCACTGGTTGCGATGACTGACTGACCACTGGTCGAGATGAGTGACCGACCACTGGTTGCGATGACTGACTGACCACTGGTCGAGATGAGTGACCGACCACTGGTTGCGATGAGTGACTGACCACTGGTCGCGATGATTGACTGACCACTGGTCGCGATGAGTGACTGACCACTGGTCGCGATGAGTGACTGACCACTGGTCGCGATGATTGACTGACCACTGGTCGCGATGAGTGACTGACCACTGGTCGCGATGAGTGACTGACCACTGGCCACGCAGACTGACTGATCACTGGTGGCGATGAGTGACCGACCACTGGTTGCGATGAGTGACTGACCACTGGTCGCGATGATTGACTGACCACTGGTCGCGATGAGTGACTGACCACTGGTCGCGATGAGTGACTGACCACTGGTCCCGATGTGTGACCGACCACTGGTCGCGATGAGTGATTGACCACTGGTCGCGATGTGTGACCGACCACTGGTCGCGATGTGTGACCGACCACTGGTCGCGATGAGTGATTGACCACTGGTCGCGATGTGTGACCGACCACTGGTTGCGATGAGTGATTGACCACTGGTCGCGATGAGTGACTGATCACTGCTCGCGATGAGTGATTGACCACTGGTCGCGATGAGTGATTGACCACTGGTCGCGATGAGTGATTGACCACTGGTCGCGATGAGTGACTGATCACTGCTCGCGATGAGTGATTGACCACTGGTCGCGATGAGTGATTGACCACTGGTCGCGATGAGTGATTGGCCACTGGTCGCGATGATTGACTGACCACTGGTCGCGATGAGTGACTGACCACTGGCCACGAAGACTGACTGACCACTGGTTGCGATGACTGACTGACCACTGGTCGAGATGAGTGACCGACCACTGGTTGCGATGAGTGACTGACCACTGGTCGAGATGATTGACTGACCACTGGTTGCGATGACTGACTGACCACTGGTCGAGATGAGTGACCGACCACTGGTTGCGATGAGTGACTGACCACTGGTCGCGATGATTGACTGACCACTGGTCGAGATGAGTGACCGACCACTGGTTGCGATGACTGACTGACCACTGGTCGAGATGACTGACCGACCACTGGTTGCGATGAGTGACTGACCACTGGTCGCGATGATTGACTGACCACTGGTTGCGATGACTGACTGACCACTGGTCGAGATGATTGACTGACCACTGGTCGAGATGAGTGACCGACCACTGGTTGCAATGAGTGACTGACCACTGGTCGCGATGATTGACTGACCACTGGTCGCGATGAGTGACTGACCACTGGCCACGAAGACTGACTGACCACTGGTTGCGATGACTGACTGACCACTGGTCGCGATGACTGACTGACCACTGGTCGAGATGAGTGACCGACCACTGGTTGCGATGAGTGACTGACCACTGGTCGCGATGATTGACTGACCACTGGTCGAGATGAGTGACCGACCACTGGTTGCGATGACTGACTGACCACTGGTCGAGATGAGTGACCGACCACTGGTTGCGATGAGTGACTGACCACTGGTCGCGATGATTGACTGACCACTGGTCGCGATGAGTGACTGACCACTGGTCGCGATGAGTGACCGACCACTGGTCGCGATGTGTGACCGATCACTGCTCGCGATGAGTGACTGACCACTGGTCGCGATGAGTGACTGACCACTGGTCGCGATGAGTGACTGACCACTGGTCGCGATGAGTGACTGACCACTGGTCGCGATGAGTGACTGACCACTGGTCGCGATGAGTGACTGACCACTGGTCGCGATGAGTGACTGACCACTGGTTGCGATGAGTGACTGACCACTGGTCGAGATGAGTGACCGACCACTGGTTGCGATGAGTGAAAGACCACTGGTCGAGATGAGTGACCGACCACTGGTTGCGATGACTGACTGACCACTGGTCGCGATGACTGACTGACCACTGGTCGAGATGAGTGACCGACCACTGGTTGCGATGAGTGACTGACCACTGGTCGCGATGATTGACTGACCACTGGTCGAGATGAGTGACCGACCACTGGTTGCGATGACTGACTGACCACTGGTCGAGATGAGTGACCGACCACTGGTTGCGATGAGTGACTGACCACTGGTCGCGATGATTGACTGACCACTGGTCGCGATGAGTGACTGACCACTGGTCGCGATGAGTGACCGACCACTGGTCGCGATGTGTGACCGATCACTGCTCGCGATGAGTGACTGACCACTGGTCGCGATGAGTGACTGACCACTGGTCGCGATGAGTGACTGACCACTGGTCGCGATGAGTGACTGACCACTGGCCACGCAGACTGACTGATCACTGGTGGCGATGAGTGACCGACCACTGGTTGCGATGAGTGACTGACCACTGGTCGCGATGATTGACTGACCACTGGTCGCGATGAGTGACTGACCACTGGTCGCGATGAGTGACTGACCACTGGTCGATATGAGTGACCGACCACTGGAGTTTCGAACTTACGGGCCCAGATGTCAGCTCTGTTACCACACATATTTCCGACTCTAAGTGGTAAACTGTTCATCACATTTAAACTCTTAATGATAACCCTCATATCGGTTGGCAAACTCGTTTTCTTTGTATTACTACAACGATCTAACAATTCTAGCGTAGAAGAGGTCATGTTTGGGCATAACAAGTACTTGGTTCATATCAATATCGCATTTTATCGGTTTTCAAAAGTGAATGGCTTAGCGTAGTGTTAGGCATATGGATCCCTTGATATGTAAATCGAATTATGAGTGAAATAGTATTTATTATAAAATTTTAAGCGCGGGAACTTATACATTGGTCCGGTAACAGTGTTGACAAAATGTTCGTGACGTGATCTCTTTCCTGTTTAATTGAGTACCTATTAACGCGTAAGCTCGGCTCTGTTAGTTTTTAATAACATGGATATCCAGATGCTACACATGGGAAATAGAATAATCCAACTGCTATTCGCTCACGACGCAGCGTTGGTTCGCATTCAGAAAGCTAGCTACAGAGACTCATCGATTGACTTTCAAATGCGTGTGCGTTATTCGCTTTGACTATAAGGATTAAAGTCACAGTCGTGCTGAGCCAAGGGGCTATCACACCGCCACGGATTACCCTAAATAATACGCCTTTAGAGGTGGTGAATAACTGTTCTTGCCTGGGAATTACCGTCACGAATAATCTATCCCTGGACGAGGAAATAAATATCCACATTGGGAAGGCAACCACCACTTTTGGTAGGTTGAACAAACGTGCGTGGCATAATTCAAAACTAACCATTCGCACCAAAATGCTAATCTACAGGGCGTGTGTTGTAAGCAGCCGGCTGTATGCCAGTGAAACGTGGCCTACATATTGTAACCAAGAAAGAAAATTGAACAAATTCCATTTTCGTTGACGCGAAACATTTAGGCATATCTTGGCAAGACAAGGTAACGGATGCTGAAGTGTTAGCCCGGGTCAGCCTATCAAGCAGTCTTGCTCGTGTGAAACAAAGGCCTCTTTGTTATCGTATGCAAGATGAACTAATTCCAAAGGATGTGGTTTACGGCAAGCTTGCCGCTGGCAAAAGGTCAACTGGATGGTCAACTCAGGTCTAAGGATGTTTCCAACCTATAAATTCTTTAAATTCTGCATGAGCACAACGTAATATGCTAGGTAATATCTGCTTCCTGCAGATCAGAGTTGCGCCCTGCAGAACAGAGCTGCGACCTGCAGATCAGAGCTGCGACCTGCAGATCAGAGCTGCTTACATCACATCAGACCTGCGTACTGTCGATAATCCTGCCGATCAGCTCTGCGCCTACAGATCTTCTACGACCTGTAGGGACACTGCTACGACCTGTGGGGACACTGCTACGACCTGCGAGGACACTGCTACGACCCGTGAGGACACTGCTACGACCTGTGAGGACACTGATACGACCTGTGGGGACACTGATACGACCTGTGTGGACACTGCTACGACCTGTGGGGACACTGATACGACATGTGTGGACACTGCTACGACCCGTGGGGACATTTCTATGACCTGTAGGGACACTGCTACGACCTGTAGGGACACTGATACGACCTGTGAGGACACTGCTACGACCTGTGAGGACACTGCTACGACCTGTGAGGACACTGCTACGACCTGTGACGGCACTGCTACGACCTGTAGGGACACTGCTACGCCCTATAGAGACACTGCTACGACCTGTGAGGACACTGCTACGACCTGTGGGGACACTGCTACGACCTGTGTGGACACTGCTACGACCTGTGGGGACACTGCTACGACCTGCGAGGACACTTCTACGGCCTGTAGGGGCACTGCTACGACCTGTGAGGACACTGATACGACATGTGTGGACACTGATACGACCTGTTAGGACAATGCTATGACCTGTGTGGACACTGCTACGACCTGTAGGGACACTGCTACGACCTGTGGTGACACTACTACTATATGTGTGAACACTGCTACGACCAGTAGGGACACTGCTACGACCTGTGGGGACACTGCTACGACCTGTAGGGACATTGCTACGATCTGTGAGGACACTGCCACGAACTAAGGACACTGTTACGACCTGTAGGGACACTGTGACGAACTGTGGGGACACCACATGTGCCGACACTACTACGACCTGTGGAGACACTGCTACGACCTGTAGGGACACGACATGTGCGGACACTACTACGACCTGTGGAGACACTGCTACGACCTGTAGGGACACTGCTGCGACCTGTGGGGACACGACATGTGCGGACACTGCTACGACCTGTATGGACACTGCTACGACCTGTAGGGACACTGTTACGGCCTGTAGGGACATTGCTACGACCTGTGGAGACACTGCTACGACCTGTGAGGACACTGCCACGAACTAAGGACACTGCTACGACCTGTGTGGACACTGCTACGACCTGTAGGGACACTGCTGCGACCTGTGGGGACACCTCAATTCTTGCTTCTGTGTTATCGAGAGAGATTTTGTACGCGTGTGAGATGTTCTTTAACCTCTCCAACCATCACTGCACCCCACCCCGCTCACTATACCCTCTCCACCATCACCCATCCAGAACAGTCGCCAGTCACCCGGCGCGACCAGTTGTCGGTCACTCATCACGACCAGTGGTCAGTCTGTCATCGTGACAAGTGGTTTTGCACTCATCGCGCCCAGTGATTGGTCACTCATTGCG
>OZ025253.1:12347948-12436894 GCA_964019135.1 Arenicola marina | reverse complement strand
GACTGATTACTGGTGGCGATGAGTGAAAAAACACATGTCGTGATGAGGAACTGACCACTGGTCGCGATAAGGGAAAAACCATTTGTCGTCAGGAGCGACCGACTACTGGCTGCGATAAGTGAAAACAACTGGTGGCGATGGGTGTACGACCACTGGTCGCGATGAGTGACTGATCACTGGTAGCGATCAGTAAAAAAAACATTGTCGCGATGAGTGACTGACCACTGGTCGTGATGAGTGAAAAAACACTGGTCGCGATGAGTGTCCGGCCACTGGTCGCAATGAGTGACCGACATTGGTCGCGATAAGTGACCGATCACTGGTCGCGATAAGTGGCCGACCACTGGTCGCGATGAGTGACTGACCACTGGTCGCGATGAGTGACCGATCACTGGTCGCAATGAGTGACCGACATTGGTCGCGATAAGTGGCCGACCACTGGTCACGATGAGTGACCGATCACTGGTCGCGAAGAGTGAAAAAACACTCGTCGCTATGAGTGGCCGACCACTGGTCACGATGAGTGACTGACCACTGGTCGCGATGATTGACTGATCACTGGTCGCGATCAGTAAAAAAGTAACCGCTCACTGGACGCGATGAGTGACTGACCACTAGTCGCGAAGAGTGACTGAACGCTGGTGGCGATGAGTGAAAAACCACTTGTCGCGATGAGCGAACGATCACTGGTCGCGATGAGTGAATAACCACTGGTTGCGATGAGTGAAAAACCACTTGTCCCAATGAGTGATTGACCACTTGTTGCCATGAGTAATTGCGATGAGTGACTGAACACTGGTCGCGAAGAGAGACCGATCACTGGTCGCGAAGAGTGACCGATCATTGGTCGCGACGAATAAAAATCCAATTGTCGCGATGAGTGACTGCCCACTGGTCGCGATGAGTGAAAAAACACTTGTCGCGATGAGTTATCGACCACTGGTCGCGATGAGTGAAAGACCAATGGTCGCCATGAGTGACCAACCACTGGTCACGATGAGTGAAAAACCAATAGTCGCTATGAGTGACCGACCACTGGTCAGCGCATGGTGACTGACCACTGTTAATGGGTGACCGACCACTGGTCGCGATGGGTGACTGACCACTGTTCTTTATGGGTGACCGACCACTGGTCACGATGAGTAAAAACCAATAGTCGCTATGAGTGACCGACCACTGGTGAGCGCAGGGTGACTGACCACTGTTAATGGGTGACCGACCACTGGTCGCGATGAGTGACTGACCACTGTTCTTGATGGGTTACCGATAACTGGGTGCGATAAGTGAAAAACCAATTGTGGCGAAGAGTGAGCGGCCACTGGTCGCGATGAGTGAAAAACCACTTGTCGTGATTACTGACTGGTCGCGATGAGTGACCGACAACTGGTTGCGTTGAGTGACTATGATGGGTGACTGAACACCGGTCGCGATAAGCGAACGATCACTGGTCGCGAAGATTTACTAACCGCTAGTCACGATGAGTGAAAAACCGCTTGTCGCGATGAGTGACTGACCACTGGTGGTGATGTATGACTGATCACTGGACAGGTGGCGATAAGTGATCGACCACTGGTCGAGAAGGGTGAGAAACCTCTTGTCGCGATGAGCGACCGCCCAATGGTCGCGATGAGTGACCGACAACTGGTTGCGTTGAGTGACTATGATGGGTGACTGAACACCGGTCGCGATAAGCGAACGATCACTGGTCGCGATGTATGACTGATCACTGGACAGGTGGCGATAAGTGATCGACCACTGGTCGAGAAGGGTGAGAAACCTCTTGTCGCGATGAGCGACCGCCCAATGGTCGAGATGAGTGACTGACCACTGGTTGCGATAAGTGACTGATCACATTTCGAGATCAGTAAAAAACCAACTGTCGCGATGAGTGACTGACCACTGGTCGCGATGAGTGACCGACATTGGTCGCGATGAGTGACCGACCACTTGTCGCGATGAGTGGCTGACCACTAGTGACGATGAGCGAAAAACTACTTGTCACAATGAGTGACCGACCACTAAATACGCGATGACTGATTGATCTCTGGTCGCGATGAGTGATCGACCACCGGTCGCGTTGAGTGCAAAACTACTTGTCGCGATGAGTGAAAGACAACTGGTCGCGATTAGTGATCGACCACTGGCCGCGCTGGGTGACTGACCACTTTTTTGATGGGTGACCGACGACCACTGGCCGCGATGAGTGATTGACATCTGGTCGCGATAAATGAAAGACCACTGATTACGATGAGTCACCGAAAACTTGCCGCGATGAGTGACTGATTACTGGTCGCGATGGGTGACAAAACACTGGTCGCGATTAGTGACTGATTACTGGTGGCGATGAGTGAAAAAACACATGTCGTGATGAGGAACTGACCACTGGTCGCGATAAGGGAAAAACCACTTGTCGTCAGGAGCGACCGACCACTGGCTGCGATAAGTGAAAACAACTGGTGGCGATGGGTGTACGACCACGGGTCGCGATGAGTGACTGATCACTGGTAGCGATCAGTAAAAAAAACATTGTCGCGATGAGTGAGTGACCACTGGTCGTGATGAGTGAAAAAACACTGGTCGCGATGAGTGTCCGGCCACTGGTCGCAATGAGTGACCGACATTGGTCGCGATAAGTGACCGATCACTGGTCGCGATAAGTGGCCGACCACTGGTCGCGATGAGTGACCGATCACTGGTCGCGAAGAGTGAAAAAACACTCGTCGCTATGAGTGGCCGACCACTGGTCACGATGAGTGACTGACCACTGGTCGCGATGATTGACTGATCACTAGTCGCGATCAGTAAAAAAGTAACCGACCACTGGACGCGATGAGTGACTGACCACTAGTCGCGAAGAGTGACTGAACGCTGGTGGCGATGAGTGAAAAACCACTTGTCGCGATGAGCGAACGATCACTGGTCGCGATGAGTGAATAACCACTGGTTGCGATGAGTGAAAAACCACTTGTCCCAATGAGTGATTGACCACTTGTTGCCATGAGTGATTGCGATGAGTGACTGAACACTGGTCGCGAAGAGTGACCGATCACTGGTCGCGAAGAGTGACCGATCATTGGTCGCGACGAATAAAAATCCAATTGTCGCGATGAGTGACTGCCCACTGGTCGCGATGGGTGAAAAACCAATGGTCGCCATGAGTTATCGACCACTGGTCGCGATGAGTGAAAAACCAATAGTCGCTATGAGTGACCGACCACTGGTCAGCGCATGGTGACTGACCACTGTTAAGGGGTGACCGACCACTGGTCGCGATGGGTGACTGACCACTGTTCTTTATGGGTGACCGACCACTGGTCACGATGAGTAAAAACCAATAGTCGCTATGAGTGACCGACCACTGGTGAGCGCAGGGTGACTGACCACTGTTAATGGGTGACCGACCACTGGTCGCGATGAGTGACTGACCACTGTTCTTGATGGGTTACCGATAACTGGGTGCGATAAGTGAAAAACCAATTGTGGCGAAGAGTGAGCGGCCACTGGTCGCGATGAGTGAAAAACCACTTGTCGTGATTACTGACTGGTCGCGATGAGTGACCGACAACTGGTTGCGTTGAGTGACTATGATGGGTGACTGAACACCGGTCGCGATAAGCGAACGATCACTGGTCGCGAAGATTTACTAACCGCTAGTCACGATGAGTGAAAAACCGCTTGTCGCGATGAGTGACTGACCACTGGTGGTGATGTATGACTGATCACTGGACAGGTGGCGATAAGTGATCGACCACTGGTCGAGAAGGGTGAGAAACCTCTTGTCGCGATGAGCGACCGCCCAATGGTCGCGATGAGTGACCGACAACTGGATGCGTTGAGTGACTATGATGGGTGACTGAACACCGGTCGCGATAAGCGAACGATCACTGGTCGCGATGTATGACTGATCACTGGACAGGTGGCGATAAGTGATCGACCACTGGTCGAGAAGGGTGAGAAACCTCTTGTCGCGATGGGCGACCGCCCAATGGTCGAGATGAGTGACTGACCACTGGTTGCGATAAGTGACTGATCACATTTCGAGATCAGTAAAAAACCAACTGTCGCGATGAGTGACTGACCACTGGTCGCGATGAGTGACCGACATTGGTCGCGATGAGTGACCGACCACTTGTCGCGATGAGTGGCTGACCACTAGTGACGATGAGCGAAAAACTACTTGTCGCGATAAGTGACCGACCACTTGTCGCGATGAGTGGCTGACCACTAGTGACGATGAGCGAAAAACTACTTGTCACAATGAGTGACCGACCACGAAATACGCGATGACTGATTGATCTCTGGTCGCGATGAGTGATCGACCACCGGTCGCGTTGAGTGCAAAACTACTTGTCGCGATGAGTGAAAGACAACTGGTCGCGATTAGTGATCGACCACTGGCCGCGCTGGGTGACTGACCACTTTTTTGATGGGTGACCGACGACCACTGGCCGCGATGAGTGATTGACATCTGGTCGCGATAAATGAAAGACCACTGATTACGATGAGTCACCGAAAACTTGCCGCGATGAGTGACTGATTACTGGTCGCGATGGGTGACAAAACACTGGTCGCGATTAGTGACTGATTACTGGTGGCGATGAGTGAAAAAACACATGTCGTGATGAGGAACTGACCACTGGTCGCGATAAGGGAAAAACCACTTGTCGTCAGGAGCGACCGACTACTGGCTGCGATAAGTGAAAACAACTGGTGGCGATGGGTGTACGACCACGGGTCGCGATGAGTGACTGATCCCTGGTAGCGATCAGTAAAAAAAACATTGTCGCGATGAGTGACTGACCACTGGTCGTGATGAGTGAAAAAACACTGGTCGCGATGAGTGTCCGGCCACTGGTCGCAATGAGTGGCCGACATTGGTCGCGATGAGTGACCGACCACTGGTCGCAATAAGTGGCCGATCACTGGTCGCGATGAGTGACCGACCACTGGTCGCGATGAGTGACTGACCAATGGTCGCGATGAGTGACTGACCAATGGTCGCGATGAGTGACCGACCACTGGTCGCGATGAGTGACTGACCAATGGTCGCGATGAGTGACCGACCACTGGTCGCGATGAGTGACCGACCACTGGTCGCGATGAGTGACTGACCAATGGTCGCGATGAGTGACTGACCAATGGTCGCGATGAGTGACTGACCAATGGTCGCGATGAGTGACCGACCACTGGTCGCGATGAGTGGCCGACCGCTGGTCGCGATGAGTGGCCGACCACTGGTCGCGATGAGTGGCCGACCACTGGTCGCGATGAGTGGCCGACCACTGGTCGCGATGAGTGGCAGACCACTGGTCGCGATGAGTGACCGATCACTGGTCGCGATAAGTGGCCGATCACTGGTCGCGATAAGTGACCGACCACTGGTCGCGATCAGTGGCCGACCACTGGACGCGATGAGTGACCGATCACTGGTCGCGATAAGTGGCCGATCACTGGTCGCGATAAGTGGCCGATCACTGGTCGCGATAAGTGGCCGACCACTGGTCGCGATGAGTGACTGACCACTGGTCGCGATGAGTGACCGACCACTGGTCGCGATGAGTGGCCGACCACTGGTCGCGATAAGTGACTGACCGCTGGTCGCGATAAGTGGCCGATCACTGGTCGCGATAAGTGGCCGATCACTGGTCGCGATAAGTGACCGATCACTGGTCGCGATAAGTGGCCGATCACTGGTCGCGATAAGTGGCCGATCACTGGTCGCGATAAGTGGCCGACCACTGGTCGCGATAAGTGACCGACCACTGGTCGCGATAAGTGGCCGACCACTGGACGCGATGAGTGACCGATCACTGGTCGCGATAAGTGACCGATCACTGGTCGCGATAAGTGGCCGATCACTGGTCGCGATAAGTGACCGATCACTGGTCGCGATAAGTGGCCGATCACTGGTCGCGATAAGTGACCGACCACTGGTCGCGATAAGTGGCCGACCACTGGACGCGATGAGTGGCCGATCACTGGTCGCGATAAGTGACCGATCACTGGTCGCGATAAGTGGCCGATCACTGGTCGCGATAAGTGGCCGATCACTGGTCGCGATAAGTGGCCGACCACTGGTCGCGATAAGTGACCGACCACTGGTCGCGATAAGTGGCCGACCACTGGACGCGATGAGTGACCGATCACTGGTCGCGATAAGTGACCGATCACTGGTCGCGATAAGTGGCCGATCACTGGTCGCGATAAGTGACCGATCACTGGTCGCGATAAGTGGCCGATCACTGGTCGCGATAAGTGACCGACCACTGGTCGCGATAAGTGGCCGACCACTGGACGCGATGAGTGACCGATCACTGGTCGCGATAAGTGGCCGAGCACTGGTCGCGATAAGTGGCCGATCACTGGTCGCGATAAGTGGCCGACCACTGGTCGCGATGAGTGACCGATCACTGGTCGCGAAGAGTGAAAAAACACTCGTCGCTATGAGTGGCCGACCACTGGTCACGATGAGTGACTGACCACTGGTCGCGATGATTGACTGATCACTGGTCGCGATCAGTAAAAAAGTAACCGATCACTGGACGCGATGAGTGACTGACCACTAGTCGCGAAGAGTGACTGAACGCTGGTGGCGATGAGTGAAAAACCACTTGTCGCGATGAGCGAACGATCACTGGTCGCGATGAGTGAATAACCACTGGTCGCGATGAGTGAAAAACCACTTGTCCCAATGAGTGATTGACCACTTGTTGCCATGAGTGATTGCGATGAGTGACTGAACACTGGTCGCAAAGAGTGACCGATCACTGGTCGCGAAGAGTGACCGATCATTGGTCGCGACGAATAAAAATCCAATTGTCGCGATGAGTGACTGCCCACTGGTCGCGATGAGTGAAAAACCACTTGTCGCGATGAGTTATCGACCACTGGTCGCGATGAGTGAAAAACCAATGGTCGCCATGAGTGACCAACCACTGGTCACGATGAGTGAAAAACCAATAGTCGCTATGAGTGACCGACCACTGGTCAGCGCATGGTGACTGACCACTGTTAAGGGGTGACCGACCACTGGTCGCGATGGGTGACTGACCACTGTTCTTTATGGGTGACCGACCACTGGTCACGATGAGTAAAAACCAATAGTCGCTATGAGTGACCGACCACTGGTGAGCGCAGGGTGACTGACCACTGTTAATGGGTGACCGACCACTGGTCGCGATGAGTGACTGACCACTGTTCTTGATGGGTTACCGATAACTGGGTGCGATAAGTGAAAAACCAATTGTGGCGAAGAGTTAGCGGCCACTGGTCGCGATGAGTGAAAAACCACTTGTCGTGATTACTGACTGGTCGCGATGAGTGACCGACAACTGGTTGCGTTGAGTGACTATGATGGGTGACTGAACACCGGTCGCGATAAGCGAACGATCACTGGTCGCGAAGATTTACTAACCGCTAGTCACGATGAGTGAAAAACCGCTTGTCGCGATGAGTGACTGACCACTGGTGGTGATGTATGACTGATCACTGGACAGGTGGCGATAAGTGATCGACCACTGGTCGAGAAGGGTGAGAAACCTCTTGTCGCGATGAGCGACCGCCCAATGGTCGCGATGAGTGACCGACAACTGGATGCGTTGAGTGACTATGATGGGTGACTGAACACCGGTCGCGATAAGCGAACGATCACTGGTCGCGATGTATGACTGATCACTGGACAGGTGGCGATAAGTGATCGACCACTGGTCGAGAAGGGTGAGAAACCTCTTGTCGCGATGAGCGACCGCCCAATGGTCGCGATGAGTGACTGACCACTGGTCGCGATGAGTGACCGACATTGGTCGCGATGAGTGACCGACCACTTGTCGCGATGAGTGGCTGACCACTAGTGACGATGAGCGAAAAACTACTTGTCGCGATAAGTGACCGACCACTTGTCGCGATGAGTGGCTGACCACTAGTGACGATGAGCGAAAAACTACTTGTCACAATGAGTGACCGACCACGAAATACGCGATGACTGATTGATCTCTGGTCGCGATGAGTGATCGACCACCGGTCGCGTTGAGTGCAAAACTACTTGTCGCGATGAGTGAAAGACAACTGGTCGCGATGCGTGATCGACCACTGGCCGCGCTGGGTGACTGACCACTTTTTTGATGGGTGACCGACCACTGGCCGCGATGAGTGATTGACTTCTGGTCGCGATAAATGAAAGACCACTGATTACGATGAGTGACCGAAAACTTGCCGCGATGAGTGACTGATTACTGGTCGCGATGGGTGACAAAACACTGGTCGCGATGAGTGACTGATTACTGGTGGCGATGAGTGAAAAAACACATGTCGTGATGAGTAACTGACCACTGGTCGCGATAATGGAAAAACCACTTGTCGTCAGGAACGACCGACCACTGGCTGCGATAAGTGAAAACAACTGGTGGCGATGGGTGTCCGACCACTGGTCGCGATGAGTGACTGATCACTGGTAGCGATCAGTAAAAAAAACATTGTCGTGATGAGTGACTGACCACTGGTCGTGATGAGTGAAAAAACATTGGTCGCGATGAGTGACCGACCACTGGTCGCAATGAGTGACCGACATTGGTCGCGATGAGTGACCGATCACTGGTCGCGATAAGTGGCCGACCACTGGTCACGATGAGTGACCGATCACTGGTCGCGATAAGTGGCCGACCACTGGTCACGATGAGTGACCGATCACTGGTCGCGAAGAGTGAAAAAACACTCGTCGCTATGAGTGGCCGACCACTGGTCGCGATGAGTGGCCGACCACTGGTCACGATGAGTGACCGACCACTGGCCGCGATGAGTGACCGACCACTGGCCGCGATGAGTGGCCGACCACTGGCCGCGATGAGTGACCGCCCACTGGCCGCGATGAGTGACCGACCACTGACCGCGATGAGTGACCGACCACTGGCCGCGATGAGTGACCGACCACTGGCCGCGATGAGTGCCCGACCACTGGTCGCGATGAGTGACTGACCGCTGGTCGCGATGAGTGACCGACCGCTGGTCGCGATGAGTGGCCGACCACTGGTCGCGATGAGTGACCGACCGCTGGTCGCGATGAGTGACCGACCGCTGGCCGCGATGAGTGACTGACCAATGGTCGCGATGAGTGGCCGATCACTGGTCGCGATGAGTGACTGACCAATGGTCGCGATGAGTGGCCGATCACTGGTCGCGATGAGTGACCGATCACTGGTCGCGATGAGTGACCGACCACTGGTCGCGATGAGTGACCGACCATTGGTCGCGATGAGTGGCCGACCACTGGTCGCGATGAGTGACCGACCACTGGTCGCGATGAGTGACCGACCACTGGCCGCGATGAGTGGCCGACCACTGGCCGCGATGAGTGACCGACCGCTGGTCGCAATGAGTGACCGACATTGGTCGCGATGAGTGATCGACCACCGGTCGCGTTGAGTGCAAAACTACTTGTCGCGATGAGTGAAAGACAACTGGTCGCGATGCGTGATCGACCACTGGCCGCGCTGGGTGACTGACCACTTTTTTGATGGGTGACCGACCACTGGCCGCGATGAGTGATTGACTTCTGGTCGCGATAAATGAAAGACCACTGATTACGATGAGTGACCGAAAACTTGCCGCGATGAGTGACTGATTACTGGTCGCGATGGGTGACAAAACACTGGTCGCGATGAGTGACTGATTACTGGTGGCGATGAGTGAAAAAACACATGTCGTGATGAGTAACTGACCACTGGTCGCGATAAGGGAAAAACCACTTGTCGTCAGGAACGACCGACCACTGGCTGCGATAAGTGAAAACAACTGGTGGCGATGGGTGTCCGACCACTGGTCGCGATGAGTGACTGATCACTGGTAGCGATCAGTAAAAAAAACATTGTCGCGATGAGTGACTGACCACTGGTCGTGATGAGTGAAAAAACATTGGTCGCGATGAGTGACCGACCACTGGTCGCAATGAGTGACCGACATTGGTCGCGATGAGTGACCGATCACTGGTCGCGATAAGTGGCCGACCACTGGTCACGATGAGTGACCGATCACTGGTCGCGATAAGTGGCCGACCACTGGTCACGATGAGTGACCGATCACTGGTCGCGAAGAGTGAAAAAACACTCGTCGCTATGAGTGGCCGACCACTGGTCGCGATGAGTGGCCGACCACTGGTCACGATGAGTGACCGACCACTGGCCGCGATGAGTGACCGACCACTGGCCGCGATGAGTGGCCGACCACTGGCCGCGATGAGTGACCGACCACTGGCCGCGATGAGTGACCGACCACTGGCCGCGATGAGTGACCGACCACTGGCCGCGATGAGTGACCGACCACTGGCCGCGATGAGTGCCCGACCACTGGTCGCGATGAGTGACTGACCGCTGGTCGCGATGAGTGACCGACCGCTGGTCGCGATGAGTGGCCGACCACTGGTCGCGATGAGTGACCGACCGCTGGTCGCGATGAGTGACCGACCGCTGGCCGCGATGAGTGACTGACCAATGGTCGCGATGAGTGGCCGATCACTGGTCGCGATGAGTGACTGACCAATGGTCGCGATGAGTGGCCGATCACTGGTCGCGATGAGTGACCGACCACTGGTCGCGATGAGTGACCGACCATTGGTCGCGATGAGTGGCCGACCACTGGTCGCGATGAGTGACCGACCACTGGTCGCGATGAGTGACCGACCACTGGCCGCGATGAGTGGCCGACCACTGGCCGCGATGAGTGACCGACCGCTGGTCGCAATGAGTGACCGACATTGGTCGCGATGAGTGACCGATCACTGGTCGCGATAAGTGGCCGATCACTGGTCGCGATAAGTGACCGACCACTGGTCGCGATAAGTGGCCGATCACTGGTCGCGATAAGTGACCGACCACTGGTCGCGATAAGTGGCCGATCACTGGTCGCGATAAGTGACCGACCACTGGTCGCGATAAGTGGCCGATCACTGGTCGCGATAAGTGGCCGATCACTGGTCGCGATAAGTGACCGACCACTGGTCGCGATAAGTGGCCGACCACTGGACGCGATGAGTGACCGATCACTGGTCGCGAAGAGTGAAAAACCACTCGTCGCTATGAGTGGCCGACCACTGGTCACGATGAGTGACTGACCACTGGTCGCGATGATTGATTGATCACTGGTCGCGATCAGTAAAAATGTGACCGATCACTGGACGCGATGAGTGACTGACCACTAGTCGCGAAGAGTGACTGAACGCTGGTCGCGATGAGTGAAAAAACACTGGTCGCAATGAGTGACCGACCACTGCTCGCGATCAGTGACCGACCACTTGTCGCGGTGAGTGGCCGACCACTGGTCGTGATAAGTGACCAACAACTGGTTGCGATGAGTGACCGACCACTGGTCGCGATGAGTGACCTACCACTGGTCGCTCCGGGTGACTGGCGACTGTTCTGGATGGGTGACCGACCACTGGTCGCGATGAGTGACTGACCACTGGACGCGATGTGTGACCGATTAATGCCTGACCGCTGGACGCGGTCAGTAAAATACCATTTGTCGCGTTAAGTGACCGACCACTGGTCGTGATCACTGAAAAAACAATTGTCGCGATGAGGGAAAAAACACTCGTGGTGATGAGTGACCGGCCACTGGTCGCGATAAGTCATTGACCACTGGTTGCGATGTGTGGAAGACCACTGGTCGAGATGAGTGACCGATCACTGGTTGCGATGAGTGACTGACAACTGGTCGCGATAAGTGACCGACCACTGGTCGCGATGAGTGTCCGACCAATGTTCGCCATGAGTGACTGACCACTGGTCGCAATGAGTGACCGACCGCTGGTCGCTATGAGTGACCGACTGCTGGTCGCGATGAGTGACCGGCCACTGGTCGCGATGAGTGACTGACCACTGGTCGCGATGAGTGCCCGACCACTGGTCGCGATGAGTGACCGGCCACTGGTCGCGATGAGTGACTGACCAATGGTCACGATGAGTGACTGACCACTGGTCGCGATGAGTGACCGACCACTGGTAGCGATGAGTGACTGACCAATGGTCGCGATGAGTGACTGAACACTGGTTGCGATGAGTGACTGCGATGAGTGACCGACCACTAGTTGCGATGAGTGAAGGACCACTGGTCGCATGAGTGACTGATCATTGGTCGCGTTGAGTAAAAAAACACTTGTCGCGATGAGTGAAAACCAATTGTCGCGATGAGTGACTGACCACTGGTTGTGATGAGTAAAAGACCACTGGTCGCGATAAGTGGTTGACTACTGGCCGCGATCAGTAAAAAAAAGACTGGTCGCGATGAGTGACTGACCACTACTGGCGATGAGTGAAAAACACTTGTCGCGATGAGTGACCAACCTCTGGTCGGGATGAGTAACCGACAATTGGTCGCGTTGCGTGACTGACTGCTGGATGCGATGAGTGACTGACCACTGGTCGCGATGAGTGACCGACCACTGGTCGCGATGAGTGACTGACCACTGGTGGCGATAAATGAAAGACCACTGGTCGCGATGAGTGACTGACCACTGGTCGCGATGAGTGAAAAATCACTTGTCGCGATGAGTGACCGACCACTGGTAGCGATGAGTGACTGACCACTGGTTGCGATGAGTGACTGCGATGAGTGACCGACCACTAGTTGCGATGAGTGAAAGACCACTGGTCGCATGAGTGACTGATCATTGGTCGCGTTGAGTAAAAAAACACTTGTCGCGATGAGTGAAAACCAATTGTCGCGATGAGTGACTGACCACTGGTTGTAATGAGTAAAAGACCACTGGTCGCGATGAGTGGTTGACTACTGGCCGCGATCAGTAAAAAAAACACTGGTCGCGATGAGTGACTGACCACTACTGGCGATGAGTGAAAAACACTTGTCGCGATGAGTGACCAACCTCTGGTCGGGATGAGTAACCGACAATTGGTCGCGTTGAGTGACTGACTGCTGGATGCGATGAGTGACTGACCACTGGTCGCGATGAGTGACCGACCACTGGTCGCGATGAGTGACTGACCACTGGTGGCGATAAATGAAAGACCACTGGTCGCGATGAGTGACTGACCACTGGTCGCGATGAGTGAAAAATCACTTGTCGCGATGAGTGACCGACCACTGGTTGCGATGAGTGAAAGACCACTGGTCGCATGAGTGACTGATCATTGGTCGCGTTGAGTAAAAAAACACTTGTCGCGATGAGTGAAAACCAATTGTCGCGATGAGTGACTGACCACTGGTTGTGATGAGTAAAAGACCACTGGTCGCGATGAGTGAAAGACCACTGGTCGCATGAGTGACTGATCATTGGTCGCGTTGAGTAAAAAAACACTTGTCGCGATGAGTGAAAACCAATTGTCGCGATGAGTGACTGACCACTGGTTGTGATGAGTAAAAGACCACTGGTCGCGATGAGTGGTTGACTACTGGCCGCGATCAGTAAAAAAAACACTTGTCGCGATGAGTGACTGACCACTACTGGCGATGAGTGAAAAACACTTGTCGCGATGAGTGACTGACCACTACTGGCGATGAGTGAAAAACACTTGTCGCGATGAGTGACCAACCTCTGGTCGGGATGAGTAACCGACAATTGGTCGCGTTGAGTGACTGACTGCTGGATGCGATGAGTGACTGACCACTGGTCGCGATGAGTGACCGACCACTGGTCGCGATGAGTGACTGACCACTGGTGGCGATAAATGAAAGACCACTTTTCGCGATGAGTGACCGACCACTGGTCGAGATGAGTGAAAGACCACTGGTCGAGATGAGTGAAAGACCACGATAGCTGACCTGCGACTGGTCGCGATGTTTGACCGGCCACTGGTCGCCATGGGTGACCGGCCACTGGTCGCCATGGGTGACCGGCCACTAATAAAATGAAGCTGTCTGTCCCACTATGCCGCGGCATGCAAGAGCCCATTGGCATCAGCAGCCGCCTTGAAAGTATATCCAACCGAACCACTGGATGCACTGCTTGGTCCACCTTGGATGTATCAACTCGCTGTTACATGTCAACGCTATCGCATGTGTCAACACTACCGCTCGGTGCTTATCACCTTATCCCGCGCATAATATCGCTTTCGGGTGATTATCCCGCATGATGACCAGGTCTGCGGCGGGCTACTTGGCTTGGTGCCAACAGTAATAATAGTTCTCCCAACGCCCTATCGCCCGAACCGTCATCAAAGCAAACAAATCTCGTACTGTCTCGCGCCCACAACTTCCCATCAGTGGCAAGAGAACGAACTCTGCCCGGGGAACCTTGCCTATTTGAATTGATTTGATCTTTTTGATCTTTGATCCAATTTTACAGTATAGTTAAGCGGTCTACACGTCAATTCTATAGATCCAACCAGGACGTCAGGCAGATTTTAACATCCTTAACATTTATGTCCCGTTATTCCGTAGGTCCCGGTCTCAATTGATGTCAATATAATTATCGATATTATTTCTGCCCAATGTCTACATTCTGCCTGCTACTATTTGACGTATAAAACAAAATACTGTCATACTGTTATTTCTTTCGCTTATTACTGCGAACGCTCCGCTCGCGGGGCGGCTAGTGTATTTTATATAAGGGGGACAGCTGCGCTTGGAGAAACACTTCCGCATGCCACACCGGCAGTAGGTCAAGTGGCTGCGCGGCCGGTGGTAGGTCAGCGACACAGGGAGGGGGTGGTGCGATGTCTGGGGTATCGAGACAATCAGAACTAGGGAGAAATATCGGGTGAACGAAAAGCTAGTCTAGTAGCGGGTGGTGCGATAATTGGGGTGGTAAAGTCAGGGGCCGTACGTTGTATGGGGTGGTTATGTAGGGGGTGGTGCGATGTCTGGGGTACCGAGGCAGCCAAGACCAGCGATAAACAACCGGTGAAGGATTAGCTAGTCAAGGAGGGGGTGGTACGATATTTGGGGTGGTTATGTAGGGGGTGGTGAGAAGTCTGGGGTTACGAGACAGATAAAACTAGCGGCCAATAACGGGTGCAGGACGAGGCATAAAAAGGCGGGGAATCTGGGATAAGGGGAGTCAAGAGTCAGTCAGGAGTCAGTCAGTGAGTTGGTCAGTTGGAGTTAGTATTAAGCTGAAATGGCTGATTGGATAAGTCGATGTTAAACGCATGCTTGGAAGAAGACATATACGATGGAATAAAGGACAGAAAAGTGGACTTACGTGTGTGTTCTAATCGATTATAAAAGAAAAACGAAACAAGAACAAAACGGCCATGCGAGAGAGACGTTACAATACTAAAACACACGTCATAAAATGATTTAATTGCCATGGCGCCTACTTATTCTGAAGAATGCACGCTTTATATTTGCACCTTCTACGCGCATGCCATGGCAACTAGATACGTACGTAGAGGCGCTAGAGCGCTACGTAGAGGCCCTAGAGCGCTACGTACGTAGAGGTGTTAGAGCGCTACGTACGTAGATGTGCTAGAGCGCTACGTACGTAGAGGTGTTAGAGCGCTACGTACGTAGAGGCGCTAGAGCGCTACGTAGAGGTGCTAGAGCGCTACGTACGTAGAGGTGTTAGAGCGCTACGTACGTAGAGGTGCTAGAGCGCTACGTACGTAGAGGTGCTAGAGCGCTACGTACGTAGAAGTGTTAGTGCGCTACGTACGTAAAGGCGCTAGAGCGCTATGTAGAGGCGCTAGAGCGCTGCGTACGTAGAGGTGCTAGTGCGCTACGTACGTAGAGGTGCTAGAGCGCTACGTACGTAGAGGCGCTAGAGCGCTACGTACGTAGAGGTGCTAGAGCGCTACGTACCTAGAGGCGCTAGAGCGCTACGTACGTAGAGGTGCTAGAGCGCTACGTACGCAGAGGTGCTAGAGCGCTACGTACGTAGAGGTGTTAGAGCGCTACGTAGAGGTGCTAGAGCGCTACGTACGTAGAGGTGCTAGAGCGCTACGTACGTAGAGGTGCTAGAGCGCTGCGTACGTAGAGGCGCTAAAGCGCTACGAACGTAGAGGCGCTAGATCACTACGTAGAGGTGCTAGAGCGGCGCTACAAAGAGGCGCTAGAGCGCTACGTACGTAGAGGCGCTAGAGCGCTACGTATGTAGAGGCGCTAGAGCGCTACGTAGAGGTGCTAGAGCACTATTTAGGTAAAGGCGCTAGATCGCTACGTACGTGCAGGCGCTAGAGCGCTACGTAGAGGTGTTAGAGCGCTACAAAGAGGCGCGTAGAGGTGCTGGAGCGCTACGTATGGAGAGGTTCTAGAGCGCTACGTAGGTAGGGGCGCTAGAGCGCTACGTGCGTAGAGGCGCTAGAGCGCTGCATACGTGAAGTCGCTAGAGCGCTACGTAGAGGTGCTAGAGCGCTACGTACGTAGAGGCGCTAGGGCGCTACGTACGTAGAGGCGCTGGAGCGCTACGTACGTAGAGGTGTTAGAGCGCTACGTAGAGGTGCTAGAGCGCTACGTAGAGGCGCTTGAGCGCAACGTAGAGGCACTAGAGCGCTACGTACGTAGAGGTGCTAGCGCGCTACGTACGTAGAGGTGCTAGAGCGCTACGTACGTAGAGGTGCTAGAGCGCTGCGTTAATAGAGGCGCTAAAGCACTACGAACGTAGAGGCGCTAGATCACTACGTAGAGATGCTAGAGCGCGGCTACAAGAGGCGCTAGAACGCTACGTAGAGGGGGTAAAGCGCTACGTATGTAGAGGTGCTAGGGCGCTACGTACGTAGAGGCGCTGCAGCGCTACGTACGTAGAGATGTTAGAGCGCTACGTAGAGGTGCTAGAGCGCTACGTACGTACAGGCGCTAGAGCGCTACGTACGTAGAGGCGCTAGAGCGCTACGTACGTAGAGGTGCTAGAGCGCTACGTATGTAGATGTGCTAGAGCGCTACGTACGTAGAGGTGCTATAGCGCTACGTGCGTAGAGGTGCTAGAGCGCTACGTATGCAGAGGTGCTAGAACGCTACGTACGCAGAGATGCTAGAGCGCTACGTATGCAGAGGTGCTAGAACGCTACGTACGCAGAGATGCTAGAGCGCTACGTACGCAGAGGCGCTAGAGCGCTACGTAGAGGCGCTAGAGCGCTACGTAGGTAGAGGTGCTAGAGCGCTACGTATGTAGATGTGCTAGAGCGCTACGTACGCAGAGATGCTAGAGCGCTACGTGCGTAGAGGCGCTAGAGCGCTACGTAGAGGCGCTAGAGCGCTACGTAGGTAGAGGTGCTAGAGCGCTACGTATGTAGATTTGCTAGAGCGCTACGTACGTAGAGGTGCTAGAGCGCCATGTAAAGGTGCTAGATCGCTATGTAGAGGTGCTAGAGCGCTATGTACGTAGAGATGCTATAGCGCTACGTACGTAGAGATGCTATAGCGCTACGTGCGTAGAGGTGCTAGAGCGCTACGTACGTAGAGGTGCTAGATCGCTACGTAGAGATGCTAGAGCGCTACGTATGCAGAGGTGCTAGAACGCTACGTACGCAGAGATGCTAGAGCGCTACGTGCGCAGAGGTGCTAGAACGCTACGTACGCAGAGGCGCTAGAGCGCTACGTAGAGGCGCTAGAGCGCTACGTATGCAGAGGTGCTAGAACGCTACGTACGCAGAGATGCTAGAGCGCTACGTATGCAGAGGTGCTAGAACGCTATGTACGCAGAGATGCTAGAGCGCTACGTGCGCAGAGGTGCTAGAACGCTACGTAGAGGCGCTAAAGCGCTACGTATGCAGAGGTGCTAGAACGCTACGTACGCAGAAATGCTAGAGCGCTACGTACGCAGAGGCGCTAGAGCGCTACGTAGAGGCGCTAAAGCGCTACGTATGCAGAGGTGCTAGAACGCTACGTACGCAGAGATGCTAGAGCGCTACGTACGTAGAGGCGCTAGAGCGCTACGTACGTAGAAGGGCTAGAGCGCTACGTACGCAGAGGCGCTAGAGCGCTACGTAGAGGCGCTAGAGCGCTACATAGGTAGAGGTGCTAGAGCGCTACGTACGTAGAGGCGCTAGAGCGCTACGTAGAGGCGCTAGAGCGCTACGTAGGTAGAGGTGCTAGAGCGCTACGTACGTAGAGGTGCTAGAGCGCTACGTACGTAGAGGCGCTAGATCGCTACGTAGAGATGCTAGAGCGCTACGTATGCAGAGGTGCTAGAACGCTACGTACGCAGAGATGCTAGAGCGCTACGTGCGCAGAGGTGCTAGAACGCTACGTACGCAGAGGCGCTAGAGCGCTACGTAGAGGCGCTAGAGCGCTACGTAGGTAGAGGTGCTAGAGCGCTACGTACGTAGAGGTGCTAGAGCGCTACGTACGTAGAGGCGCTAGAGCGTTGCGTACGTAGAGGTGCTAGAGCGCTACGTAGATGCGCTAGTACTACGTAGAGCCAACAGCCCCCTCCCCTCCCCACCCATATCCCGCTCCCCCGCATACGCGTATGCACCTCTGCGCCGTCGACAACACTTACTCCCTATAAAGGCAACCCAAATAACGGTCGCAGTGTCCCAGCAAGCGGGCCGAGCACTCAGCATCACCCACTGCCTACTGCCTGTAACGCATCCCACTCCCCATCCCCCACTGCCCCCCCCCCCCCCTCACTCTTTCAGAGGCGCGGGTAGCCGGTCCGCTGGCGGATTCAGTGGCCCCCTGCTTCTCGTCCCAACTCCTCCCCCACAGCGCCATATGTTGATGCGGGGCGCTGATTATATCAGAGATTATGTACTAATATCTTCGGTACTATGCGATCTCTGATAACATTATATGTCGCCACCCCATGGCGAGGCCCATTGGAGAACATGGAGAAATAAACAATGAACTACACGCAAATCCGTAACGCAACACACACAGCTACCAATGTGCGGTTATTTATCAAAGCAAACATTGGTTTCTGCCAGGTTTTATCTATGTATTGCGATGCAATTCCTTGTGTCATATCAGAAAATAACGGGCTGTATTCTTGATATCGAAAAAAAAATGTTTAGTATTTTTTTACAGAACAAACTGAATTCTTCATGTAACGGCGGGGGCCGGTTTGGTCCCCAGCGATCTCCCGATCTCAAGTCAACCACTCTACCTCTTCGGCTAAAGAGGCGATCCCTCTAGCCGAGGTCAGTAGGAATGGTTTGACTCACTGCTAGGCTTCATAAGTGTAATGATGTTGATGGTGAGGACAACACAAACGCCAGAATGATGTTGATGATTTATTCGGTCTGTCGCAACCGTGACACGCCCGTAAGACGCCGGTTAAGTACCGGTAAAACACCCACCGGGTTAGCGGCGGGTGCTTTCAAGTTTCATATGTACACACACCAGTCTTCAGTTTTTCAATCTTTAAATGTGTTTAAAACGTTCCCATCACGCAGGATGGCAGAGATTTCCCTGGATACTGCCTGGTCTTTCATCCCTTGCTGTCTCTTTCGTTATGTCAAATTACCCAGACAACGCGCCACACCACGTCACACAAGACTCCTCACCCCATCGCCAGATGGCGACCCTCAAAAGCTCATCGCGATGCGCTGAGTAATTATGCCCTACCGATCATACATTAGAACTTACACGAATACATTATGACAGAACATAAATAGTGGCTCTGCCATATAAGCTTACCTGGATTTTGCATACAGTTATTAGCCGCCCGGAACGCTCCGCTCGCGGGACGTCTAGCGTTTGTAGTGATAAGCGAAAGAAATAACAGTATGACAGTATTTTGTTTTATGCGTCAAATAGTAGCAGGCAGAAGACATTGGGCAGAAATAACATCGATAATTATATTGACATAAATTGAGACCGGGAGCTACGGAATAACGGGATATAAATGTTAAGGATATTTATACACTTTCAACCTGTGCGATTATTGTGCATCCAGTACAGAATACTCAAATTGCGGCTAAAGCACGCTAATAAACGAATATCAGTCCAGTAACACTAAGGCCCAAGCTCATACATTGATTGATTAAAAAAAGGGGGTTGATTGAGTAAAAAAAAGGGACTTCAGTGGATAAAATCTGCCTGACGTCCTGGTTGGATCTATATAATTGACGTGTAGTAAAATTGGATACTGCTGTGACTGATGCTAAGAGAAGCGTATTATAGGCAAGGTCCCCCGGGCAGAGTTCGTTCTCTTGCTACTAATGGGAAGTTGTGGACGCGAGACAGTACGGGATTTGTTTGTTTTGATGACGGTTCGGGTGATAAGGCGTTGGGAGAAATATTATTACTGTTGGCACCAAGCTAGGTAGCCCGCCGCAGGCGATAGTATGCTGCGGGATAAGGTGATAAGCACCCAGCGGTTGTGTTGACACATGCGATAGCTTTAACACATCTAAGGGCGGCTGCTGATGCCAATGGGCTCTTGCATGCCGCGGCATAGTGGGACAGACAGCTTCATTTTATTAGTATAGATAGGGCCCCAGAGGGGCTTTTTCGACACGGCGATTTTTAAAATCGACAACGCGACATTGGGGTTGTCTTAGAATCGACATGCGACATAAGACTTAGCGACACGCGACATGGACCTTTTCTTAAAATCGACACGCGACATGGCTACCCCCCCCCCCCCCCGCCTCTCAGGGGCCCTAGTTATCGGACCAGTGATTGCGCAGGTAGGCCTACCATTGACGTCATTGCGCACAGAGGAAAATATAATAATAGGACCTAATAATATAATATGCAGATTGCTTGAAATCTTACAAAATATATAGATGTCAAGGTAGCTGGCTGTCACACGTGAAGGCATCTAGCTGTGTGGTAAAAGTTCAGACACATGAAAAAAATTAACGAACATGCATTTCGGCAGGTGCGCAATCACTGCATAGTATCTGCGCAATCAATGGTCCACCTTCTAAAATCTTAGTTGGCACCACTGATTTGAAGCTGGAGATTTACCCGATCCTGAAAATGTTGCCCGGGAGATACGAGATATGTTCTGTAACAACGGAGGTTCCGCCTATCTGTGACGACTGGTTCGATTTTCCATCATGCCACGCCCCCCTCCCTCCCCTCCTCCCCCCTCCTTGCCGTTTAAAGTTAGTTTTTAGGTGTCTGCCACCCCTTAAAACTTTTCCGATATCAGCCAGTGACGTCGATTTATTTACGAAGTACGGCCAACCTACGTTCATGCTTGTTTGTAACAAATAGATAACGCTGTTGTGGTACATATGATAGCTGCATTTAAGGCTACATGACATGAGTTCATCATATGTGTGTCAAAGTTAAATCCCTCGAACTGGGCGTGAATGAATTGCCATGACCCAGTTATGTAAATAAAGTGAGCCCCCAACCAATGAAACAACCGCTGAAACCGGGTCAACGCGTGGTAGCCAATGAGAGCACGTGGGGCGAGCGTTCTTCACGGGAGTGCAGCAGCCATCTTTAGCAGTGAGAACAAAGAGCGAGCTGCTGTAAGGAGTCCAGTGACCGACGGACACCGTTTTACCATCTTTTTTACCATCGAAAGCCATGTCCGACACGGAAAAAGAAGGCGAAACATCGCCGGCTGCCGTAGAGAAGACGGTGATAGGTGAGTATCGTTATAAGTTGTGTTGATCTCGAGATATTTGTATTTGAAATTGACCGGCTTTTTGAGGGCATGCTAAGTCAAGTGCCATGTGCTCGCCATGTTTTGACTGGGCGGTACCGGCTGTGAGAACTTCCCTTGAGCCGCTACGATGGCAAGGTATCTTGTCTCCGCAGCGCTTGTGGGTGCAATACAATGTTCATTTCAATGAAAAACGTTCTCTCGATGACTTGGACTACTTAATAACGTAACATATTTGGTATTTCAGCTTCCAAAGTCACCGGTACCGTGAAATGGTTCAACGTGAAAAACGGATATGGCTTCATAAATAGGTAGGCCAGCGGCAGCGGCACGAGGCACAACCAGCGGGCAAGTTTCCAATAATTAAATACCGAGGGCGAGGCAGCCTAAGTTTCCGTCATAAATTCATAATTAATTACATTCTACAGATATTATATTTGCATTCATTGGCTCCGTTGGATTAACAGCTTTGCGATTTGGAACCAAATCTCAGATTAGAGCCACGTGGCCAACATTCATGACATTCCGATCTCTGCTCACACTGCCAGCCAGGCAGTGCAGCCAGGCAGTGCTGGCTGGGCGCTGTCACGTGCTCCCAGCCTGTCCTTATTTGCTCCGTCTGCTGCCAGACGAGGGCGCTAGAGCGAAGCAGCTGTCTGTCTGCGGGCAGTGCATTTGGCTCTGCTATTTCGGTTAATTGCTGAAGTCAATGAACATGATGATGACTGGGAGTGAGGCCCAATAACCTCTAACTTTTTAGTATTACCTCCTACTCCAGTGCACTAAGTTAGTGACTAGCATCTGCTGCAACATTAAAAGTTCTTTGACTTTGATAAGTTTGAAACCTTGATAAGCTTACTCTTTAAGCATTACTGATAGAACTTACTTAATGTAATATAATTAAATCTGTTTAATCTAAAGTCACTATAGATCAATTGCATTAGATCTGCCTAACCTAACAGCTCCTAAGAGTTTTACACACTTCACTATAGTTAAATTGACAATTGCCATTCATAGCTGCTTTGGCCAAAACTAAGAAGAAATGGATTTTCTTTTCTTCCCTTGTCCATTCTTTATTTTTCTTATCCAAAGAAATATTGCACTGGATGAATTTTCATTGACCTAATATGTTGATGTCTAAAAGTATTGTAATGGAAATGATCACTTTGCTACGTGGGTATTGAAGTGAGCTCAAAATGGTCGAAATGGTTTTATTTCATTCACGAACTCACAGACTATGTACTTGTAATGGGGGGGGGGAGCCCTTTTGATTGCGCACATGTATAGTATTGATTTCCAGTGTAGGCCAGTCTGGACACTTGGCTCGGCTGTGGGCGTGTTGTTTGTGGTCAGTGACATTGTAGAGGGTAAAGGCAAACTATATAGCTGGCAGTAGTTAGATAATTGTTCCCAGGTTATTGATGGATATTTAGCTTCAAGATGAGAATAGGTGCGTAGACACATTGTCATTCTCGTATTGGGGTTTGGCGATCCAGAGGCTGGCATAATATAGATCTAATGTGTGTGTGGTGGGAGGGGAGGGGGGGTAGGTCTATTGACATCCAGTAATGCCTGAGAGAGTGCACTGCCACAATGACAAGCCTATACACCTAATAGTGAATGCAAGCGAGCTCTTAAGGTAACATGCATGCATATTCAAAGTCCATTTCAAGCATAGGCTTAGGACTTTCATTTCGCGTAACAGCCCCCATGAGATGTTTTCAGATTCGGAGTAAATATCAGCTGTACATAAATGTATTCAAGAGAGGGAGAAGCCTGTCATGTCATGTCTTTAATAATTAAATCAGCTGCCCCACAAAATTAGCTAATACATTTTTCAATGTTAACACTGGATGTATACTTCAAATTAAAGTTAATTTATAAGCGACACACTAAATGTCTGTTGCCAAGCAGAGCGCTCTTGGTGACTGCCTAGCCATGAATCCATGGCTATGGTTGAAGAATCATAGCCATGTAGCATTCTATAGTGAAAAATCAACTTCACATGACAAATTGAATTGTTTAACTACAGCTTTCATAATTAGTTTCAACAATGTAAAAGTACTTTTCTACGTATAATTACTGATGTATAAACTCTTCCAAGGTTGTTGAACTCTTCAAAAGGAGCCATAATTGCCTACTGGCATAAAAATGGACAGCAACATGCCACCATTTTTTTTACAGGAAGTTGATCACTGCACATGTGCAAGGTCATCACATGATATTATAAGCCATGCTAATTGGTTCATTGTTCAGGGACCCAGTCATTGGGTCAGTGAAAACACATGGTTTCATATGAATTTCTGGTGACAGACTGGATTATTTTTGCCTTTTAAGAAAGGTTACTTATCTGATTAGTCATTACTTGTCAGGAAGTATTAAGAACAGGATTAAGGTTTGTTTCTGTTATCAAACTTTTCCCACAGCAAATAAGAATCAGAGCTACACTTGCTCAAAATCAAACAACCCTGAAATGGGGTTGTTCCAGACCAGAATTTTACTATGGAATGTGACTAGGCTGTGTTTCAGCCCACACAGCCTAGGGTTCTGGGCTAGTGACTGCCCATCAGCTGCTGTCATAGTGAGCAGTTGTGATGTCAAAATGTTATAAACATGATGCCGCAATAGTAGTTCCTAAGCAACCGAATGATATGCCACAAGCATGTGCATGGTATGCATCATCCCGCTAAAGATATTCTCTATGGCAAGCCGAAGTGAGATTAATTTTGAATATTAATCTAGATGTATTCCCTCAGAATATCTGAAGTAATAAATATGTGCTTGCATTTTTTAGGTAGCACCTATCCATTTTACACCTATACACCACAGTAATGCAGATATTTCTTCTAAAAAAGGTGCCTATCAGGTCTGAAATCTTCATAAAGTTACTGAACTGATGTTTGACAAGAAACACAAAATTTGTATAACTGAGAAGTTCTGGTGTAATCATAAGGGCAGTGTCTAAAGAGTGGGTTTGCTGGCAAAAGACAAACCAGGCGGACTTGCATGCAAATGTGGCATATAGGGCAGGTCAATAGCCAAGGGATTGGATCCCCCTTCAAGCATAAGAATGGGGAGCTGGCTAATGCGGAACTCACCCAAACCTAGCATGGCATTAAATACCCACGTGGGGTTGGAGAGAGATGTGGCATGCATAGCTAAAAGTGCCATATGACTGCTCCACACCATTTAGACTTCCCCTCCTCTGCCCCACCAGTTCTCAACCAAGCTTGAGGCAAAACCGGAATAGACCAGAATTGTTTATAGAAAGGAAGCAGGATTCTCGTTAAAAGAATGATTCCGAAGATTTTTTCGCATATCCTCGTTAGTTCTGGTCCCGGAGACCTCAATTCCTCAATCAGCGTGTACCTCAATCATCAGGCCAGGAACGGATACAGGATTTTAGAAAAGGGGGGGGTTGACAAAGTATGTTAAAAAAAATGTATGACTGGTGGGAATAGGGGGTGTGTTACTTTGCAGTCATTTGCATGGTGTATGGGACATCTACTTAAGATGGTGGGGGGTGGGGGGGGGTGAGCAGGGGTAAGCCCCCTGAAGAGAGGTTTGCCATCCTTGGGCAACTGCTTTTCAAAGTTCTGTGTCAGTGGAATTATTATTCAGTAAACGCCATTGTGAGACACTTTGAAGTGAGAGGGATTCCCCCCCCCCCCCCCCCCCCCATCTCAAGCTTTAAAATATCAGGTCAATCTTTTTCATCAGAAATGTCTGCTCTTTCAGGCATTACGAACACACAAAGCTGAACAAAATGGAAGGTGTTTAGCCACAGTGGTTAATTGAAATGAATTGCTAGACCACACTAAGTGTCAGGTTACTTATCTAATTATGGCCACAAAACCACATGTCATGGAAATCCCCACCTTTCCTGTAGGCACACATGCCCATTAACTAAGGTTAACCTGGGGGAGGCACTACATTACTACAGCATGTACAGTGGTGGGCATGTGCCACCCATGCCATAGAGAGCATGTGGAGAGTGAGAGAAAAATGTGCAATTTTGTGGACATTAAGGTAATTTTTTGGTTGAATAGGTATCTAAAATAGATACTGAAGTGCATAGTCAAGAAAACAAGTCTGTCTCAGATGGGTACATTAAGAGAAATGTCTACTTCTGGGATTGAGAGAAAAAAGGTGTTTTTTCGGTGACACCTAACTATATATAGTGCCCCCTCTGGAGCTAACCACCTTTTGCTAGGAAGTCCTGCACACTAGATTTAGCGGAACCATGCCCAACTTGTCAGTCACGCTTGTTCACCCACCGTAAGATACTATATTACTGAAATTACAGGAGGAATAGATGGCCACCTGAAAGTAAAGTATGATAGAATTGATTTGGGCTTTGTTTCCTGCAGTCTCTGTAAATGTTGGAGTACTTGCTCAAATTTTAATGGAAAAACAGCTGTGAATGGCAGTTGTGAATTTGACCTATTCAGAATTTCCTAAAATAATTCTGATTGATCAGTCATGTTAATTGAATTATGGACCATGTCACCCTACCAGAAAAAGACCTACATTGCACCAGATAATTAATCCCCAATTAAATTACTCTTAACCATTGCTAATCCCCTGTTCCTTTCATTTTTTGTTAAAATCTGCCTTTGTAATAATGGCTTGTTGTAACAGTAAAAAGTATTGTTCAACACGACATGAATAATTATACTTGCTTGTCTCGTATATGCAAGCTTTTCAAGTTTCTTGCAATATATATATATGCCAATAATTTCTCGACAGATTTGGCATGTCATCTGAGGTGCATCGATTCCATTCTGTATACAATAGCTGTAGATGTCTACCCTTTCCAATTGGTATCTATTCTACTGCTGTAGAGCTTAGTTTAAGCAGAAAATAAAGTGGTACTTACCCATGTTGGCATAACTGTTTTCATTATCAAGGGACATAATAAATATCGCAATAAAAGTCCCATTGGTATGTTAATGTCTACATCTCAATATGAACTTGGAACAGGTCGCAAGTAAAGCTGGTATGGTTACATAGTACAAAAACCAGAATGTAGGTGTGGAGAGAGCAAAAGCTAATTGTGCTGCCAGTAGTTTTACCAATGATACAAGGTATTTAATGATAATGATTTCACAATGCTTCTCTGCAAAAACACTGTAAAGCACACCTTTATATATATGAAACATATATGAAAAAATGTCACACAGGATGTTACCATGTATGACGTCTTTAAAAGGTCGGAAGAAGCATACTTGCTATTCATGTCGTGCCTGGGTGAAGTGCAATCTTCTTTCGTTTCACACAATCCCTTGATATTACAACATTCGCCTGTAAACAACCTTTTCTCATGTGACCGAACACAATTTCAATGTCTATGTGCCCCTGTTCTCCACCTCACTGCCTTTTTTATCTTGAGTGTACCTAAATCCCATGGCAGGTTTGTATCATGCAGGATCCACTGTCTGCCATTTTCTCATAGATATCAGGGAAGTAGCTCAGCTGGTAGCATACTGAACATTTGAACTGACGATTCTTCCTTGCTTCAGTTTGGATAATCCATGCATCAACCCACTAAGGTGAAAAAACTAGGTAATTCTTTTATTGATAGTTATCTGGATGAATCATGTCTAGCCTTAAAAGCCCTGCTAAATGTCTCATTTTTTGTTTTAATAGGGATGACACCAAGGAAGATGTCTTTGTCCACCAGGTATGTACGGGTTGTATATGATACTTCTGTAACCTAGATAAAAACTATAATTTCAGTGGGTGAGTTACTTTTCCATTTTCTTGTTTTCACGACAAAGATTAGACATGTTAATTTAACACACACGGGTCGTATATACTTTTGTAACCTGGATAGAAAACAGATAATATTAGAGGGTGTGATATTTTTCCATTTTCTTGTTATATAGTTAAAGTTTTTACCGGTACTAATAATATTTATTTATTACAGACTGCCATCGCCAAGAACAATCCCCGCAAGTACCTGAGAAGTGTGGGTGATGGCGAGAAGGTAGAGTTTGACGTTGTGGAGGGAGAGAAGGGCAACGAGGCTTCCAATGTCACTGGACCGGAGGGCGCCCCCGTGCAGGGCAGCAAGTACGCTGCCGACCGCCGCCGGTTCCGCCGCTACTTCCCGGGCCAGCGGGGTGGTGGTCGCGGGGGAGGCTCCAGAGAGGATGACGACGGCGAGGAGGAGGAGGAAGAGGAGGGCGAAATGATGCACCAGGGTGGGCCCGGTGGTCGCCGGCCCTTCTGGCGCCGCCGCTACTGGGGACCGCCCATGCGAGGCCGACCCTACCGCGGGATGCGGCGCGGCGTGCCCCGCGGCGGCCCCCGAGGAGGTCACCGCCCGCAGTTTGACGACGGCTACGACGCGCCTCCTCCGATGCACATGCAGGAGATGGACGGGCAGAGGCCGCGCTACTTCCGCCGCTACTACCGCCCACGCGGCCGTGGCTTCGGCTATGGCGGTGGCGCCTACCAGCGCGGACCCCCCGAGCGTATGGAGGGCCCACCCCAGGGTATGAAGCGTGGCGGCGGTGGCGGTGGTCCCGGCGGTTACGCAGGCAATGGCGGCAGACCCCCAATCCGCCGCCGCAGGAGGCCCCAGGCAGCTCGCGAGAAGAAAGAGGGAGAGGCCAAGCCTGAGCAGGGCGGCAAGCAGGAATCCGGCGATAACAAAGAGGCCGGCCAGGCTGAGCAGGTACGTGGCCAGTTGGGAATATACAATGTGTTACGGGTATTTGTGGTTTAATTTACATCGTATATGTAAGACGCCAGTAATATCTCTTGAGACCCATGACGCGCTTTGTTACAGGCCAGTTCATATTTTTTTACAAGGGCAAGTTTCATCCTCGGTATTCGAGACTCGTCGCTTACATAATCTCAGCCTCTTACGTGATGAAGAGTAGATGATTATAATATTTCTCATAACTTAATTATTCTAGTATAAGTCCGGTGTTGAATTACTACTTGTAGGCCGCCCCCAAGGAGACAAAGAAGGAGGAGAAGAAAGAGTCCGCCCCCGCGGCGGCTCCCGCTTCCACCCCCGCCCCGGCCGCCGCCCCCGCCCCCGCCCCTGCCCCTGCCCCCGCTCCGGCTCCGGCTCCGGCTCCGGCAGCAGCTGCACCAGCCGCCCCGGCTCCAGCTGCACCAGCCCCCCCGCCCGCGGTCGCTGCCGGCGAGAACTGATTCGATCTTGACATCATCAGCCCGGTTACCATCACAGCAGCAAAACCAACTGACCCCCAAACCCCCCATACCCCAAGACCCAATCGTTTGGAACTTGACCTACCATCTCTTGTGTGACGAGATCCCATCTGGAAGCTTATTAGCGACGCACAACAGAAAAAGGCAGCCGGCTTGAATTTGGCTTCCACAGTAAAGTGTATGCTTGGGTTTATTATAAGGTCGATCACTTGGGGTGGGAAATTATGTGATTCTACGTAAGACCAGTTCCGAATTAAGACTACTTTACGGACTAAATTTACTGTCCGATCCGGGCGTATACACAAAGCTGGTATCGTTACATCTTCGTAAGAATGTGTTTGTTTGTTACTAAGACAAGATTCAATGTGCCCACGTGTGCCCTACAATGGGGCCCCTTACCGAACAAATCAACTTCCCTTCATGTGTTTATGATAAGGTAACATTTGAGGGTAAGCATTCAGGTAACTATTACATAGGAATCATTTTGTACTGAATGACTTAAGATGTTTTATACGGCGACATAGTTCTATGAACTGTGTTACAACACCAACTCAATCAAGACAGGGTTTATTTGACCTTTGCCATCGAGCACTTAGCCAGCCAGGATGCTTTTGCTTGGATCTTTTTGTCCCGATGACTTAAGAGTGAAAACTAGGCAAACTGGCCAGAGCTCAGTTCGTAAGAACAAGTTTGGGGAATTAGTGCCAATAAAGGCGTGTGACCCGTTTTGTAAACGAGTTCACAAATATTAAAAATAAAAAAAATAAAAAAAATAAAATAATATATTGAGAAACTTTTGGCGTTTTTTCATGGAGACCTTGAGGGTTCTTAAGAGGCTAACTATATTATTAACTTATAAGTAGGTTTACGAATTGATTGAATTGGTGTCCCGCTGTCGCGGCGTATGTTGCATTGAACATGGCTTTTTGCATGATTTAACAGCGTTTGTCTGGTGTATGGGAGAGCAATATAAGTATAGAATTGCCTGGTGCTGAACTAAAAAAAAGTGTAATAGCGAGGCCAGCAGCGGCTATGTATGCCGAAGGAGACCCGGTACATATTGCCATTTAAACCTGATTGACATCTGAGGCAATTCATGCTTGAGGAGAGTTGGGAGTCGCGCAACTTTAATAGTTAAATAAGAAAAAGAATTCCTCTTTTGGTAGGTGACATCATGACCTTGAACATGTTAGTCCGCTGCATTTCTGTCAGAATGTTCTTACCATCCCACCTGACTGAATTAAAAAAAAACATAACGCTGCAGTGTATGAAAAAAAACGGTGTTCGTGTTATTGCTGCGCACAGTTTCATTGTTCAAAACCCGTTTCCTGTCTGTTCACGTGTAAGAATTGACGTCGGTGTCGCCTGGGTATTTTACGAGTCTTTCTTCCGTCAACAACCGTCAAGTTCACGAGCGAAATTTCTCGCTCGATCAAAACTTTAGAAGGCAACAAGGTCTCGACACACAACCAGAGGTCCCATATTCCGTCTGCTGTATATAAAGACACGTACGGGGTCTTTGAAACTCTCCAGTTTATTGTAGAAAGCTAAATCATCTAAATATGTAATATTCCTGCGCGATCGAACTTTTGCACCACGTGGTGCTATCTGGTGAAGTGATCACTCACGATTGACTATGGCTGTGCCAGTAAATGGCAGCATTTTACATAATGTCCGGCAATAAAACGAATTCGCGAACATCCCTCATTTTCACATTTCATTGGAAAAAAAACTAACTAAAAGTATGTAAACTGTACTAATTGCGTTCAAGCTGCCAACGGTCTTTGATCCAACCGTATTACTTCCACAAATTGTGGGAACCGTTCGCCGGAGCCCAAAAAAAGTTTGGGTATAAAGTCTTAAGTTGTGAAATTTATTCCACGGTAATCTTTGAAGCTAAAAATATTTCTGCACTAGAGACCTGTAAATGTTAATTAAAGATCAGTTACTCCGGGCTCGCTTGCTCCACACGAATTAATAGAGTTTAGTTGAAATCTGGCTACACGCCAACCATGCGATTTTGGAATGCTAAGTGAACACAACGAATCTGTAATGAGAAAGTTTGTTTTCGGTGATAAATGCTTTAAAAACCACGTGGTGCTATCGGGTGAAGTGATCACTCACGATTGATTATGGCTGTGCCAGTAAAGGGCAGAATTTTACATAATATCCGGGAATGAAACTAATTAGCGAACATCCCTCATTTTCACATTTCATTGGAATAAAACCGAACTAAAAGTATTAAAACTTAGCTGTAGACTGTACTAATTGCGTTTAAGCTGGCTACGTCACGAGGCGGTGTACTTGACATACACCGATTGGACTCTATAAGCCGTGTTCGTATCGTTGTTGTAAACTGGCGCCATAGGACAAACCCAGGTATTTTGTCAATAGCTTATTTACATAACGTAATTCACTCGGCTTAGCAATGTCAATATACTATACCATTTTGTATACTATTCATCAGTCAATTAGCTGCGCAAAAGGACAAAAGCCAGGTATTTTGTCAATAGTTTATCTACATAACGTAATTCACTCGTCTTAGCAATGTCAATAATATACTATACCATTTTGTATATTATTCATCAGTCAATTAGCTTGTAAACGCAGTCTCCAACAAGAAGAAAACGCATCAGTGTCACATGATTGCTATTCCTCATCAACTATATAAAATATAATTTCTAAAAAGAGTATAGCCAGAGAACAACAGATTAAGTGTTAATAAAAACAAATCATATACTATTGCAGTTGACGCTACAGCACACATGTGCCTTAAACCTCACACAGACCCAATTCGTTAGTATTCTTCTAGGTATAGAAGCTATGATAGAACCGCAAGTCTCGTATCTGGACGCCGCAGCAAGGTCCTGCTCAACTGGTCAGAGCTTGGAAGTACCCGCTAAGGGACCTTCATATTTCTTCCCTGTTTAGGAGCAGAAAGCAGTCATACTGTCAGTTGGCCAAAGAACTGCGAGAAGTTCGATACTGCTGTTGACTGTGTAACGCTCTTCTATATTGCATATTATAAAAAATATCTAAGGTAAATAAAAAATACATTATACAAAGTAAAAATCAGACTTTCAAGGAGGAAAGATACTTGGAAAACATGATTATGAAATCACCCATTACTGGTGCAGGCACCATAGACCTACTACAGAGAGGTATTAGAAAAAGTATCATAAACAAACCTTACGCAGACTATAAAGATACCAAGATTTTTTTTCAAATGTGAAATGTTAACACATTTTGGATAGACATTTACTGTGAAGAGAGACCTGAAATGCAGGTTTACGATGAAGTTATGTGTATTATAATGATGTTTTATGAAAGAAAAACCACAACTACAGGTTCAATAAATTATTCATGAGCTTCCAACGAAAATAAGATACAGAAAGTATTGCCGGATCCAGGTACAAATGGACTAACCTAGTATATCAGCCAGAATCTCAAACCGGTCGGAGCCCCATAACATCTGTGTTTCCCCGTTAGCATCCTCCGCTAGGAAGAATGGGGCACCAAAACCCTACAACAGAAGCCGATGGACAAGTTTACAGTTCTGTAGAAACCTTTAACTTGATTTATTTGGTCTTCAAAGATGCGACCTAAATATATCTTCATTTTTTTTTTTTTTTTTTTCTTCATGAATATATATATATATATATATATATATATATCTTCATGCTGTTATTATATTCGCGCTATCGTGAAGATCTCGCTCGGATGGGCGCTTTAGGCTACTTCGATGCGAAGTAAGGTTCTCTTGGACGAAGGAACCACTAAAAGGTGAAAATTACTAAGTCTGGCTGTAAACACTAGAACCAGTTCAGGATGTCAGTATGATGCGGCGAACGCGCCTGCGCCAGTCGAAAACACGTAGCCTCAATGGCACGTATGTACAGCCTGAGACATAACACTCCTGGGGTCTCTAACGTCACACATATACAGCCTCAGACATAACACTCCTAGGGTCTCTGACGTCACACACATACAGCCTCAACCATAACACTCCTAGGGTCTCTAACGTCACACACATACAGCCTCAGACATGACACTCCTAGGGTCTCTAACGTCACACATATACAGCCTCAGACATAACACTCCTAGGGTCTCTGACGTCACACATATACAGCCTCAGACATAACACTCCTAGGGTCTCTAACGTCACACATATACAGCCTCAGACATAACACTCCTAGGGTCTCTAACGTCACATATATACAGCCTCAGACATAACAGTCCTAGGGTCTCTAACGTCACACATATACAGCCTCAGACATAACACTCCTAGGGTCTCTAACGTCACACATATACAGCCTCAGACATAACACTCCTGGGGTCTCTAACGTCACACATATACAGCCTCAGACATAACACTCCTAGGGTCTCTAACGTCACACATATACAGCCTCAGACATAACACTCCTAGGGTCTCTAACGTCACACATATACAGCCTCAGACATAACACTCCTAGGGTCTCTAACGTCACACATATACAGCCTCAGACATAACACTCCTAGGGTCTCTAACGTCACACATATACAGCCTCAGACATAACACTCCTAGGGTCTCTAACGTCACACATATACAGCCTCAAACATAACACTCCTAGGGTCTCTCACGTCACACATATACAGCCTCAGACATAACACTCCTAGGGTCTCTCACGTCACACATATACAGCCTCAGACATAACACTCCTGGGGTCTCTAACGTCAAACATATACAGCCTCAGACATAACACTCCTAGGGTCTCTCACGTCACACATATACAGCCTCAGACATAACACTCCTAGGGTCTCTAACGTCACACATATACAGCCTCAGACATAACACTCCTAGGGTCTCCAACGTCACACATATACAGCCTCAGACATAACACTCCTAGGGTCTCTAACGTCACACATATACAGCCTCAGACATAACACCCCTAGGGTATCTAACGTCACACAAATACAGCCTCAGACATAACACTCCAAGGCTCAGATATCAGTACATAATACTTACCCCTAAGTCGTTCAGCCTCTGGGTTGCTTCTCTCAGCTTGGCCTTCGTCTCGTGTTCTTTACTCTTGGCCACCATTCGGTCGGCGTCCTCGGTCGAGAAACCGACACGTCGACACGCCTACAAACAGCGATACACGAGGTCGTCATGGCAACAAGGTCCATGCCACCTTTGTGACCACACGGGCTACACAAACCCGGCCAAGGAACGGCCAATGAGCGGTGAGGGAGGGTTTAAAAAAAATAAAAAATAGTAATAAATTAGGCGGCTCGAACGCCAGGAACCCAGCTGGGATTTTAGTTAGAGTCTCCCAAACCAAGTGTGTATTTTTTTTTGACTTGACTTGATATATGCAGGATTTTTTTGTACACTTGGGTTGAATAAATGATAGTTGAATTGAATGAGAGATGAAGGTGGGTGAAGCATGGGTTTTGATCTCATACACCTTGTTAGCAAGAAGAATCTGACAAGATGGAAAGAACATCAAGTCGACACGTATGTTTAAATACAAACTTATAATGTGTTGGCTGGGTACACCAACGCGTCATCACGCACGTCAACACAGTATATCACCGGGTGGTCATAGCAACCTCTTCACATGTCCGTCAAAAACATTGCCAAAAACATATATACAAGGGCAAGGTCACATGTGAACATGTCACGACTTAATCACGGCACCTTTCGCGAACTGTGGTGACAAGACGCCTTGATGCTCAAGGCGGGACAGCAGTTCTCTTGTCTTCTCGATTATTGCACAATAGATGACAATCATGGCACAATAGATGACAATTATTGCACAATAGATGACAATTATTGCACAATAGATGACAGTTATTGCACAATAGATGACAATTATTGCACAATAGATGACAATTATTGCACAATAGATGACAATTATTGCACAATAGATGACAATTATTGCACAATAGATGACAGTTATTGCACAATAGATGACAATTATTGCACAATAGATGACAATTATTGCACAATAGATGACAATTATTGCACAATAGATGACAATTATTGCATAATAGATGACAATTATTGCACAATAGATGACAATTATTGCACAATAGATGACAATTATTGCATAATAGATGACAATTATTGCACAATAGATGACAGTTATTGCACAATAGATGACAATTATTGCACAATAGATGACAATTACTGCACAATAGATGACAATTATTGCATAATAGATGACAATTATTGCACAACAGATGACAATTATTGCACAATAGATGACAATTATTGCACAATAGATGACAATTATTGCACAATAGATGACAATTATTGCATAATAGATGACAATTATTGCACAATAGATGACATTATCTTACCTCCACTAAGCTTTGCGTCTCCATAATATCTTCACCCTGTACAATGCATAAAGAAAGTTGGCATGAATGCTGCTTCTTTGTTCAAAATATATTATACCGTAGGTGGGCTTTCTGTGAAGCAACTGATAACATTGGGGTACATAGGTAGAAGCTTTTTATAGGGTACTTCTGTCAAGCACTTGATACTGTAATCTCTCATATAATACGTATCTATGTCATGCGCTGAGCATCATATAATATAGGGTAATTTCTGTCAAGCACCTGATACTGTTGTAGTATAACATAAATCTCTCTTACAATACGTATTTATATGCCAGTGCTGAGAATCATGAACAGTAACCAACGCAAGGTTAAGCTGAGAGTGTTACACGGATGTGCACAATTTAAGTCAAACGGAATTCATAACTATTGGTAGAAAACCAAGATGACGTTTGGTTCCCTGCCTCATTATGCAGCATTGAGGATGCACCAGGCTGAATCTGAATGTTAGATCCCATCTCTTGTCCCCATGCCCCAATGCATTCGTGTCGCTGCAGTATCGTGCAGGACTCTTGACTGGTATCTGGATCACAGCGAAACATACTTACACGACCGTACAACCTCATCCAGAACTCCCGAGAGATGTCTTCTGTTTTTTCGGGTGCATGAAGGTTCACAGCAGTGATTACTTTCATGGCAGGAAGGGAACCTTTGCGTAAAGTTTCCCGGAACTTCAAGGGATTCTATGAGGATAATATGGCCACATGGTTAAATTTAATACATTCGCACATGTAATTACACTTAACCTAATTAGTAGTTTACATTGAACCTGTGCAGATGCTAGTCATTTGCATAAGTATTTCCATCGGTCCATCTAACTTACTGGCATCTTAAAATAAACTATGGCGAGCCACATTAAAGGAGACAGATACTGACTGACAACACATAGGGTGTACCTATTATATGAAACAGTCCTATCTCTGAGTATTTTACTAGCATCTGGTGGGGCTTACAAAAAGTATTAATAACATTTAATTTGTCCAAACCAATTACCAGAACATAACAAGCATTATATGCCCCTATTTAATGCACAGTTCAAATAAATAAGGCAATTTGATAAAGATGATAACTGGCGTGTTAAACATGGTTTCCTTTTTCACACATTTCAGATTACCTCATCAGTAAAGGCCTTGAACATCCCAACGTTGCAATGAGCTTGAAGTCTCCTTAAGTCTTTTGCATAGTACATGAATTTCCGAGTATTGAAATTTGGTGCTTCAATAGCTGAAATAAAGTTAAAGTAAAGTGATAAGAAAGACAAGAGAAAAACTGCAGACATATCATATTTATATAGGTAATAATTTGATCATATCTAATACATTAGCAAATCATATCAGATCAATCAAACCAACTGTCCTAGTCAGAAACAGCTTCTTTAAAGCAGAACTTTAACTTGTGCCGGACAAGAAGTAAATCATTTAGCATCTACTTTTCATAGTCGTAAGGATTATGGAATACGTACAACATGACAATGCAAGACATGTAAGGTCATCAGACTTGTCACAGCGAAAGAGATTTGTACCAATAGCAAATTTCTACCTGTATCTTTAAGAAGTCCACCAAATAAGAAAGGTTGAAACTTGATATCTATATCCCATTTCTGCTGGTAACGGCAAAGAATCTGTAAGTAATTATTACAGTAATAAAAGATATTTAGTGGTAAGCAAATTTGTTGTATTCACTGCAATATATGAACAACTCTTGTTCTCTTTTCACCAATCCCCTTTCTTTATTCTATTTAAAACAAGAATATATTCTCCCATCCTTCCAGTGAATAGGAGTCACCAATATGATGCATCCCTGAGGGACCCAGGGGTCACCAATATGATGTATCTCTGAGGGACCCAGGAGTCACCAATATGATGTATCCCTGAGGGACCCAGGAGTCACCAATATGATGCATCCCTGAGGGACCCAGGAGTCACCAATATGATGTATCCCTGAGGGACCCAGGAGTCACCAATATGATGCATCCCTGAGGGACCCAGGAGTCACCAATATGATGTATCCCTGAGGGACCCAGGAGTCACCAATATGATGTATCCCTGAGGGACCCAGGAGTCACCAATATGATGTATCCCTGAGGGACCCAGGAGTCACCAATATGATGCATCCCTGAGGGACCCAGGAGTCACCAATATGATGTATCCCTGAGGGACCCAGGAGTCACCAATATGATGTATCCCTGAGGGACCCAGGAGTCACCAATATGATGCATCTCTGAGGGAACAAGGAGTCACCAATATGATGTATCTCTGAGGGACCCAGGAGTCACCAATATGATGTATCCCTGAGGGACCCAGGAGTCACCAATATGGTGTATCCCTGAGCAACCTAGGAGTCACCAATATGATGTATCCATGAGGGACCCAGGAGTCACCAATATGATGTATCCCTGAGGGACCCAGGAGTCACCAATATGATGTATCCCTGAGGGACTCAGCAGTCACTAATATGATGTATCTCTGAGGGACCCAGGAGCGAGGGAACAAGGAGTCATCAATATAATGTATCCCTGAGGGACCCAGGAGTCATCAATATGATGTATCCCTGAGGGACCCAGCAGTCACCAATATGATGTATCCCTGAGGGAGCAAGGAGTCACCAATATAATGTATCTCTGAGGGACCCAGGAGCGAGGGAGCAAGGAGTCATCAATATGATGTATCCCTGAGGGACCCAGCAATCACCAATATAATGTATCCCTGAGGGACCCAGGAGTCACCAATATGATGTATCTCTGAGGGAGCAAGGAGTCATCAATATGATGTATCCCTGAGGGACCCAGCAGTCACCAATATGATGTATCCCTGAGGGAGCAAGGAGTCACTAATATGATGTATCTCTGAGGGACCCAGGAGCGAGGGAACAAGGAGTCATCAATATGATGTATCCCTGAGGGAGCAAGGAGTCATCAATATGATGTATCCCTGAGGGACCCAGCAGTCACCAATATAATGTATCCCTGAGGGAGCAAGGAGTCACCAATATGATGTATCCCTGAGGGACCCAGGAGTCACCAATATGATGTATCCCTGAGGGACCCAGCAATCACCAATATAATGTATCCCTGAGGGACCCAGGAGTCACCAATATGATGTATCCCTGAGGGACCCAGGAGTCACCAATATGATGTATCCCTGAGGGACCCAGGAGTCACCAATATGATGTATCCCTGAGAGACCCAGGAGTCACTAATATGATGTATCCCTGAGAGACCCAGGAGACACCAATATGATGTATCCCTGAGGGACCCAGGAGTCACCAATATGATGTATCCCTGAGAGACCCAGGAGACACCAATATGATGTATCCCTGAGAGACCCAGGAGTCATCAATATGATGTATCCCTGAGGGAGCGAGGAGTCACCAATATGATGTATCCCTGAGGGACCCAGGAGCGAGGGAACAAGGAGTCATCAATATGATGTATCCCTGAGGGACCCAGCAGTCACCAATATAATGTATCCCTGAGGGACCCAGGAGTCACCAATATGATGTATCCCTGAGGGACCCAGGAGTCACCAATATGATGTATCCCTGAGGGACCCAGGAGTCACCAATATGAGGTATCCCTGAGGGACCCAGGAGTCACCAATATGATGCATCCCTGAGGGACCCAGGAGTCACCAATATGATGTATCCCTGAGGGACCCAGGAGTCACCAATATGATGCATCCCTGAGGGACCCAGGAGTCACCAATATGATGTATCCCTGAGGGACCCAGGAGTCACCAATATGATGTATCCCTGAGGGACCCAGGAGTCACCAATATGATGTATCCCTGAGGGACCCAGGAGTCACCAATATGATGCATCCCTGAGGGACCCAGGAGTCACCAATATGATGTATCCCTGAGGGACCCAGGAGTCACCAATATGATGTATCCCTGAGGGACCCAGGAGTCACCAATATGATGCATCTCTGAGGGAACAAGGAGTCACCAATATGATGTATCTCTGAGGGACCCAGGAGTCACCAATATGATGTATCCCTGAGGGACCCAGGAGTCACCAATATGATGTATCCCTGAGGGACTCAGCAGTCACTAATATGATGTATCTCTGAGGGACCCAGGAGCGAGGGAACAAGGAGTCATCAATATAATGTATCCCTGAGGGACCCAGGAGTCATCAATATGATGTATCCCTGAGGGACCCAGCAGTCACCAATATGATGTATCCCTGAGGGAGCAAGGAGTCACCAATATAATGTATCTCTGAGGGACCCAGGAGCGAGGGAACAAGGAGTCATCAATATAATGTATCCCTGAGGGACCCAGGAGTCATCAATATGATGTATCCCTGAGGGACCCAGGAGTCATCAATATGATGTATCCCTGAGGGACCCAGCAATCACCAATATAATGTATCCCTGAGGGAGCGAGGAGTCACCAATATGATGTATCCCTGAGGGACCCAGGAGTCACCAATATGATGTATCCCTGAGGGACCCAGCAATCACCAATATGATGTATCCCTGAGGGACCCAGGAGTCACTAATATGATGTATCCCTGAGGGACTTAGCAGTCACCAATATGATGTATCCCTGAGGGACCCAGGAGCGAGGGAACAAGGAGTCACCAATATGATGTATCCCTGAGGGACCCAGCAGTCACCAATATAATGTATCCCTGAGGGACCCAGGAGTCACCAATATGATGTATCCCTGAGGGACCCAGGAGTCACCAATATAATGTATCCCTGAGGGACCCAGGAGTCATCAATATGATGTATCCCTGAGGGAGCAAGGAGTCACCAATATAATGTATCTCTGAGGGACCCAGGAGCGAGGGAACAAGGAGTCATCAATATAATGTATCCCTGAGGGACCCAGCAATCACCAATATAATGTATCCCTGAGGGACCCAGGAGTCACCAATATGATGTATCCCTGAGGGACCCAGGAGTCACCAATATGATGTATCCCTGAGGGACCCAGCAGTCACCAATATAATGTATCCCTGAGGGACCCAGGAGTCACCAATATGATGTATCCCTGAGGGACCCAGCAATCACCAATATGATGTATCCCTGAGGGACCCAGGAGTCACCAATATGATGTATCTCTGAGGGACCCAGGAGTCACCAATATGATGTATCCCTGAGGGACCCAGGAGTCACCAATATGATGTATCCCTGAGGGACCCAGGAGTCACCAATATGAGGTATCCCTGAGAGACCCAGGAGTCATCAATATGATGTATCCCTGAGGGAGCAAGGAGTCACCAATATAATGTATCTCTGAGGGACCCAGGAGTCACCAATATAATGTATCTCTGAGGGACCCAGGAGCGAGGGAACAAGGAGTCATCAATATGATGTATCCCTGAGGGACTCAGCAGTCACTAATATGATGTATCCCTGAGAGACCCAGGAGTCACCAATATGATGTATCCCTGAGGGACTCAGCAGTCACTAATATGATGTATCCCTGAGGGACCCAGGAGTCACCAATATGATGTATCCCTGAGGGACTCAGCAGTCACTAATATGATGTATCCCTGAGGGACCCAGGAGTCACCAATATGATGTATCCCTGAGGGACTCAGCAGTCACTAATATGATGTATCCCTGAGGGACCCAGGAGACACTTTAGCATAAATGTATTATTAATAGCTATGCATCCCCCCATCCTTTATGCATTTGTCAATTTACTATGCCTGTGCTATAGCTAGTGGCAATATATATAATCTATAGAAGGCAGATGAAGAACAATTTATATATTTAATATGAAATCTGTACTTCCAACCTTATACCTAACCTTAATTTAGAACTTTCCCGCTAACATGCAGTTTGTAGATGTAGAGACCGGTATACAATGAATAACCAAAATTTGGTATGCAGTGAAATCAGTTGATCACCCATTTATATTTTCCCCTATGGAAGTTCCATAGATGTGACATAGTATACTCAAATATGGGTCCAGCAGACTCTCGACTAGTCTATTGCTCCTGGGCCCTGTACTCAGCCTGTAGCCTTGGCGTAAGTGCCCCCAGGCAAGCCCGCTTCTCTAGGGGCACAATGGTAACAATGTTAAAATCCTTCGACGTTAGTAGGGAAATTGACTGTAGCTTTTATTATAATGTGGGCGCATACAATAATAGTGCTTATGTATTCTATATACCTTGTTCTATCTTCTGACATCAAGAAAGTATGTCAACACTAGATTGTTGCAGTCATATTTTCGCGAACAAATGTTGGAGCATGCGACTTTTCCCTACCAACCGCCATGCGTATGCAGCGCCACCTGGCGAATCCCGCCACCATTTGAACCATTTGTAGCCTGGGTCCCAAACTTTGTAACAGTCAATGACCCGTGAAAGAGGGCGCTGCTGTTGTCCTTAAGTTCAAAGAGAGCGACTGGCAAGGCCCTCTAGCGGAGAGTCATATGCTAACGGAGAGGAGAAACCAAGTCGCATTCACAGGTACCGGCATCCGCCAAAAACAAATATGGCGGATGGCTGGTCGGGAACAGTTGTGTGCTCCAACATTTCTTCGCGAAAATATAACAGAAACAACCTAGTGTCGACACACTTTATTGATGTCAGATGATAGAATAAGGTACATAGAATATGTGAATACTATGATTGTTCGAGCACATATTATAATAAAAGCTACCGTCAATTCCCAACTAATGTTGAAGGATTTTAACATTGTTACCGTTGTGCCCCTAGAGAAGCGGGCTTGCCTGGGGGTACTTGCGCCAACCTGTAGCCTAGCCCTAGGCTGAGTGTAGCTGTAGCAGGCCTACCTGTATCATACAAGGTCCTGTGCAACCTTTGAAGTTTGAGCCCCTACTCAGGCTACAGGCACAGGTGCTTGAAACATCAGCTAGTACCTGATGCAAGGAATTTTCTTGTATCAGGTACTACCGCTAAAGGATGACCCCCCGTGTTCAGGTGTTGGGCTGGTGTTTCAAGCGCATTAGTCCTGCAAGCAAGCCGCTGTGGCTACCGCCAACAGTTCCGCGACTGGACCCATATCGGAGTGGACTATGTTACATCTATGGAACTACAAGCGCATGTGCTCAGGCTACTGGCCCTAGCCAATAATTTGTTTAATTTGTTTTTATAAATAACTTCAAGTTCAATAATAAGTAAGCCAATCAGCTTGATTTAACTCTATGAACCATGTGGCAGTAAACAGAAACATTACAAGCAGCATGCATACAGTTCCATGCAGCATGCTTCACACAATACCTCGAAGCCTATCCAGGAGTAAGGAGACACAATATCATAGAAGATCTCCACCGATTTCTTCGTCGCGAGCGACATTGTTGCTGCTGTTGGCTGTTGACCCTATCGCTGGATTTATCCCACCAACTTCACTCGGGCGCAGGTTTTGTGGTACCCTGCGTTCTGTGGGGTCCCAAGTGTAACCCTGCTGTGCCGTCCCTGCTTTCGTTTAAAGCAATATATTCCGTATTTTTTTGTATTACCAACCTCTTCTCCATGTCAAATAAGTACATTCTGTCTTGAATTTAAATCCTCAAAGCCTGCGGGCTATCCGGAGACAAGCTCGCTATATATCACGTCCGAGCTCGATATAAATGAGTTTTATGTTGAAATGCTTGTTTTACAGACTGAAAGAGATATAACACATATGCATCATAAGTGTTGAGATACTTTGTCTTGATTCTAAAATGTCAAAAAATCTAAGATGGCGCATGTAAGTATGTTGCTTTAAGCTTGAAGGCCCGCTTTCAGCGCAATTTTAATGCATTTCAGTGGTGGACCTCCTAATATTATATCTCGACCACCTCCCACCCTTTAGGTCCGATTCATCTTCCGCACGTACCGCCCCCCCCCCTCCCTACTCCACCACAGTCGTAAGTATTCCGGCCCACGATGGGCGACCCCCAACCCCTTCTCTTTAAAATCATACAATCCGGAGGCGCGTGAAATATAGGTCCCGGGTTCGAATTGCGGTCTGGGTTCCCGATCTGGGGCATGTTTTATCCATTGTCCCGAGAGATTACAGTTTAACGTTCTTTCAACAAAAGCGGCCCAACACACAACATTAGAGATTCAGTTTGCTTGCGATTGAAATTCCGATTGTCCGTTGGTTCTTAATTGCGACTTGCAGAAATCACCAAACAATTTTTTTTTATTCTCAAAGCCTATTTCGTATTACCAGAAGTCAAATTTGTGGCACCTTGTTGTTTTGTAACAACAAATCATTTCGTAGACAAAGTGAAGTTTTGTAGACAGAATACAATTTCGTAGGGACAGAATTTATTTTGGAATGACAAAAGTTCAGTTTGTAATGACAAAAGTTCAGTTTGTAATGACAAAAGTTATTTTTTTAATGACAAGACTTAATGTCGACATAATGACAGAACTTGTGTCCACGAAATTATGGGGTTACACTTGGCGCCTCATATCGTTTCCCCGGCGTGACCAGACTGGTTTCAGTTCGCAAAAACCAAAGCTTTCAGCCCTAATCTTGCCAACAAGACACTGCCATACACGCAAGTCAGTCGATATTCCCTCGCCTGTTTTTTTTCTTTTTATTATTACACTTCATACATAAGAAGTGTCTAGGCATTTTTGCTAATCCAGCATGCAGAGGTGCAAACGTTATCGACCGTGTATGCCGGGCAATGTCATGTACATTCTAGGGTTCAATTAAAGTTAATATTTCAACAAATTTGGCGGGGGAGGGTTCCGGAGGGAGGAGTCTTCGCTGTCGGAACAGCCGTAACACTGTACAACACTCCAACAAGGAGAAGTTACAGTCGGTGAATATACGGCAAGTGAGAAGTTGTTTCGCCCTCTGTTGGGTATATTACGTCAGTATGCTGACGTCACTACACTGGTATGTGCGTCCCCGCTCGTGTGCTGACGTCACTACACTGGTATGTGCGTCCCCGCTTGTATGCTGATGTCACTACACTGGTATGGTCGTTCCCGCTCGTGTGCTGACGTCACTACACTGGTATGGGCGTCCCCGCTCGTGTGCTGACGTCACTACACTGGTATGGGCGTGCCCGCTCGTGTGCTGACGTCACTACACTGGTATGTGCGTCTCCGCTCGTGTGCTGACGTCACTACACTGGTATGGGCGTTCCCGCTCGTGTGCTGACGTCACTACACTGGTATGTGCGTCCCCGCTCGTGTGCTGACGTCACTACACTGGTATGTGCGTTCTCACTCGTGTGCTGACGTCACTACACTGGTATGGGCGTCCCCGCTCGTGTGCTGACGTCACTACACTGGTATGTGCGTTCTCACTCGTGTGCTGACGTCACTACACTGGTATGGGCGTCCCCGCTCGTGTGCTGACGTCACTACACTGGTATGGGCGTTCCCGCTAGTGTGCTGACGTTACTACACTGGTATGGGCGTCCCCGCTCGTGTGCTGACGTCACTACACTGGTATGTGCGTCCCCGCTCGTGTGCTGACGTCACTACACTGGTATGTGCGTCCCCGCTCGTCCAAGGTCTACGTCTTTTTGTACGTCCTAGTCACAAAAAGCGTTCGATACTATTTAAGGTAGTATATGCTACATTTCAAAACTTACGGTAAAAGATGGTGAAATTTTTACCAGATACAACTTTATATATGCTTATTACAACGCAGTAATAAACAAAAATTGTTTTCAGGCTACTTTTTCCAAAAAGTGAAGTGGAAAAAAAATTGGCCAATAGTATTGACGTTTTTAGTTTATATTATTTCCTGTTATGTAGATTGTATTAATATTTAGATTTCGTAGCGAAAAAATGCTCGAAAAGTCGAAAAGCGGCCACATATAAGTTGCATTCGCTAGGTGGCGCCACGGTGATCCCGCGTACTACCTTAAAGAGGAAAAACAACTGGTTGAAATAATAACAACGCATAATCTCATGACAAAGCACCCGCTATGTCAATAGATATTTATTATGCATAAATAAAGTAACGTCATATCCGCCATTGAGATCACTGCACTGGCATATATAACCAACGCGGTCTTGTAAAAAGGTAAAAAATATGCAAGGTTACACCTGCATATATATATTCCAGAAGCAAAAATTTACTTCTAAAACTATTCGATCCTGATCTATATATCACCACGATTAGCACCACTGTAGCAAATTCCATTTATCGTTTAGTCAAAGAAACAGCGAAGACAGGACATCGTTATAATAACTCAAAGAATATCTCTTTGGCAAATAACGGTGGCGACAGTTTACACACGGATCGGTAACATAAAGTACTTTGTTGTAGTACTGTGATTGTAGCGCAATGGAACAGAGGTATCGATTACCATATAAGCGGCATCCAATGCGACGCATATTAGATTACTCCTACGCCTATACTTGTATAAACAGGAAAATATTTAAGATTAAGTACCACTTATTTTCTTTTGATTAAATGAAATTTAAATATTTAAGCACAGACATTACAACAGTGATAAATTGTGATTAATTAGATATACTGTAATCCTTCACCAAAGTAAACCGTGTATAAACCGAAATACTCCCCATGCATACTGGCGCAATTGCTTATAATCACTCCTTATAATGAAAACAACTTGCCATTAACGGTTCCCTGTCCAAACCGGCCCGGTATAACGACACTAAGCCATAAAGTTTTATCACAAAACCTTTTAGTTTGTTGATAAATACAAATTGCCATGACGACGGATGCGTCAGCCGTCCAAGATTTTCCTGACCGTGGGGCCAAGAGTGGTGTCCACGTAACGTTTAATGTAAGTGCAGGCCGTTCTGTTCTCTGAGAGGTCGTGGTTGTCCCACAGCACGCTCCCTTCAATACCCATCGTCTTCGGTTGCGCCACCGTGTCAATGATGTCAGCCTGAAGACACGTAATAAATCATATAATCACCAATCATATCGCAAAACTCGCAAACAATGAGTCTCCACCTCAAACGTAACTATACTACAATACAAACGAGTTTAGAGAAACATCTATTGTTAGTACATGTTGTAAATCTCAATCGCCAATAGCTCAGATCCTTCACAACAAGTGCGGTTTTTACACGAATGCCGCTTATTCGTCTAGTGAGCGGAATGAGGAACGAAAGCTAGTCGTAAGTGACCCCTCTAACGCCATCTTTATTGTAGATACCTTTGAGTAGAGACTGCCGTTGATGTATCGGAATCTGTTATAGACATAGATGGGCATGGTCTTGTTGAAGCGTTCAGACACCAAGGACCGCATTCTCTTAGCCTCCGCAACGCGCCCATACACTTTGTTGGCCTTTTCTTTTTGGGTCAGTGAGGCATCCTTCAGGTAAGCCGATGGGTAGAGGGCCGTAGTCTCGTTAAACAACCACAGCAGTCTACGAGAAACAATCACAACTGCGATTCAGTTGTGCAATCACACGCACTGCAGACGTATAATCATAAGACCATACAGCAAAAATATGATAACATGTTGGATACTACAAACTACTTGCCCTAAATTTACAGTTAATGAGTACCCCTCCGCCGCCCCCCCCCCCTTCATCTCTCGCTCTCTCTCCTACCAAATCACTCACTACAACAAAGCATCATAAAACTACAAAACTGCGCCCCAGGTGCAGGACTGCTTGCTCAGACTGTCTTGTTCATGTATCAACTGTGAAAATATGAAAGACGTAACGCCAGTTCTAACACAAGCGACCGTTTACGTTGAGAATGCAACATATGCCTTCACAGATCACTTGATTAAAACGCTAATTATACATCGCATTTTTGTTCCAAGCTTTACATTACGACACGCTTTCGGCACTGCGTTGTACATTTCACTCATAACCACCCATCATTTCACCATAACGGGATGGTCAAGTGCCTGTCCCTCACTTACTGTTCATTGAGCTTCATTTCTTTCTCGGGGCATGTCTTCTCAACCTTGTTGTAGCACTTCGGGAAAAGGTAAAACCCCCATTGTCCAAGAGGTCTCAGCGCCTTGGCAAGTCGCAGCGTACCCAACATCCAGCGTCTGTTAGAGTGTAGTACAATCAGAGATCGTATAGTACCTTACATAATCTCTGGTAGAATGGAGTACTGACGATCATTAGTGGAGAGAGTAGTAACATATGTTATATATGTTAGATCTGTCATAACGTAACCATGGCCTAATTATGTCATTATGTAATCTCTAACCCCAAAAGACGTTTGTTTAATCTCAAAGCTCAGTCATCTGATTATTGTGTTGAATAAAGATATGAGCCAGTTGAGACGTGGCCAACTCATACGGCGGACGTGCTTCTGTGACTATCAACACGACAAGATCAACAATACGGGCAGGCCTTGGGAACATAACGGACAAACCTGATAATCTCTTTCTGCAGATCATTGGATGTGCATACAACATTGTTCACATATGGCTTTCAACGTTTATTTCAAACAGACAGAATGAGTCATGTTACATACTTGGCAGCGGCTTCAAACTGGACTTTGGCCTCCGCCTCGAGTTTTTCCTCCGACCAGTCAGGGTGCACTGACCGCACGATTGTCACAGACAAATCCCTGTAAGGTTTCTTACTGTCCCAGTTCCTGTCCCACACTGGATTCCATGGCTCCCAGTCAATGATACCTAACCCTGAAAGCATCAAGACATTTTTATTCAATTATAGAAGTTATAGCACATTTAGTTAAGCTTTGATGGATATATGCGACACATATATTAGGGTACATGTAACATTTAAGCCCATTTTACACGTCCTCTGGTTCTCGTTAATATATATATATAATATGGTGTTTCAAGTGGTGGTTGCCATGAAAGTGATCAGCATTTTTAGTGGAGGTGATTTAAAGATTGCTCTATACAATTAATATATATCTTATCCTTGTAGTACTGCCTTTGTTTTCTTTTTTTTGTATTCTATAACTATGACACTTACTTGGTACTACGGTATCTAATGCTTTAAACTCACCTGCAAATTTTCTTCTTGGAATATCCCTTTTAATATCTCTTGTAGCTTTGGCAATATGAGCATCATAATTTCCTAACTGTTTAAAATAATAAATTTTACATAAAATATCAAATATTACAGCACAATAAGCAGACTTACCAAAGTAGAAATATTTTTTCAAAAATACATGTAAAAGGCAACACAAAAATAACAGGCAAAACTATTATATAAATTGAAATATTAAACAAGAATGTATTTACAGTCCTGACCCAGAACTACCACCCCTAGATATGACACAGAAGCCCTCTCTGATACACAGCCACAGCCTGATCCAGACACAAGCTCGATTTCCACCCACTCTGTGATCTGTCATGCCTACCTAAGGTAATTAGTCACCTAACTGCCCCCTCCAAACTTTTAAAAGCAACATCTAGGCCAGGTATCAACAGATAGCAACAAGGCTTCTGAACAACCAACACAATGACAATCCCTTTATCTGCTATATTAATTAATACTGGCCATTGGTCAGCTGACCAAGGGCAGTTGTGTCTGCTATAAAGCGTGTATTAGGATAAGGCCAAAGATTTTAGATGGTGGCCAACTGAGAGTAGAAAACAAGTTAGTTGTTATACTAGATTGTTTTTCTGGCAAGCATTATTATTTCAGTTATAATATGACTATTGGCATATATTCATTATTATAATCAATTATGATAGCATAGTTCAGTTTATTACATAATTTATTACAATAATAATAATAAAAAGTTTAGATTATTTACTACTATGATCTACATCTAACAAAATTAATATTCATTTTGTTACTACTAACCATAAGCACAGTAAATCAATAGATATGAAAGGGAGGCTCTTACATGTCTAAGGAAGTTGTCTTACAAAAGCTCAGACCCAGTACCCCTACCCTTACGGCCCCCTTAGTTACATTGATACAGCCAGCTCAAATATGTCCAATTGCAAAACTGTATGTGATAGCCACAGAAGCTTGCTCCTAAGACTACACTACATTTGGTTTACTCCCAGTTTGACAGCTGGATGATTTGACCGCCAATGGGGTTGGGGGTGAAGTTTGTGTTGGGCATGGTGTGGGGGGTTTGGTAGTCAATGTTTGGAGGATTAGCGGCATGCCCACATGAAGAGAGATAGAGATAGCTCGTTGACATCATTAATCAGCTGAAACATGGCGGCTGGGGTGAGCAAGGGGAGACAGCATCACTGGGCAACAGCACTAGCCATATCAGGGTTGAACATCCAGGGTCTGATGAGCTGGCTGCCCACATGGAGCAGCAATACAAGGTCCCATTCACCAGCCACATATGAGGCCTACCCCCTTCCTCTCAACACTTCCACGGTCAAATCATCGAGCAGTCAAAGCTAACTGCAGTCAAAGTGGGCCTACACCTCTCATTGGTTCCCTCTCATGTCTCATCCTACCTCTAGGTTTCCCCTCCACATCCTTGCCCCCCTCTGTATCTATTCTGTGCCTGTGATGCTACATGTACTATTCAATGTTATTACCTGTGGTACACCTCCATTGATGGCACGACCTTGACTGTCAATTTCCGGGTAGAGGCCCAGTTGACTGGCATAGAAGATAGTGATTTCATTTCCAACCCAGCCATTCAGTTTGTTTTCTTTGATGCCAAACCTCTTAGGATCAACATGAACACCAAAGTCTGGCAGGCAGGATTCTGTTGGAGCGTTCCAGTAGACAGAAAAATTCCCATCTTCGTGCCCGACGTGATGGTTGTCGTATTTCACCACATTATCTGCCACCTCTGATCGCCAATATTGGTAGACCTCAGTCTCGAGAATTTGGTCCCCGCCCCCGGTCTCGACAAACTCGCGGGCGATAACAGATGAATATTCTAAGGCAGCTTCAGTATGGCGAATTTTCATGGCGAAGAGGCAGATCAAATATGTTACAATTATACGACATACATCTAGTTGCGGCATGGTGAAAAACAAATAGTTTTACGAAGCTCGATGTGGTGTCAACAAGAAGATACCAAATCGTGGCTACAAGTTTGTTTACCATGGGAGGAGTTGCGATCATGTGATACAAGAGGGCGTTGCGGTTGCCGCTCTTGTGACAGGGGGCGCTACGATCGTATTTCAGTCACCAGAAAATATATAACGCTGGTTCTACGTTCCGTGGAGATGAGCATCTTATGCAGACCTAAATTTAGCCACTAACAACATTATGTGGTTCACTCGTTTTACCATGCTGCAGATGAGCAGATATAATAAATTTAAAGGGCATGAGACACGTTTTGAACGTTTGCCAGGAACAGAAAGCGCTATTTTGTTTTCTCCATCGACTTCGCCGAGACCTCTGACTGACGTGTAATTTTACTCATACGGTCATAGGCTACAGAAGTATTTTCCATTAGAATCTTTTTTTACAGATTTCTGCATGCAAATGACACATTTAGCCTCTTATTGTATAATAGTATACTTATTATGGTTGGCATCCGCCCGTCTGCGAAAGACGATGGATTTGCAGATTTTGTTTTGGTTTAAATGGTAAGAATTGTTTCACGGCATTTGCGTTTATGACTAAATAAGCCTATCTGTGACCGACACAGCTTACCGCAGTCATCGCATCGATCGTTTGGTCTAGGTTTATGCCACTTGCTCGAACCAGAGCCCGTACGTCGTGGTGGGCTATCCCTCTAGCACGATCGAGACGTAACCATGCAACCCCTCTTTTCAGATGCTAGATGATTATACGCAATAAATAACATATGTTGATCAGAAAGGTATCCGGGGCGCGGTATGTTGCTGTTACTTACATCCAGAACTGGTTGGAATTCGATCGTCTGTGTAATACGATGGATTTGCTGCTCATGGGGTATAGCGACATGCATCTGCGCTTAGGACTGAATATTCTATTTTAAGAGGGGCCGGCTCGACAGCTCAGTGGGTTAGAGCAAAGACCTTACTATGATAATAAGGTCTTTGGTTAGAGTTCTCGCACTGAATGCTCTGGCCACCTGAGAGCCTGACGGAACGTGAATAGCTGGTTCGCGCCCCGCTGTGGCCATGTCTGTGTGGTCACAGGATAAAGGTCCTATTTCTTTTTTCGCGAAGAGTAGGGGACATGGCTCCGCTCATTCCTTCCTTCTCCCATTGACGCGATATGACCAAATCTATTTTAAGATCGACAAAGCCTGGCCAGTCCTCACATCGACGTCATGTACATACTTCAACGTAGTATGTACGGCGTCGATATGACTAGATTCCGGCACGGGTTCGGATGCGATAAAGTCAGCAGGTTGGCAAAACGAGGGCTATTATACTGAATACAAAAAAAGGCCTTATAATAACACAGATATCAGTCATGTACAACATTGTAAACGTATTGGCCGAAAGGGAATATTGCACACGCGGCTAGTCTTTTCTTTTCGGATATTTCAGGTTTCATCTGTTTATATGTGGGGGGGGGGTTCCTTGGTGTGGTGGTTAACGCACTAGACCGCAGATAAATATATGTGCTGGGTTCGAATCTGGGCCTGTTTCACAAATTGGTGCTGCGTCGTCCCGCGAGAACTTAGCACAGTTTCGCCATTGTGTGTACAGAAGCAGCCCTAAACACCAATTCGTCAATTTGATTTATTTTCATATAAAAATCAAACTTAGAATGAAACAGCCATAGAATTTTGTAGATATCCATTATTTTGTGTGTATCATACCATTGGTTTATAATGAATATTCCGTCTCCATATATGTTAGCAGTAGCTTCGACACGCTAAAGATTGTGGACGAAATGGAGATAATTATGTAGCTTACTCACAGAAGAGACCAATTGGTAACACATATGCCGACAAGTTGTATAAAGACTGACTCATATGGTCATATGGTAAGATATATATATATATATACATAATATATATATAACAGAAACGTTGGAATTTTAAATTGGAATCTTAACGAAATGCTAAATAACCACATTATTTTTTATAACACACATGTAACAAAAAACTGCCTTTTGCGGTCACTGCAATTACGCACAATATATTTAATCCTTGAACACAAAATAAATGTACAGATAATGGAGATATATTTCTTCACATTAAACGTACCAAACCAGGGGAGGATCTAGGATGTTGGAAAGCGCGGGGGATGCAATCGGGGGGGAGGGGAGCTCTCTAAAAAAAAGTTGCGACCGGGGGTATTGAAATTGACCGCGGATGTCCACCAATTTTTTCGATTTTTCAGTCATTAACATCCCCTTAAACGACCCCCCCCCCCCCCCACCCCCCTTGGATCCGCCTCTGGGTTGCATCTACAAAGTCTCTCTTTTCAATGTATTTCGTTGGAAAGCCCGACTTTTATAGTGTATGCTCAAGGTCCCAAGAGCGGCGGGGGGGTGCATCCCCCTAACCCCCCCCCCCTCTAGATCCGCCCCTGCAAAGATATCCCATTGTTAATACGGTATAGCGGAATGATGCGTGAACAACTTGTAAGTGGTATCTTTAACATATTAGTTGGCCAAGAGGGACTTTCCGGGTTGCTCTGACCGTGACACGAATCCGCGACCCTCTTGGGTCGCAAAGGTCTGCAGTCCGGTCACTCACGCGTCTACATTTACCCCCGGCGTGCCAAGGCCGGTATACTACGGATGCAACACAAACAATAATATGGCTCTACCGTCAGATCCCTCTAAAGGAAAGATGAAGAGTTTCCTGATGCAAACATGCCACTGAAGGAGATGGCGTCAGATCAGATGTAGTGTCTTCTTATGAAAAGGCCCCACTGAAGGACATCGCGTCACGCCAGATACGCCAGTGTCCGTCAATTTTCTTCCACACCAACATGTCCCTGGAAACAGATAAATCATGTGCTTAATTTACAGGGCTTTTATACCTTTATTTATGTACTACTAGAACTTCATAAATCTCGACACAGGCGCGTATATAGAACGTCGTGACCCGTGGTGCACGTGTGTTGGGACCCAAAACGTCCTAGTGACCAAAACGTCATACCACACGGCCTGTGCCATCTGGGAGCAAATGCACAGTTTCATGCTGTGCCTCGATCGACGAGTCTGTTGACGGGGCTATGAATATATGAGCCAGTATCTCTTCAGTTTCAGATATATATAAGTGCTTTCATAAATGATGGAATATAGAGATGACCTTAGATCTTCTTATTTTCCTGCGCCGTATTCGCGCGTTTTGGTCCCCAAGAAGACATTAGCGGCAATCAATCACTTCTTGGACCCTAGGTGGTCCTGTCCCGTTTTCTTCAGAAACGTTACGCAGCGTTGTGTGGGCTATAACCGGGATGGTTAAAGTCAAACTTAAAACTGTGTATGATGTTTTCGTCACTACGACCTTTTGGGTTCTAACACGTGGTGGCGGTTGTGGGGGGGGGGGGGGGGACAGGGGTATTCTGAGCCCTATCAAATCTTTGTTAATCGCGATCAGCCCAGCCGCCAGTGCTCGGGTTTGAACCACACCTGTACAACTCATAGAATTGTATGTGTCACACCCCCCCTTCCCCACCACCCCAAGTCGTATGGAATTTTCTATTATCGTACTTACGTCATCGTTATATGACCCTACTGCATGGTAAAACACCCGCCTTGTAAGACATTTATATATATATATTTTTTTTTTTTGGGTATAAACTCTATTTATTTGGCGAGGTTTTCAACAGCGAATACATATGTGAATGATCACCTCGAATCTTTTTCTGCACTCGTCCATCGACCCCCCCCCCCCCCCCCACCCCTCACACACGCACAAACATCAGCCTTACGAGACCCGACTATAGACCTGACGACACCGGACTTACTTGACAAAGTTGGGTCGAGTAACCTTGCCCTCGGCGTCTGTGACGTCATACGTGTTGATGGTAAGCGCCAGATCGCTGGTCAGCTGATCGAAGTGGAACATCTCGCGATAGGTGGAGTGGGAGCCGCCTTGCCACACCTCCAGCACCGAACATCGCACCGCTGCGGCGAGATCGGAACGAGAAGTGAGTGAAGAGATAATCGTCCATTTAGAGGCTGACCGTTAAAACTAAATAAAGCTTGGTTACCTCATGGCAATTAGCAGTATATATGTAATTAACATTTTCGTCTGATGCATGACAACAGACACTCAATGAGCACCTGCATTCGCAATAATCATATTCTAGTTTTCAATTGTACTCAATTGCATGTACAATATAATTGTGGATATAAATCATTTAAGGTAACAATGACAGAATTATGTCAGGTGTTCATGATTATCCTAGACACAACATTGCCTTTTAATATAGCAATTCATTTATATAGTAGAATGTTTGTTGAATGTTTACACATGTTTGTTGAAGCTGTCTCTGGCAATATATGGCATACACAGATACAATGCTGCTGTAACTAACCTTCCTTCCCCTTCTTGGGAGGTTCTCCATGGTAACCGAAGACTATATCTTCTGCGTACATCTCCATAAATGGTTCTATGTTCTGGGCCACCCAGTGCGTGTTGTGCTTCTCTAACAGACTTGCAATCTCCGCTTGAGCTACAGCAATAATGTCAATTAACAAGGTAAAGGAATGTGCATATTTATCATATGTCACTGGGGTGATAAACTAAATACAGATTCCTATAAAAGCGATTACCAAATGAAATCCTGACCATCTTCAGCGTAGCGGTCCGTTTATTTTAATGCAAATGTGTATGCCATTTCAATTGTGGATACTCATCTATAGCCCCCAATTCTTCCCCCCGGGTTGAAATATTTTGTATTTATAGCAGTCTGCTCTGGTCGAGCGGTGGTACCAACAGATTGGTGACACATCATTTAACTTACCTGACATCTTACGGCCGCAATCCTGTGTGTCCTTGATTTCAACCTTAAATCTGTTTGATATCTGGAATATGCAAGCTCATTAAGGAACAACCATGATCATGTGTTGAAGAATCAATTGACAAAAGATATATGTTGCTTCATAATAATATCCATCACCAGCAAACAGTAACGGCGACTGATGGCGCTTTTGAATAGTTTTGTCAGTGACTACCCGCCTTAATCTTTGGCGCTGCTTATGTTTGTCTGCGCGCAGATCGTAAATAACCTCATCAACGGTTTGCAATATGGCTACTTACTTAAAAACAGAATTTGTAAATACTGTGCTGTAAGACATGTCGTTGTTATAGAAGATGAATACCATGTTTTATTGTATTGCCCATAGTTTATGGATATCAGACTTTTATATATAGATAACGCTTTTTGAAATCCCCCAACATTTTTCATTTTAGTATCAGCTTTAAGTATGTACTTGTTGGTTGCCTAGATCTACCTTGTCACAAAGTCCCCCGAGGTCCCTAGTCTCTCACACAGCTGCCTTGGCGCAGGTGAAACTACACCCCCAGGCAAGCCCGTTTCTCTAGGGAAGCCAAACAGCCGCCCAGAGTACCAGGCTGGCCGTAAGTCCGTAACACAGCCTATCGAGGTCCCACAGGTATACTGGGCGGACAAGTACTTGTTGGTAGCCTACCTTGTCACAAAGTCCCTCGAGGTCCCACGGGCGGACAAGTACTTGTTGGTGGCCTACTTTGTCACAAAGTCCCTCGAGGTCCCACGGGCAGACAAGTACTTGTTGATGGCCTACCTTGTCACAAAGTCCCTCGAGGTCCCACGGGCAGACAAGTACTTGTTGATGGCCTACCTTGTCACAAGGTTTCTCGAGGTGCACTGTCAGTGGGGAACAGATAGCTGCTGTCATCAGCAGTTCCTCAGCCCGCCTCCGATTCTCTGCTGGCCTCAGCAGTTCCTCAGCGGGCCTCCGGTTTTCCTCGACCAGTTGGGCTTACCTTGCTGTCTGCTCACTGGGGTGTGAATCGTTTCGCTGAGTGTGCTCTGGTTGGCCCGCTTCACCCAGCCAAGGCCAAGGTCAACTGAGTTTGGCCTGTCCTTGACCCAGTTTGGCGCACAGTCGCTTCTTCCCCCACCGTCTGCATGAGCGTGGGTCAGCAACGCGGGTCACCGCGCTCGACGATAACCAGCTACATTGCTGGATTTGGAGGGAGGGTAGGGGGGGGGGGGGGAGGGTGCCGCGGTAAACCCCCACCTTTTCACCGCCAAAATTAGCTCGGTCGGGGCCCTATTTATTATCTAGGGGGCCCTACTTATTATCAGTGGCGCCCTACTTATTATCTAAAGGGACCGATTTAGTATCTATGGCGCCCTATTTATTATCTAGGGGGCCCTACTTTTTATCTAGGGGGCCCACTTATTATCTAGGGCGCCCTACTTATTATCTGTGGCGCCCTACTTATTATCTAGAGGGACCGATTTAGTATCTATGGCGCCCTACTTATTATTATCTAGGGCGCCCTACATATTATCTGTGGCGCCCTACTTATTATCTAGGGGACCGATTTAGTATCTATGGCGCCCTACTTATTATCTAGAGGCCCTACTTATTATCTAGGGCGCCCTACTTATTAACTAGGGAGACCGATTTAGTATCTATGGCGCCCTACTTATTATTTAGGGGGCCCTACTTTTTATCTAGGGCGCCCTACTTATTATCTATGGCGCCCTACTTATCATCTATGGCGGCCTACTTATTATCTATGGCGGCCTACTTATTATCTATGGCGCCCTACTTATCATCTATGGCGGCCTACTTATTATCTATGGCGCCCTACTTATTATCTAGAGGCCCTACTTATTATCTATGGCGCCCTACTTATTATCTATGCCGCCCTACTTATTATCTAGAGGCCCTACTTATTATCTAGAGCGCCCTACTTATTATCTAGGGGGACCGATTTAGTATCTATGGTGCCCTATTATTATCTAAGGGGACCGATCTAGTATCTATGCCGCCGTACTTATTATCTAGGGCGCCCTACTTATTATCTAGAGGCCCTACTTATTATCTAGGGCGCCCTACTTATTATCTAGAGGCTCTACTTATTATCTAGGGCGCCCTACTTATTATCTATGGCGCCCTACTTATTATCTAGGGGGACCGCTTTAGTATCTATGGCGCCCTACTTATTATCTATGGCGCCCTACTTATTATCTAGAGGCCCTACTTATTATCTAGGGGGACCGATTTAGTATCTATAGCGCCCTACTTATTATCTAGGGGGACCGATTCAGTATCTATGGCGCCCTACTTATTATCTAGGGCGCCCTACTTATTATCTAGAGACCCTACTTATTATCTAGGGCGCCCTACTTATTATCTAGAGGGACCGATTTAGTATCTATGGCGCCCTACTTATTATCTAGGGGGATCGATTTAGTATCTATGGCGCCCTACTTATTATCTAGGGGGACCGACTTAGTATCTATGGCGCACTACTTATTATCTAGAGGGACCGATTTAGTATCTATGGCGCCCTACATATTATCTAGGTGGACCGATTTAGTATCTATGGCGCCCTACTTATTATCTAGGGGGACCGATTTAGTATCTATGGTGCCCTACTTATTATCTAGGGGGCCCTACTTATTATCTAGGGCGCCCTACCTATTATCTAGGGGGACCGATTTAGTATCTATGGCGCCCTACTTATCATCTAGGGGGCCCTACTTATTATCTAGGGGGCCCTACTTATTATCTAGAGGGCCCTACTTTTTATCTAGGGGGCCCTACTTATAATCTAGGGGGTCGTACTTTTTATCTAGGGGGCCCTACTTTTTATCTAGGGGGCCCTACTTTTTATCTAGGGGGCCTTACTTTTTATCTAGGGGGCCCTACTTTTTATCTAGGGGGCCCTACTTATTATCTAGGGGGCCCTACTTTTTAACTAGGGGGCCCTACTTATTATCTAGGGGGTCCTACTTTTTATCTAGGGGGGTCGACTTAGAAACCTTGGAGAATCAGTTGGGGGGTGGGGGGGCGGGGGGAGGTGCGATTAGTCAGTTCAAGAGACGCCGTATAGCCATAGACACCCCGGGATGAGTGTAACGGGCGGGGTGGGGCAGGGTTTGCAAGATCTCACGATGTCGCGTAAACGCGAACTCCGGGTCGCGGGCGTGAACGCAAGGGCAAGATAGCGAGAACGAGAGGGCGAGAGCGAGGCCGAGATCGCTAGAACGTGAGAATGCGAGATCGCATACCTACGGGGCGCACCATTTCATATCGGGTGGGGGGGGGGGGCGGGGTTAGAACATATTTAAAAAAAATAGTTTGTAGTGACTATTTGGGGGAAAAAAATGTTTGATTTTCAGATGCTACAAAAAAAATAACTTGCTTTCATAATTAAAAAAAATATATATTTGACAGTGGTTCACCCCGTGCCCTGGTGAGTCGCGTGTTCCGCTATTGTTACGTCCAGTGTTCTCTGCTAGGCCACCCCAAGCGGTGCAAATGTACAGGATAAATATCCAATCTCTTTAATCGTAGGGGGCTAAGATTAGGGGGCTACTCTCGGGGAAATGGATCTATTCTTCCCATGGTAGGGGGAAGGGGGGGGGGGCATGGTAGTGATGTGGCCTACAGAGGTTTAAGAGCCACTGCCAAGGTCGCAGCTACTATTGTAAAAGTGATTGCGGTCCTCGTTACCATTTTGAAACGGTGGTTAAAAATGGAGGTTCCCCTGCAGTATTTAAACCACCCAGAATTTGGCGAGGAAACTTCCCTTCCTCTGGTTTGAACTGTCGAGCATGCCGGAAATGACGTGTGATAGGGTTCCCCCTGTGTGTTGTGGGTATATATACGGGGAATACCCATCTGAATCGCGAATCCCCAAGAATTAAAGAGAGCATTTTAAAGGTGGGCGCGAACAAAAACGCCTTAATTAAAGGTGATATCGCGATTATCGAGGAATTCACAGACTGCTATAACGGATCGCGGTAAATAGAGAGAGGGTCTTCGCGTTGAACCAGGAATTGTACGGATAACGATCCCAAAAAATTTCCAACAGCTAATGGCGATTCTCCAAGAATTGCTGGATGCCAATCGCGGAGATCGGAAAAGGTATCCCCCTCCCTTTCCATATATATATGCAATGCAAGTTTCCTGCCTAAACCATTCAACCACTTTGACTGGCGGGCGTTATGATCCACTGCTAACACGAGTGCTTAATGATACGCGAGCACAACCAGCCGACGTACGAGCCAACGTTAGGAACACGAGTAAAAACTCATATTAGACATAACCTAACAAAGTTGCGAAAATGGCCCTTCATCCTCCACCACTGTTCACCCCTCTTGTAAAATCCGCTGATGACGTCAAGCGAGTGTTTTCTCACGACATTATTTTTCTCTAATGTAGTGTATTTGAGTCATAAGGACGTGGATTTTACATAAGTTAATGACCTCGGAAAACGACATTATCGGATAACAATGGGTCCTCGCGCTTCGCCCTCGGACTCCATTATTATCCGGTAATGTCGTGTTCCTCGGACATTAACTTACACATATTAATTCCCTCAAACCTCGAGAAAAGTTATGTGTTACAGTTAACCTTGGAACCGTCGTTTTTTCAAGTTATGGCGAACCATATGACATATGACGTATGACTCGCGCCTGGCATTTTGTACATTAATCCATTTCGTGGACGGTGGATCCTTGAGACGGATTTCGGTAAGGAGAGTTTGTCGATTCAGCTCTGCCAATTGTGCCGGAGTGCGCACTCAACTTATGTCTTGGTCGCGTCAAGTTTTGTAAGAACGTGTGATTATTGATTGAGCGCCACCAGTCTGACGCCTGATGCTTACAAGCCAAGCTGATAGTGATTATGATACCATAGACAGGGGTAGTGGTTGTGATACAGTAGTTGTGATACAGTGGTTGCGATACAGTGGTTGTGATACAGTGGTTGCGATACAGTGGTTGTGATACAGCGGTTGTGATATAGTGGTGATACAGTGGTTGTGATACAGTGCTTGGGATATAGTGGTTGTGATACAGTGGTTGTGATACAGTGGTTGTGATATAGTGGCGATACAGTGGTTGTGATATAGTTGTGATACAGTGATTGTGATATAGTGGTGATACAGTGGTTGTGATTCAGTGGTTGTGATACAGTGGTTGTGATATAGTGGTGATACAGTGGTTGTGATACAGTGGTTGTGATACAGTGGTTGTGATACAGTGGTTTTGATACAGTGGTTGTGATACAGTGGTTGTGATACAGTGATTGGGATACAGTGGTTGTGATACAGTGGTTGTGATATAGTGGTGATACAGTGGTTGTGATACAGTGGTTGGGATATAGTGGTTGTGATATAGTGGTGATACAGTGGTTGTGATAGAGTGGTTGTGATACAGTGGTTGTGATACAGTGGTTGTGATACAGTGGTTGTGATACAGTGGTTGTGATACAGTGGTTGTGATACAGTGGTTGTGATACAGTTGAAAAGGGATTCTGACACAGGTAAAAAGTGATTCTGATGGTGGTTTTGGTACAGTTAGTTATTCTGATACAGTTAGACAGTGATTCTGTTACATTTAGACAGTGATTCTGTTACAGTTAGACAGCGATTCTGATAGTGCTTGTGATAGAGTTAGACAGTGGTTCATTAGAAAATTACCGTGATCTAGTTGAAGGGGAGATCATACACTTTGGAAGTGAAAATCTGTGTCACTTCAGCTGTACTAATTCGCAGTCAATACCATCTTCGAATATATTAAACGAGAAGTATCCGAATCTACTCCATGTATCATATTTATAACGTGTACTTTAAATACAAATCCATTAGCGTTTTTTGGGCGCTTTAATCATATGTGAAAAAAAATGACCTTGATAAAGAGTGCAGGATCCAGGTTCTCTGAAGGATTGTACAGTTTCCGGAGAGTATGGAGTCCACACATGAAGTCCAGCAAAATAAGGGTGCATTGTTCATCCTGAGGGTACGATTTGTATCTGGAACAAGTCCGGCAAAGGCTTCCATTCTTCATTCAGTGATAAATCACAGTGCGGCAACGGGTTTTTCCATGTTAGAGCGAGTTAGTTTCAAAATAGCTCACATCTATGGTCGGGATACGTCTATGGTAACACAGGATCTCGCCACTTGTTACGTTACGAAAATGACGTCGTTATTTACGCCACTGGTTATGGCGTAACCAAGATGACGTCATTTTGGGAGCGCGTTATGATCAACAAAGTTTCCTATTTCTTCATTGGATATGACGTCGTAAATTGCGACCGTAACGAGTGGCGAGATCCTGTGGGTAGAAACGTCGGGAGACATCTATGGTAGTGACGTCGGGATACATCTAGCAAGGGTTCCGGACTGACCCAAAGAAACGGCTGCTACCCTTCCTCCTCGCCGTCGCTGTGGTCGGACGGCGCGGTCTCCGGGGTGACCAGCCCCTCGCGCGCCAGCCTCTCCCGCCTCATCGCGCCGTCCGTGATCTTCCGGTCAATCAGGAAGTCGCTCCTCTTCTGGGAGACGGTCAGCAGTCGGTCGTGGTAGGCGCGCTTCCTCAGCTCCGGCCGACTCCGCTCAAGGACCCGTTTCACTTCCGGTTGAAGCGTGTCCTTGGTGAAGCCGCAGTTGTAGATCCGGGTCTCTAAGTGACGCCGGCGGAAGGTCTCGGGCGTCCGCCGGGCGGCCGGGGCCTGGTACGCCAGTCCGTACGCCGGCCCGCCGTTCCGCGGAATCGTCCGGAAGTGATCGACGCGATAGGACCGCAGCACCACCTGGTAGGCCTCCAGCTGCTGGATAGTATTCCGTACTTTAGCCATCACCTTCTCCTTGCGTTCCTCCTCGCACCGGCGGTGGCGGTCCAGGAAGTTGGTGAACTTCCGATAGCGTCCCATCTCCCCCTCGTTGAGCTTGGCGGCCCGCCGCAGGACGCGGAACGACGCCTGCTGCAACTCGGAGTGCAGGGAACCAGCTCCATACGGGTTGTCCTGGTGACGCCAATTTCCGGCGACGCACTGCGGCATGTTTGCTCGGCGTCTGGAATTAATGACTGGGAGCGTAGACTGGGAGCCTAAACTGGGAGATGTGACTGGGAGGTTAGACTGGGAGGGGTGACTGCGAGGTTAGACTGGGAGGTGTGACTGGGAGGTTAGACTGGGAGGGGTGACTGCGAGGTTAGACTGGGAGATGTGACTGGGAGGTTAGACTGGGAGGTGTGACTGGGAGCTTGAACTGGGAGGCGTGACTGGGAGGTTAGACTGGGAGCTTAGATTGGGGGCTTGAACTGGGAGGCGTGACTGGGAGGTTAGATTGGGAGGTGTGACTGCGAGGTTATACTGGGAGGTGTGACTGCGAGGTTATACTGAGAGGTGTGACTGCGAGGTTAGACTGGGAGGTGTGACTGGGAGGTGAGACTGGGAGGCGTGACTGGGAAGTGTGACTGGGCGGTTAGACTGGGGGGTGTGACTGGGAGGTGAGACTAGGAGGCGTGACTGGGAGGTGTGACTGCGAGGTTAGACTGGGAGGTGTGACTGGGAGGTGTGACTGGGAGGTTAGACTGGGAGGTTAGACTGGGAGGTGTGACTGGGAGGTTAGACTGGAAAGCGTGACTGGGAGGTGTGACTGCGAGGTTAGACTGGGGGTGTGACTGGGAGGTTAGACTGGGGGTGTGACTGCGAGGTTAGACTGGGAGGGGTGACTGGGAGGTTAGACTGGGAGGTGTGACTGCGAGGTTATACTGGGAGGTGTGACTGCGAGGTTAGACTGGGAGGTTAGACTGGGAGCTGTGACTGGGAGGTGTGACTGGGAGGTTAGACTGGGAGCTGTGACTGGGAGGTGTGACTGGGAGGTTAGACTGGGTGGTGTGACTGGGAGGTGTGACTGGGAGGTTAGACTGGGGGGTGTGACTGGGAGGTGTGACTGGGAGGTGAGACTGGGAGGCGTGACTGGGAGGTGTGACTGCGAGGTTAGACTGGGGGGTGTGACTGGGAGGCGTGACTGGGAAGTTAGACTGGGGGGTGTGACTGCGAGGTTAGACTGGGAGGTGTGACTGCGAGGTTATACTGGGAGGTGTGACTGCGAGGTTAGACTGGGAGATGTGACTGGGAGGTTAGACTGGGAGATGTGACTGGGAGGTGTGACTGGGGGGTGTGACTGGGAGGTGTGACTGGGAGGTTAGACTGGGGGGTGTGAGTGGGAGGTTAGACTGGGAGGTGTGACTGCGAGGTTAGACTGGGAGGTCAGACTGGCAGGTTAGACTGGGAGGTGTGAGTAGGAGGTTAGACTTGGAGGTGTGACTGGGAGGTTAGACTGGGTGGTGTGACTGGGAAGTGTGACTGGGAGGTTAGACTGGGGTGTGTGACTGGGAGGTGTGACTGGGAGGTGAGACTGGGAGGCGTGACTGGGAGGTGTGACTGCGAGGTTAGACTGGGGGGTGTGACTGGGAGGCGTGACTGGGAGGTTAGACTGGGGGGTGTGACTGCGAGGTTAGACTGGGAGGTGTGACTGCGAGGTTATACTGGGAGGTGTGACTGCGAGGTTAGACTATGAGATGTGACTGGGAGGTTAGACTGGGAGGTGTGACTGGGAGGTGTGACTGGGGGGTGTGACTGGGAGGTGTGACTGGGAGGTTAGACTGGGGGTGTGAGTGGGAGGTTAGACTGGGAGGTGTGACTGCGAGGTTAGACTGGGAGGTCAGACTGGCAGGTTAGACTGGGAGGTGTGAGTAGGAGGTTAGACTTGGAGGGGTGACTGGGAGGTTAGATTGGGGGGTGTGACTGGGAGGTTAGACTGGGAGGTGTGACTGGGAGGTGTGACTGCGAGGTTAGACTTGGAGGTGTGACTGCGAGGTTATACTGGAAGGTGTGACTGCGAGGTTAGACTGGGAGGTGTGACTGGGAGGTGAGACTGGGAGGCGTGACTGGGAAGTGTGACTGGGAGGTTAGACTGGGGGGTGTGACTGGGAGGCGTGACTGGGAGGCTAGACTGGGGCGTGTGACTAGGAGGTTAGACTGGGGGGTGTGACTGGGAGGTTAGACTGGGAGGTGTGACTGGGAGGTTAGACTGGAAGGTGTGACTGGGAGGTTAGACTGGGAAGTGTGACTGGGAGGTGTGACTGGGAGGTGTGACTTGGAGGTGTGACTAGGAGGTTAGACTGGGAGGTTAGACTGCGAAGTGTGACTGGGAGGTGCGACTGGGAGGTGTGACTGGAAGGTTAGACTGTAAGGTGTGACTGGGAGGTTAGACTGGGAGGTGTGACTGGGAGGTGTGACTGGGAGGTTAGACTGGGGGGTGTGACTGGGAGGTGTGACTGGGAGGTGAGACTGGGAGGCGTGACTGGGAGATGTGACTGCGAGGTTAGACTGGGGAGTGTGACTGGGAGGCGTGACTGGGAGGTTAGACTGGGGGGTGTGACTGCGAGGTTAGACTGGGAGGTGTGACTGCGAGGTTATACTGGGAGGTGTGACTGCGAGGTTAGACTGGGAGATGTGACTGGGAGCTTAGACTGGGAGGTGTGACTGGGAAGTGTGACTGCGAGGTTAGACTGGGAGGTCAGACTGGGAGGTTAGACTGGGAGGTGTGAGTGGGAGGTTAGACTTGGAGGGGTGACTGGGAGGTTAGACTGGGGGGTGTGACTGGGACGTTAGACTGGGAGGTGTGACTGGGAGGTGTGACTGCGAGGTTAGACTTGGAGGTGTGACTGCGAGGTTATACTGGAAGGTGTGACTGCGAGGTTAGACTGGGAGGTGTGACTGGGAGGTGAGACTGGGAGGCGTGACTGGGAAGTGTGACTGGGAGGTTAGACTGGGGGGTGTGACTGGGAGGCGTGACTGGGAGGTTAGACTGGGGCGTGTGACTGGGAGGTTAGACTGGGGGGTGTGACTGGGAGGTTAGACTGGGAGGTGTGACTGGGAGGTTAGACTGGAAGGTGTGACTGGGAGGTTAGACTGGGAAGTGTGACTGGGAGGTGTGACTGGGAGGTGTGACTGGGAGGTTAGACTGGGAGGTGTGACTGCGAGGTTAGACTGGGAGGTGTGACTGGGAGGTGAGACTGGGAGGCGTGACTGGGAAGTGTGACTGGGCGGTTAGACTGGGGGGTGTGACTGGGAGGTGAGACTAGGAGGCGTGACTGGGAGGTGTGACTGCGAGGTTAGACTGGGAGGTGTGACTGGGAGGTGTGACTGGGAGGTTAGACTGGGAGGTTAGACTGGGAGGTGTGACTGGGAGGTTAGACTGGAAAGCGTGACTGGGAGGTGTGACTGCGAGGTTAGACTGGGGGTGTGACTGGGAGGTTAGACTGGGGGTGTGACTGCGAGGTTAGACTGGGAGGGGTGACTGGGAGGTTAGACTGGGAGGTGTGACTGCGAGGTTATACTGGGAGGTGTGACTGCGAGGTTAGACTGGGAGGTTAGACTGGGAGCTGTGACTGGGAGGTGTGACTGGGAGGTTAGACTGGGAGCTGTGACTGGGAGGTGTGACTGGGAGGTTAGACTGGGTGGTGTGACTGGGAGGTGTGACTGGGAGGTTAGACTGGGGGGTGTGACTGGGAGGTGTGACTGGGAGGTGAGACTGGGAGGCGTGACTGGGAGGTGTGACTGCGAGGTTAGACTGGGGGGTGTGACTGGGAGGCGTGACTGGGAAGTTAGACTGGGGGGTGTGACTGCGAGGTTAGACTGGGAGGTGTGACTGCGAGGTTAGACTGGGAGATGTGACTGGGAGGTTAGACTGGGAGATGTGACTGGGAGGTGTGACTGGGGGGTGTGACTGGGAGGTGTGACTGGGAGGTTAGACTGGGGGGTGTGAGTGGGAGGTTAGACTGGGAGGTGTGACTGCGAGGTTAGACTGGGAGGTCAGACTGGCAGGTTAGACTGGGAGGTGTGAGTAGGAGGTTAGACTTGGAGGTGTGACTGGGAGGTTAGACTGGGTGGTGTGACTGGGAAGTGTGACTGGGAGGTTAGACTGGGGTGTGTGACTGGGAGGTGTGACTGGGAGGTGAGACTGGGAGGCGTGACTGGGAGGTGTGACTGCGAGGTTAGACTGGGGGGTGTGACTGGGAGGCGTGACTGGGAGGTTAGACTGGGGGGTGTGACTGCGAGGTTAGACTGGGAGGTGTGACTGCGAGGTTATACTGGGAGGTGTGACTGCGAGGTTAGACTATGAGATGTGACTGGGAGGTTAGACTGGGAGGTGTGACTGGGAGGTGTGACTGGGGGGTGTGACTGGGAGGTGTGACTGGGAGGTTAGACTGGGGGTGTGAGTGGGAGGTTAGACTGGGAGGTGTGACTGCGAGGTTAGACTGGGAGGTCAGACTGGCAGGTTAGACTGGGAGGTGTGAGTAGGAGGTTAGACTTGGAGGGGTGACTGGGAGGTTAGATTGGGGGGTGTGACTGGGAGGTTAGACTGGGAGGTGTGACTGGGAGGTGTGACTGCGAGGTTAGACTTGGAGGTGTGACTGCGAGGTTATACTGGAAGGTGTGACTGCGAGGTTAGACTGGGAGGTGTGACTGGGAGGTGAGACTGGGAGGCGTGACTGGGAAGTGTGACTGGGAGGTTAGACTGGGGGGTGTGACTGGGAGGCGTGACTGGGAGGCTAGACTGGGGCGTGTGACTAGGAGGTTAGACTGGGGGGTGTGACTGGGAGGTTAGACTGGGAGGTGTGACTGGGAGGTTAGACTGGAAGGTGTGACTGGGAGGTTAGACTGGGAAGTGTGACTGGGAGGTGTGACTGGGAGGTGTGACCTGGAGGTGTGACTAGGAGGTTAGACTGGGAGGTTAGACTGCGAAGTGTGACTGGGAGGTGCGACTGGGAGGTGTGACTGGAAGGTTAGACTGTAAGGTGTGACTGGGAGGTTAGACTGGGAGGTGTGACTGGGAGGTGTGACTGGGAGGTTAGACTGGGGGGTGTGACTGGGAGGTGTGACTGGGAGGTGAGACTGGGAGGCGTGACTGGGAGATGTGACTGCGAGGTTAGACTGGGGAGTGTGACTGGGAGGCGTGACTGGGAGGTTAGACTGGGGGGTGTGACTGCGAGGTTAGACTGGGAGGTGTGACTGCGAGGTTATACTGGGAGGTGTGACTGCGAGGTTAGACTGGGAGATGTGACTGGGAGCTTAGACTGGGAGGTGTGACTGGGAAGTGTGACTGCGAGGTTAGACTGGGAGGTCAGACTGGGAGGTTAGACTGGGAGGTGTGAGTGGGAGGTTAGACTTGGAGGGGTGACTGGGAGGTTAGACTGGGGGGTGTGACTGGGACGTTAGACTGGGAGGTGTGACTGGGAGGTGTGACTGCGAGGTTAGACTTGGAGGTGTGACTGCGAGGTTATACTGGAAGGTGTGACTGCGAGGTTAGACTGGGAGGTGTGACTGGGAGGTGAGACTGGGAGGCGTGACTGGGAAGTGTGACTGGGAGGTTAGACTGGGGGGTGTGACTGGGAGGCGTGACTGGGAGGTTAGACTGGGGCGTGTGACTGGGAGGTTAGACTGGGGGGTGTGACTGGGAGGTTAGACTGGGAGGTGTGACTGGGAGGTTAGACTGGAAGGTGTGACTGGGAGGTTAGACTGGGAAGTGTGACTGGGAGGTGTGACTGGGAGGTGTGACTGGGAGGTTAGACTGGGAGGTTAGACTGCGAAGTGTGACTGGGAGGTGCGACTGGGAGGTGTGACTGGGAGGTTAGACTGCAAGGTGTGACTGGGAGGTTAGACTGGGAGGTGTGACTAGGAGGTTAGACTGGGAGGTTAGACTGCGAAGTGTGACTGGGATGTGCGACTGGGAGGTGTGACTGGGAGGTTAGACTGCAAGGTGTGACTGGGAGGTTAGACTGGGAGGTGTGACTGGGAGGTTAGACTGGGATGTTAGACTGGGAAGTGTGACTGGGAGGTGTGACTGGGAGGTGTGACTGGGAGGTTAGACTGGGAGGTTAGACTGCAAGGTGTGACTGGGAGGTTAGACTGGGAGGTGTGACTGGGAGGTTAGACTGGGATGTTAGACTGGGAAGTGTGACTGGGAGGTGTGACTGGGAGGTGTGACTGGGGGGTGTGACTGGGAGGTGTGACTGGGAGGTGTGACTGGGAGGTGTGACTGGGAGGTTAGACTGGGAGGTTAGACTGGGATGTTAGACTGGGAAGTGTGACTGGGAGGTGTGACTGGGAGGTGTGACTGGGAGGTGTGACTGGGAGGTTAGACTGCAAGGTGTGACTGGGAGGTTAGACTGGGAGGTGTGACTGGGAGGTTAGACTGGGATGTTAGACTGGGAAGTGTGACTGGGAGGTTAGACTGGGGGGTGTGACTGGGAGGCGTGACTGGGAGGTTAGACTGGGGCGTGTGACTGGGAGGTTAGACTGGGGGGTGTGACTGAGAGGTTAGACTGGGAGGTGTGACTGGGAGGTTAGACTGGGGGGTGTGACTGGGAGGTTAGACTGGGAGGTGTGACTGGGAGGTTAGACTGGGATGTTAGACTGGGAGGTGTGACTGGGAGGTTAGACTGGGAGGTGTGACTGGGAGGTTAGACTGGGGGGTGTGACTGGGAGGTGTGACTGGGAGGTTAGACTGGGAGGTGTGACTGGGAGGTGTGACTGGGAGGTTAGACTGGGAAGTGTGACTGGGAGGTTAGACTGGGGGGTGTGACTGGGAGGTTAGACTGGGAGGTGTGACTGGGAGGTTAGACTGGAATGTGTGACTGGGAGGTTAGACTGGGAAGTGTGACTGGGAGGTTAGACTGGGAGGTTAGACTGGGAAGTGTGACTGGGGGGTGTGACTGGGAGGTTAGACTGGGAGGTGTGACTGGGAGGTTAGACGGGAATGTGTGACTGGGAGGTTAGACTGGGAAGTGTGACTGGAAGGTGTGACTGCGAGGTTAGACTGGGGAGTGTGACTGGGAGGCGTGACTGGGAGGTTAGACTGGGGGGTGTGCCTGCGAGGTTAGACTGGGAGGTGTGACTGCGAGGTTATACTGGGAGGTGTGACTGCGAGGTTAGACTGGGAGATGTGACTGGGAGCTTAGACTGGGAGGTGTCACTGGGAGGTGTCACTGGGGAGTGTGACTGGGAGGTGTGACTGGGAGGTTAGACTAGGGGGTGTGAGTGGGAGGTTAGACGGAGGTGTGACTGGGAGGTGTGACTGCGAGGTTAGACTGGGAGGTCAGACTGGGAGGTTAGACTGGGAGGTGTGAGTGGGAGGTTAGACTTGGAGGGGTGACTGGGAGGTTAGACTGGGGGGTGTGACTGGGAGGTTAGACTGGGAGGTGTGACTGGGAGGTGTGACTGCGAGGTTAGACTTGGAGGTGTGACTGCGAGGTTATACTGGAAGGTGTGACTGCGAGGTTAGACTGGGAGGTGTGACTGGGAGGTGAGACTGGGAGGCGTGACTGGGAAGTGTGACTGGGAGGTTAGACTGGGGGGTGTGACTGGGAGGCGTGACTGGGAGGTTAGACTGGGGCGTGTGACTGGGAGGTTAGACTGGGGGGTGTGACTGGGAGGTTAGACTGGAAGGTGTGACTGGGAGGTTAGACTGGGAAGTGTGACTGGGAGGTGTGACTGGGAGGTGTGACTGGGAGGTTAGACTGGGAGGTTAGACTGCGAAGTGTGACTGGGAGGTGCGACTGGGAGGTGTGACTGGGAGGTTAGACTGCAAGGTGTGACTGGGAGGTTAGACTGGGAGGTGTGACTAGGAGGTTAGACTGGGAGGTTAGACTGCGAAGTGTGACTGGGAGGTGCGACTGGGAGGTGTGACTGGGAGGTTAGACTGCAAGGTGTGACTGGGAGGTTAGACTGGGAGGTGTGACTGGGAGGTTAGACTGGGATGTTAGACTGGAAAGTGTGACTGGGAGGTGTGACTGGAAGGTGTGACTGGGAGGTTAGACTGGGAGGTTAGACTGCAAGGCGTGACTGGGAGGTTAGACTGGGAGGTGTGACTGGGAGGTTAGACTGGGATGTTAGACTGGGAAGTGTGACTGGGAGGTGTGACTGGGAGGTGTGACTGGGGGGTGTGACTGGGAGGTGTGACTGGGAGGTGTGACTGGGAGGTGTGACTGGGAGGTTAGACTGGGAGGTTAGACTGGGATGTTAGACTGGGAAGTGTGACTGGGAGGTGTGACTGGGAGGTGTGACTGGGAGGTGTGACTGGGAGGTTAGACTGCAAGGTGTGACTGGGAGGTTAGACTGGGAGGTGTGACTGGGAGGTTAGACTGGGATGTTAGACTGAGAAGTGTGACTGGGAGGTGTGACTGGGAGGTGTGACTGGGGGGTGTGACTGGGAGGTGTGACTGGGAGGTGTGCCTGGGAGGTTAGACTGGGAGGTGTGACTGGGAGGTTATACTGGAAGGTGTGACTGCGAGGTTAGACTGCGAGGTGTGACTGGGAGGTGAGACTGGGAGGCGTCACTGGGAAGTGTGACTGGGAGGTTAGACTGGGGGGTGTGACTGGGAGGCGTGACTGGGAGGTTAGACTGGGGCGTGTGACTGGGAGGTTAGACTGGGGGGTGTGACTGGGAGGTTAGACTGGGAGGTGTGACTGGGAGGTTAGACTGGAAGGTGTGACTGGGAGGTTAGACTGGGAAGTGTGACTGGGAGGTGTGACTGGGAGGTGTGACTGGGAGGTGTGACTAGGAGGTTAGACTGGGGGGTGTGACTGGGAGGTTAGACTGGGAGGTGTGACTGGGAGGTTAGACTGGGATGTTAGACTGAAAAGTGTGACTGCGAGGTTAGACTTGGAGGTGTGACTGCGCGGTTAGACTGGGAGGTGTGACTGGGAGGTGTGACTGCGAGGTTAGACTGGGAGGTCAGACTGGGGGGTGTGACTGGGAGGTTAGACTGGGAGGTGTGACTGGGAGGTGTGACTGCGCGGTTAGACTGGGAAGTGTGACTGGGAGGTTAGCCTGGGAAGTGTGACTGGGAGGTGTGACTGGGAGGTTAGACTGGAATGTGTGACTGGGAGGTTAGACTGGGAAGTGTGACTGGGAGGTTAGACTGGGAGGTTAGACTGGGGATGTGACTGGGAGGTGTGACTGGGAGGTTAGACTGGGAGGTGTGACTGGGAGGTTAGACTGGAAGGTGTGACTGGCAGGTTAGACTGGGAAGTGTGACTGGGAGGTGTGACTGGGAGGTTAGACTGGAAGGTGTGACTGGCAGGTTAGACTGGGAAGTGTGACTGGGAGGTGTGACTGGGAGGTTAGACTGGGAGGTGTGACTGCGAGATTAGACTGGGAAGTGTGACTGGGAGGTTAGACTGGGAAGTGTGACTGGGAGGTGCGACTAGGAGGTGTGACTGGGAGGTGTGACTGGGAGGTGTGACTGGGAGGTGTGACTGGGAGGTTAGACTGGGAGGTTAGACTGGTAAGTGTGACTGGGAGGTGTGACTGAGAGGTTAGACTGGGAGGTTAGACTGGGGGGTGTGACTGGGAGGTGTGACTGGGAGGTTAGACTGGGAGGTGTGACTGGGAGGTTAGACTGGGAGGTGTGACTGCGAGGTTAGACTGGGAAGTGTGACTGGGAGGTGAGACTGGGAGGTGTGACTGGGAGGTTAGACTGGGAGGTGTGACTGGGAGGTTAGACTGGGGGGTGTGACTGGGAGGTGTGACTGGGAGGTTAGACTGGGAGGCGTGCCTGGAAGGTTAGACTGGGAGGTGTGACTGGGAGATTAGACTGGGGGGGTGTGACTGGGAGGTTAGACTGGGGGTGTGACTGGGAGGTTAGACTGGGAGGTGTGACTGGGAGGTTAGACTGGGGGGTGTGACTGGGAGGCTAGACTGGGGATGTGACTGCGAGGTTAGACTGGGGGGTGTGACTGGGAGGTTAGACTGGGGATGTGACTGCGAGGTTAGACTGGGAAGTGTGACTGGGAGGTTAGACTGGGAGGTGTGACTGGGAGGTTAGACTGGGAGGTTAGACTGGGAGGTGTGACTGGGACGTGTGACTGGGAGGTGTGACTGGGAGGTTAAACTAGGAGGTTAGACTGGGAGGTGTGACTGCGAGGTTGGACTGGGAAGTTAGACTGGGAGGCGTGACTGGAAGGTTAGACTGGGAGGTGTGACTGGGAGGCGTGACTGGGAGGTTAGACTTGGAGGTGTGACTGGGAGGTTAGACTGGGAGGTTAGACTGGGAGGTGTGACTGCGAGGTTAGACTGGGAGGCGTGCCTGGAAGGTTAGACTGGGAGGTGTGACTGGGAGATTAGACTGGGGGGGTGTGACTGGGAGGTTAGACTGGGGGTGTGACTGGGAGGTTAGACTGGGAGGTGTGACTGGGGGTGTGACTGGGAGGTTAGACTGGGAGGTTAGACTGGGGGGTGTGACTGGGAGGCGTGACTGGGGGGTGTGACTGGGAGGCGTGACTGGAAGGTTAGACTGGGAGGTGTGACTGGGAGGTGTGACTGGGAGGTTAGACTGGGGGGGTGTGACTGGGAGGCGTGACTGGAAGGTTAGACTGGGAGGTGTGACTGGGAGGTGTGACTGCGCGGTTAGACTGGGAGGTCAGACTGGGAGGAGTTACTGAGAGGTCAACTTAGACGAGGAGATGGGACTGGGAGCTTAGCTTGGGTGGCAGCTTAGCCTGGTAGCTTAGCCTGAAAGCTGAGACTGGGATCCTAGACTGGGAGCTTAGACCGAAAGCGCAGACAACCAGTACTAGGAGGTTAGAGCGCAGACAAGGAGCTTAGACCGAAAGCGTAGACAACCAGTACTAGGAGATTAGAGCGCAGACTGAAAGCTTAGACCGAAAGCGTAGACAACCAGTACTAGGGGCTTAGACTAGGAGTTTACACTGGGAGCTTAGTAAATGCAGTTGTCAAATAGCTCATTGATACAACGGGTAAGTATAATGATACGATGGTAGGTACATTCGTACTGCGACAAATTATATGTTGCATCCAAGGCACATCTGCTCATTAAATGACATATTCACTGATGCATTAAATGATACGTTCACATCGTATCAGCATGGTTGATGCCCATGATTCAGGGCGTGTAATGCCGTACATCGGCAGGCGAAACCGGAAACATCTAAAAACCGACACAGAGCTCCTGGTTGTTTTGTTATATGGTGTGACAAGCGAAACCGGATTTCCGAGAACAACAAAAACATCTTGATTTTTTTTACCGCTTCTGTCGTTTGCCAAAGCAGTAGGCTTACGCAATAGCTGAATGTGAAACTGAGATCAGTTCTGACTGGCACACAAAGGCGCAGGACGAGTTGAGAGGCTCTGGTCGAAATGTGTGTGCATAAAAACAGAGCCTAGCTCATATAACTAGTCTGCCGGTATTGTAAAGGTCATGAGCAGTTTAATATGAATTAATATTAATCAGGGGCGTGGAATAAAACACAAGGTCTTAGGAGCAGAATTTTGGACACTTAGCCAGAGGCGATTCTAGTGGGGGGGGGGCGGGGTAGGGACACACGCGGTTATTTTTACACCCCCCCCTCCTTCCCCTAGATCCGCCCCTAGCAGTAGCACATTAACGTACATTAAGTCCAGTACCTAAAACTTTATGCTTACCAGTTACACCGGGAGTGGTAATTAGAAAAATAAGTGTTACTAGTCACACCAGGAGCAGTACTTATAGCAATAAGTGATTATGAATACGGCCACTTAGGCTACGCCAATCTACTTGGCATTAACTGCGAGTGGTTTGTGAATGCCGCACCAGGAGCAGTAGGCTTCCTAAAATACTAATTTTCGCCAGTGACACATAGTACTTAGAACACTAATGCTTACTGGTAAGATATATCAAGAGTAGAAGTCTTACCCACGCTCCTTGTATTGATATATTCGTATCACAAATAGTTCCCTCCGCGGCTGCGTAAATCGGTCGGCCTTACTCTGCTGACCTTATCTGACAGGTCTACCCGTGTAGGATATCATCCTCCTGCCTGCCATATGGCTGGGCGCTATTACAACGCTCTCACGTGATATTTTTACCACTCAATAGAACGATCTCAGGCGAAACCGATCAAATAGAATTAAACTCCCCCCTTTTTAAGCTAGGCGTTTAGACAAAGCGGGGCGTTCTCCTCAGTGAATGGAAGGGTTAGCGATCAGATCAATATTGACCATCCAAGCGGTCGCCCATTTGATCCGTGTGGGTATTTACTGGTGTGAGACCTCTTGTTCCCACGTCGAGGTTGCCACAGGAGATGACGCTTCCGTCGACAAGTTGAATGTCTCCGACCGTGGGCAATCGAACTATTTATAAAGGCCAATAATTGTCAACAACGAAAGTGTAGGATTAGATCTACTGGGCGTAGATTGTAAGGCGAACCGTAATTTATAAATATTAGGTCAGCTTAGTTACCTGCAGGCAGCTAAAATAAACGTATTTTGTGTTATTATTTGCCGGGGGGTGGTGGGTGGGTTGGTTATTCAGGACGCTTTAACCACTTTTGGTCATATCGCGTCAATGGGAGAAGGAAGGGAGAGTGGAGCCTTGTCCCCGGGGGTAACCCCCTATAGTGGAGCAGATAAGTGAAAACTGAGACCCTTTACGAAGAAAGACCTGGGTTTATCCTGCGACCACACAGACATGGCCACAGCAGGGCTCGAAACACCGATCCACGTGCCGTTAGGCTCTCAGGTGACCAGAGTCCTCAATGCGAGCGCTCTAGCCCACTGAGCTATCGCGCCGGCTTTACCGCAAAACCCCCCACATCCGCACACCCACAGCAATGTATTAAGTACCCCCCCGCCCCCCCTGGCATTATTTACCAATTACTCGGTGTCACTATGACCAGCCAATATCACTGCGTCACCATGAACAGCCAATATCTCTGCGTCACCATGAACAGCCAATATCTCGGTGTCACTATGAACAGCCAATATCGCGGCGTCACTATGAACAGCCAATATCTCGGTGTCACTATGAACAGTCAATATCTCGCTGTGACTATGAACAGCCAATATCTCGGCATCACTATGAACAGCCAATATCTCGGCGTCACTATGACAAGCCAATATCTCTGTGTCACTATAACCAGCCAATATCTCTGCGTCACCATGAACAGCCAATATCTCTGCGTCACCATGAACAGCCAATATCCCGGCGTCACTATGACCAGCCAATATCTCGGTGTCACTATGAACAGCCAATATCTCGGTGTCACCATGAACAGCCAATATCTCGGCGTCACTATGACCAGCCAATATCTCGGTGTCACTATGACCAGCCAATATCTCGGTGTCACTATGAACAGCCAATATCTCGGTGTCACTATGACCAGCCAATATCTCGGCGTCACTATGAACAGCCAATATCTCGGTGTCACTATGACCAGCCAATATCTCGGCATCACTATGAACAGCCAATATCTCGGCGTCACTATGACCAGCCAATATCTCTGTGTCACTATAACCAGCCAATATCTCTGTGTCACTATAACCAGCCAATATCTCTGCGTCACCATGAACAGCCAATATCTCTGCGTCACTATGACCAGCCAATATCTCAGTGTCACTATGAACAGCCAATATCTCGGTGTCACTATGAACAGCCAATATCTCGGCGTCACTATGACCAGCCAATATCTCGGTGTCACTATGAACAGCCAATATCTCGGTGTCACTATGAACAGCCAATATCTCGGTGTCACTATGACCAGCCAATATCTCTGCGTCACCATGAACAGCCAATATCTCTGCGTCACCATGAACAGCCAATATCCCGGCGTCACTATGACCAGCCAATATCTCGGTGTCACTATGAACAGCCAATATCTCGGTGTCACCATGAACAGCCAATATCTCGGCGTCACTATGACCAGCCAATATCTCGGTGTCACTATGACCAGCCAATATCTCGGTGTCACTATGAACAGCCAATATCTCGGTGTCACTATGACCAGCCAATATCTCGGCGTCACTATGAACAGCCAATATCTCGGTGTCACTATGACCAGCCAATATCTCGGCATCACTCTGAACAGCCAATATCTCGGCGTCACTATGACCAGCCAATATCTCTGTGTCACTATAACCAGCCAATATCTCTGTGTCACTATAACCAGCCAATATCTCTGCGTCACCATGAACAGCCAATATCTCTGCGTCACTATGACCAGCCAATATCTCAGTGTCACTATGAACAGCCAATATCTCGGTGTCACTATGAACAGCCAATATCTCGGCGTCACTATGACCAGCCAATATCTCGGTGTCACTATGAACAGCCAATATCTCGGTGTCACTATGAACAGCCAATATCTCGGTGTCACTATGACCAGCCAATATCTCGGTGTCACTATGACCAGCCAATATCTCGGTGTCACCATGAACAGCCAATATCTCGGCGTCACTATGAACAGCCAATATCTCGGTGTCACCATAAATAGCCAATATCTCGGCGTCACTATGACCAGCCAATATCTCGGTGTCACTATGAACAGCCAATATCTCGGTGTCACTATAACCAGCCAATATCTCGGTGTCACTATGAACAGCCAATATCTCGGTGTCACTATGACCAGCCAATATCTCGGTGTCACTATGAACAGCCAATATCTCGGTGTCACTATGACCAGCCAATATCTCGGTGTCACTATGACCAGCCAATATCTCGGTGTCACTATGACCAGCCAATATCTCGGCGTCACTATCCACAGCCAATATATATCAATAATGCCCACCCATCTCCCGGGGACAAGTCCCACCCCTAGTGCCCACCCATCTCCCGGGGACAATGCCCACCCCCAGTGCCCACCCATCTCCCGGGGACAAGTCCCACCCCTAGTGCCCACCCATCTCCCGGGGACAATGCCCACCCCCAGTGCCCACCCATCTCCCGGGGACAAGTCCCACCCCTAGTGCCCACCCATCTCCCGGGGACAATGCCCACCCCCAGTGCCCACCCATCTCCCGGGGACAATGCCCACCCCCAGTGCCCACCCATCTCCCGGGGACAATGCCCACCCCCAGTGCCCACCCATATCTCGGGACAATGCCCACCCCCAGTGCCCACCCATCTCCCGGGGACAATGCCCACCCCCAGTGCCCACCCATATCTCGGGACAATGCCCACCCCCAGTGCCCACCCATCTCTGGGGACAAGTCCCACCCCCAGTGCCCACCCATCTCTGGGGACAAGTCCCACCCCCAGTGCCCACCCATCTCCCGGGGACAATGCCCAACCCCAGTGCCCACCCATCTCCCGGGGACAATGCCCACCCCCAGTGCCCACCCATCTCCCGGGACAATGCCCACCCCCAGTGCCCACCCATCTCCCGGGACAATGCCCACCCCCAGTGCCCACCCATCGCTCGGGACAATGCCCAACCCCAGTGCCCACCCATCTCTGGGGACAAGTCCCACCCCTAGTGCCCACCCATCTCCCGGGACAATGCCCACCCCCAGTGCCCACCCATCGCTCGGGACAATGCCCAACCCCAGTGCCCACCCATCTCCCGGGGACAATGCCCACCCCCAGTGCCCACCCATCTCCCGGGACAATGCCCACCCCCAGTGCCCACCCATCTCCCGGGACAATGCCCACCCCCAGTGCCCACCCATCGCTCGGGACAATGCCCAACCCCAGTGCCCACCCATCTCTGGGGACAAGTCCCACCCCTAGTGCCCACCCATCTCCCGGGACAATGCCCACCCCCAGTGCCCACCCATCGCTCGGGACAATGCCCAACCCCAGTGCCCACCCATCTCCCGGGGACAATGCCCACCCCTAGTGCCCACCCATCTCTGGGGACAAGTCCCACCCCCAGTGCCCACCCATCTCCCGGGACAATGCCCACCCCCAGTTCCCACCCATCTCCCGGGACAATGCCCACCCCCAGTGCCCACCCATCTCCCGGGGACAATGCCCACCCCCAGTGCCCACCCATATCTCGGGACAATGCCCACCCCCAGTGCCCACCCATCTCCCGGGGACAATGCCCACCCCCAGTGCCCACCCATATCTCGGGACAATGCCCACCCCCAGTGCCCACCCATCTCTGGGGACAAGTCCCACCCCCAGTGCCCACCCATCTCTGGGGACAAGTCCCACCCCTAGTGCCCACCCATCTCTGGGGACAATTCCCACCCCCAGTGCCCACCCATCTCCCGGGACAATGCCCACCCCCAGTGCCCACCCATCTCCCGGGACAATGCCCACCCCCAGTGCCCACCCATCTCCCGGGACAATGCCCACCCCCAGTGCCCACCCATCGCTCGGGACAATGCCCAACCCAAGTGCCCACCCATCTCTGGGGACAAGTCCCACCCCTAGTGCCCACCCATCTCCTGGGACAATGCCCACCCCCAGTGCCCACCCATCTCCCGGGGACAATGCCCAACCCCAGTGCCCACCCATCTCCCGGGGACAATGCCCACCCCCAGTGCCCACCCATCTCCCGGGACAATGCCCACCCCCAGTGCCCACCCATCTCCCGGGACAATGCCCACCCCCAGTGCCCACCCATCGCTCGGGACAATGCCCAACCCCAGTGCCCACCCATCTCTGGGGACAAGTCCCACCCCTAGTGCCCACCCATCTCCCGGGACAATGCCCACCCCCAGTGCCCACCCATCGCTCGGGACAATGCCCAACCCCAGTGCCCACCCATCTCCCGGGGACAATGCCCACCCCCAGTGCCCACCCATCTCCCGGGACAATGCCCACCCCCAGTGCCCACCCATCTCCCGGGACAATGCCCACCCCCAGTGCCCACCCATCGCTCGGGACAATGCCCAACCCCAGTGCCCACCCATCTCTGGGGACAAGTCCCACCCCTAGTGCCCACCCATCTCCCGGGACAATGCCCACCCCCAGTGCCCACCCATCGCTCGGGACAATGCCCAACCCCAGTGCCCACCCATCTCCCGGGGACAATGCCCACCCCCAGTGCCCACCCATCTCCCGGGACAATGCCCACCCCCAGTGCCCACCCATCTCCCGGGACAATGCCCACCCCCAGTGCCCACCCATCGCTCGGGACAATGCCCAACCCCAGTGCCCACCCATCTCCCGGGGACAATGCCCACCCCCAGTGTCCACCCATCTCTCGGGACAATGCCCACCCCCAGTGTCCACCCATCTCCCGGGACAATGCCCACCCCCAGTGCCCACCCATCGCTCGGGACAATGCCCAACCCCAGTGCCCACCCATCTCCCGGGGACAATGCCCACCCCCAGTGCCCACCCATATCTCGGGACAATGCCCACCCCCAGTGCCCACCCATCTCTGGGGACAAGTCCCACCCCCAGTGCCCACCCATCTCTGGGGACAAGTCCCACCCCTAGTGCCCACCCATCTCTGGGGACAATTCCCACCCCCAGTGCCCACCCATCTCTCGGGACAATGCCCACCCCCAGTGCCCACCCATCTCCCGGGACAATGCCCACCCCCAGTGCCCACCCATCTCCCGGGACAATGCCCACCCCCAGTGCCCACCCATCGCTCGGGACAATGCCCAACCCCAGTGCCCACCCATCTCTGGGGACAAGTCCCACCCCTAGTGCCCACCCATCTCCTGGGACAATGCCCACCCCCAGTGCCCACCCATCTCCCGGGGACAATGCCCAACCCCAGTGCCCACCCATCTCCCGGGGACAATGCCCACCCCCAGTGCCCACCCATCTCCCGGGACAATGCCCACCCCCAGTGCCCACCCATCTCCCGGGACAATGCCCACCCCCAGTGCCCACCCATCGCTCGGGACAATGCCCAACCCCAGTGCCCACCCATCTCTGGGGACAAGTCCCACCCCTAGTGCCCACCCATCTCCCGGGACAATGCCCACCCCCAGTGCCCACCCATCGCTCGGGACAATGCCCAACCCCAGTGCCCACCCATCTCCCGGGGACAATGCCCACCCCCAGTGCCCACCCATCTCCCGGGACAATGCCCACCCCCAGTGCCCACCCATCTCCCGGGACAATGCCCACCCCCAGTGCCCACCCATCGCTCGGGACAATGCCCAACCCCAGTGCCCACCCATCTCTGGGGACAAGTCCCACCCCTAGTGCCCACCCATCTCCCGGGACAATGCCCACCCCCAGTGCCCACCCATCGCTCGGGACAATGCCCAACCCCAGTGCCCACCCATCTCCCGGGGACAATGCCCACCCCCAGTGCCCACCCATCTCCCGGGACAATGCCCACCCCCAGTGCCCACCCATCTCCCGGGACAATGCCCACCCCCAGTGCCCACCCATCGCTCGGGACAATGCCCAACCCCAGTGCCCACCCATCTCCCGGGGACAATGCCCACCCCCAGTGTCCACCCATCTCTCGGGACAATGCCCACCCCCAGTGTCCACCCATCTCCCGGGACAATGCCCACCCCCAGTGCCCACCCATCGCTCGGGACAATGCCCAACCCCAGTGCCCACCCATCTCCCGGGGACAATGCCCACCCCCAGTGCCCACCCATCTCCCGGGACAATGCCCACCCCCAGTGCCCACCCATCTCCCGGGACAATGCCCACCCCCAGTGCCCACCCATCGCTCGGGACAATGCCCAACCCCAGTGCCCACCCATCTCCCGGGGACAATGCCCACCCCCAGTGTCCACCCATCTCTCGGGACAATGCCCACCCCCAGTGCCCACCCATCTCCCGGGACAATGCCCACCCCCAGTGCCCACCCATCTCTCAGGACAATGCCCACCCCCAGTGCCCACCCATCTCCCGGGACAATGCCCACCCCCAGTGCCCACCCATCTCCCGGGACAATGCCCACCCGAAGTGCCCACCCATCTCTCGGGACAATGCCCACCCCCAGTGCCCACCCATCTCCCGCGACAATGCCCACCCCCAGTGCCCACCCATCTCTCGGGACAATGCCCACCCCCAGTGCCCACCCATCTCCCGGGGACAATGCCCACCCCCAGTGCCCACCCATCTCTCGGGACAATGCCCACCCCCAGTGCCCACCCATCTCTCAGGGTAATGCCCACCCCCAGTGCCCACCCATCTCCCGGGACAGTGCCCACCCCCAGTGCCCACCCATTTCTCGGGACAATGCCCACCCCCAGTGCCCACCCATCTCTCAGGGTAATGCCCACCCCCAGTGCCCACCCATCTCCCGGGACAATGCCAACCCGAAGTGCCCACCCATCTCTCGGGACAATGCCCACCCCCAGTGCCCACCCATCTCCTGGGACAATGCCCACCCCCAGTGCCCACCTGTCTCTGAGGACAATGCCCACCCCCAGTGCCCACCCATCTCTCAGGGTAATGCCCACCCCCAGTGCCCACCCATCTCCCGGGACAGTGCCCACCCCCAGTGCCCACCCATTTCTCGGGACAATGCCCACCCCCAGTGCCCACCTGTCTCTGAGGACAATGCCCACCCCCAGTGCCCACCCATCTCTCGGGATAATGCCCACCCCCAGTTCCCACCCATCTCCCGGGACAATGCCCACCCCCAGTGCCCACCCATCTCCCGGGACAATGCCCACCCCCAGTTCCCACCCATCTCCCGGGACAATGCCCACCCCCACTGCCCACCCATCTCCCGGGACAATTCCCACCCCCAGTGCCCACCCATCTCTCAGGACAATGCCCACCCCCAGTGCCCACCCATCTCTCAGGACAATGCCCACCCCCAGTGCCCACCCATCTCCCGGGACAATGCCCACCTCCAGTGCCCACCCATCGCTCGGGACAATGCCCACCCCAGTGCCCACCCATCTCTCAGAACAATGCCCACCCCCAGTGCCGACCCATCTCTCAGAACAATGCCCACCCCCCGTGCCCACCCATCTCCCGGGACAATGCCCACCCCAGTGCCCACCCATCTCTCAGGACAATGCCCACCCCCAGTGCCCACCCATCTCTCAGGACAATGCCCACCCCCAGTGCCCACCCATCTCTCAGGACAATGCCCACCCCCAGTGCCCACCCATCTCCCGGGGACAATGCCCACCTCCAGTGCCCACCCATCTCCCGGGAAAATGCCCACCCCCAGTGCCCACCCATCGCTCGGGACAATGCCCACCCCAGTGCCCACCCATCTCTCAGGACAATGCCCACCCCCAGTGCCCACCCATCTCTCAGGACAATGCCCACCCCCAGTGCCCACCCATCTCCCGGGGACAATGCCCACCCCCAGTGCCCACCCATCGCTCGGGACAATGCCCACCCCCGGTGCCCACCCATCTCCCGGGGACAATGCCCACCCCCAGTGCCCACCCATCTCTCGGGACAATGCCCACCCCCAGTGCCCACCCGTCTTCCGGGGACAATGCCCACCCCGAGTTTCATTGAGTACGTTATGACTACCACGACCAGAGCGTGAGCGGAACGCCCTCTGCCGGGAGCTCGGACTGCCATGTACAGTGTATAAACCTGGCGTGAGCTCGGGTCTGCGAGCGGAGTAGTCGGACTCCGCGGAGTGCACAACTGAACGCGGAGACTGGGTTCCGATAGCGCAGTCACGTGGTACATTTTACTCCCGGACCTTACTCCCCACTCAGAGGAGGATCACGAGGATTTCCAACATGGCGTCGAGGCCCAACAATACGTAGAATATATATAAAGTAGTATTGCGACCTGCAAAACACCCGTAGGTAGTAGTAATACAACTAAAATAAAATAATGAACTCAACACGTATCAGTTGATTTATTTTTGTGGTATTGTGGATCTTAATGATTTGTGCAGTTCAGCAAGTGCAACATTCACATGGATTGATTTTGCGTTTGGTTGAACTTGATCCGCACATGAGCGGAATGTATGAGTGCGCATGCTCCAAATATCTGCGCCGATTACTCTGGTCGCATATCCGAACTCAACCCTGGGTTGCGTTGCGTATGGCCGTCGACCGCGGTCGCAGGCCATCGGCAACGACAAATAAAGATTTCCCCCCCGCAACAAATGAAGATAGTTCGATGTAACCAATGTCGTTGCATAGCGAGTTCCAAGTGACCAAAATTGTTCCCGACGGTCGACCTTGCTCCGCAACTCAACCCTGGGTTATCCGCTAAATAATTATCTTTACTTTGGAAATAGCAGCACAATCTAAATAGCGTAAAATATTGATAAATAATGAATAGTTATAAAGCAACGATATTTTACGGGTTATCCACACTTATTTGAGAAAAATCGTTGTCCAGGAGTTTAAAATTATCATGCTGCTCGGGATCGCGGCGAACCATACCCCACTTCCGGTTCAAAATTGTACGCGTCCTTGACCACTCCGCGGACGACGGCAGCGAACCATACCCCACTTCCGGTTCAAAATTGTACGCGTCCTTGACCGCTCCGCGGACGACGGCGGCGAACCATACCCCACTTCCGGTCCAAAATTGTACGCGTCCTTGACCACTCCGCGGACGACGGCGGTGAACCATACCCCATTTCCGGTTCAAAATTGTACGCGTCCTCGACCACTCCGCGGACGACGGCCTTACGCCGTAACGCATTCCTGTTTTCACAGCCCCACGGCTTCTCAATCTCTGCCTTTGACTCACTCCGCTAGGGCTCCATTATATCTCGGTTGTCGCCTACTTCTTCAATGCATTTTCCCACTCGCCCGCCAGGGCGGCTTGCGAAAGTTGATAGGAAAAATGCGCCGCGCATTTCTACAAACTGCTGCCGGGACCCAGCCTAAGCCTAATAACACACCGTATCAGGTGATGAAATTACAGAGCAGTCACAATTATAATATTTTTAAAAGGGTACAAGGTGTTTTTTGCTGTAATAAGTACACAGAGCTCGTTATTTTCATGTTTTATTCTTCATAATTATAATGCTGCAAGAAATTACAGCTGATTCTTGAAATTTGCCCTCGGCCGACAGCAGAGGTAAAAGCAGAGCTTGCGTAGCGCCACCTTGTGGGGAGCTTGCTTACTTATATGAGAATGAGTGTCGGTACCAGAGCACCATATACCTTAGGCTGGGAACCGGCCTAGAGCTGCTCGCAGCATACTAGGCCGGTAACTAGTAATTTTTAAGCCGCCGTGATTGGTCGAGCGCCAGTTGCCGTGCAGATGCTATGGCAAGCCAAAATGAATTTTCATATCTTCAAGAAATTAACCGTAAAATTGTTGTATACACGTCTTCACATGAGTTGGACATATGTCCTATTATTTAAAAACATATTACAATGTGAAGTAAATTGGATAATAATTTGGATTTCACATAGCATATGTAACATAGAGATTATGAATAGAGAGACATTGAACTTGTTTGCCCGAAAGGAGGATATTTTGGCAAATATTATACGAAGCTGATGTCCTCGTCGTCATTACTGGTTATAATTGTGTTGACGAAACGGAAACATTGCTTATATTCCGTGATAGTTCAGCGGCTAAACGACAAATTATGTCGAGTTGTGCATTTGGTGGTAAAAGTATGAAAGGTAGTACACTTGTCCTTAATATCCTTGTATTTAAATTTAGCTAATGTCAAGTCGACTTTACCCCTGGCGGCTTTGGACGGACAAAACTACCCAAAAAAAGCTCAATATCTCGCAAATCGACGATCGAACTAATATTTTATGTTTATGCATAGGTTTTCGGGGTCGCTGAATTAAACAGAAGCTATTTGTGAGTCTAGGTGCAACGCATCCTCCAGTTCCACGATGGCGGACAAAGGCCAGCAAACATGCTCAATATCTTAAAAACTCAGTAAGAGGTGCAGGGTCCTTATATAGGGAAATGGCTCATGCGCTGTTCTTGAATATCCAGTGAGGATATTTTACCTTTGCTTACACAAAAACCTATGGACAGACATCAAAATAACAGTTTTAACCTTCTTATTGTGAGTCCAAGATATCGCTTATAATTGGTGACATTGTCCACCATTTAAATCTGACTCGACACTTAACTAAATTCGATTAGACATGAATTTCTAACATGTGAGCCAAATTTCATTCTTTTACCACAAAATGACATGACATCCTGTAGTACAATTCAGTAATACTCCATGTGTTTAATGGTCAGCTAGAAAAGATCTAAAACACACGTTCATTATTGAAATGTACTATTGCAAAGGAGGGAAGACGGACGCGCACGCACGTACAAACGTATGTAACTGTTTTCCTTCTTTTTCATAATTTAAAACACGTGGTAAGGCGTCTGACACCTACCCGCAATCTCGAACTTGATCATGTTCATTCTGTCTTCTCTCCGCAAGGTCTCACGATCAGTTGCATTCATCAGTCGATTAAATTCCACTTTGGCTTTCCATAGTTTCGCGGTCAGACCCCCCGTTTTATAAGTTAGCATATGCCGTAATTAGATATTTCCTTAGATAAATTACAATGCGGGGTTTCGTGAAGGTATATAGAAACACTTATGAGGTGCAGTATGGGAACATCAGTTATGTTTTTTAAATTTGGCGACTAAGGAAAAAGGCCGGAATTCCGGCCCTTTCTAAAATGGAGGATACCCGTTACCAGCGGTCTGTTTCGGACAGGCAGGCTGGTTCCCAGCGAACATATACCTATATATACACCACCTCTTCCCCCGGAGAAAATGGATGCATTGGACCGCGTAAGTAAAAGTAACATTCGTTATCACTGGTGTGATATATTTTAAACCGTTTAAACTTAATATTTATATAAATGGTGTGGTATAACCGTAAATTCATATTTATTATAACTGGTATGGTATGATCACTCTTCAATGATGGGTGTGGCCTCAAGGGCGGATCCATTATATGATAAGGGGGGAGGGTCCACTTTTGGAGGAGTAAGTCTGACCGAAGTTGGGGGGGGGGCACAATTAAGGTCTCTGAAAAACTCCTCTCCCAGGTTGGTATGCAATAAGAAATGGCGGGCATCTACCCGTAAATGGACGTACAATAGACACTGACGTAGTATCGATGGTTATAAAAAGTCTGACCGAAGTTGGGGGGGGGGGGCACAATTAAGGTCTCTGAAAAACTCCTCTCCCAGGTTGGTATGCAATAAGAAATGGCGGGCATCTACCCGTAAATGGACGTACAATAGACACTGACGTAGTATCGATGGTTATAAAAACCATTATTGTTAAAGTGTTTAAATCAAACGGGCCATAAAGACGAGGTGACAATGTATTTATTGCATGGAAAAGTTTTAGCTAACGTCGGTATATAAAAGTCAACAATAAAACATTAGCACAAGTGCTATTGACCGACAATGATAAAATGACATGAGTTAATGTGACAAATGTACATAATTATGATAATAAAAAAAAGAACAAACATTCTATCATCTATTTAAACCTTACCCGTTAGCTATATTGCACAATGTGTACGAATTACAATGGCACATGAAAACATCCGAGCTTTGTTATGAATTCCTTGGCAGATTTCATTAACTTTGTTTCTTTGTATAATGGGATGAGCATTGATCAAGATACCGTTCGCCAGGTGGCGCCAGAGGTCGCACCCACTATCATATTGCAATCGAAGGCAAAGCACATGTCCGGGTGCTTCGGTTACAATAACAGCCCCCACCCCCCCTCCCCTCCTCCCCCTCAATAACACATAGATACATACATCGCCATCATCGCTCCCGCCCCCTCTCCACGAGTCCCCCGCTCCTGCCCCTTCTCCACCCATCCCCGCTACTGCCCCCTCCCCATCCGTCCCCGCCCCTGCCCCCTCTCCACCCGTCCCCGCCCCTGCCCCTCTCCACCCGTCCCCCGCCCCTGCCCCCTCCCACCCGTCACCGCCCCTGCCCCTCTCCACCCGTCACCGCCCCTGCCCCCTCTCCACCCGTCCCCGCCCCTGCCCCTCTCCACCCGTCCCCGCCTCTGCCCCCTCTGCACCGGTCCCCGCCCCCTGCCCCCTCTCCACCCATCCCCGCTCCTGCCCCCTCTCCACCCGTCCCCGCCCCCTGCCCACTCTCCACCCGTCCCGCCCCCTGCCCCCTCTCCACCCGTCCCCCGCCCCTGCCCCCTCCCACCCGTCACCGCCCCTGCCCCCTCTCCACCCGTCCCCGCCCCTGCCCCCTCTCCGCCCCTCTCCGCCCCTGCCCCCACTCCACCCGTCCCAGCCCCTGCCCCCTCTCCACGCGTCCCCGCCCCCTGCCCCCTCTCCACCCGTCCCCGGCACCTGCCCATTCTCCACATGTTCCCGCCCCTGCCCACTCTCCACCCGTCCCCGCCCCTGCCCCCTCTCCACCCGTCCCCCGCCCCTGCCCCTCCACGCATCCCCGCCCCTGCCCCCTCTCCACCCGTCCCCGCCCCTGCCCCCTCTCCACCCGTCCGCTCCCCCTCCCCCTTTCCACCCGTCCCCGCCCCTGCCCCCTCTCCACCCGTCCCCGCCCCTGCCCCCTCTCCACCCGTCCCCGCCCCTGCCCCCTCTCTCCACCCATCCCCGCCCCTGCCCCTCTCCACCCGTCCCCACTCCTGCCCCTCCACGCATCCCCGCCCCTGCCCCCTCTCCACCCGTCCCCGCCCCTGCCCCCTCTCCACCCGTCCGCTCCCCCTCCCCCTTTCCACCCGTTCCCGCCCCTGCCCCCTCTCCACCCGTCCCCGCCCCTGCCCCCTCTCCACCCGTCCCCGCCCCTGCCCCCTCCCACCGTCACCGCCCCTGCCCCCTCTCCACCCGTCCCCCGCCCCTGCCCCCTCTCCACTCGTCCCCGCCCCTGCCCCCTCTCCACCCGTCCCCTCCCCCTCCCCCTCTCCCACGCGTCCCCGCCCCTGCCCCCTCTCCACCCGTCCCCGCCCCTGCCACCTCTCCACCCGTCCCCTCCCCCCTCCCCCTCTCCACGCGTCCCCGCCCCTGCCCACTCTCCACCCGTCCCCGCCCCTGCCCACTCTCCACCCGTCCCCGCCACACTTTCGCACATGAAATGCACTAATCCGGCCAAAAAAATGGGCTCAACAACATGTCCGTTTTATGTAACATATGTGTACATATATGTCGCAATACATAATTTCCAGTAAAAACATTTAAAGTTTGTCAAGTAAAATATTGTTGTACTTTAAATATCAGCAAACCAGGCAACGCTAACCACTGATCAGGATCCAGGGATAAACTCAGGGTCGGATCCAGATATGCTGGTATAGGCAGGTGGGGGCGGAGTTACAGTGGTGTACAATATATTTCGGCCCTAAAAGGGGGGTGGGGGGCGGTGGCGAGACCGGGTCTGCCCCCCCCCCCCCCCTGGAACAGATGGAATGTCATCAGGTGGAAGTGAAAAAGATGTTTGACCGACTTATTCTTTGTGATACCATTACCTCTCCCACCCTCCTCCTCCTTCGCACCGCCTCCACCCCACCACACACAAAAAATCTGAGTCGCGTGAAGGCACGGGTGATCCTCAACAGTGTGCTCAGCCAGTCTTCGCGTTGAAGCATTAGGCCCGCGAGCCGGTTTCGCCGGTGGAAGAGCAGCCTTCTTCACGGAATGTTATCGATTGGGAGGACCGTGGTTCAGCCAATCAGAGCGCAGCACTCTCGGGGGAAAAGCCCACGTCGACGTTTTAACGGGTGATCACGTGACGATGGTGGTGGCTGGTGGTGGGGTGGTGGGGATTGGGCGGTGGATAGACAGGAGAGGGTGATGGTCATGAATCGACGGCTAAATAAATACATGACGTCATGTCACATGCCGTGTGATACGCCGGCAAAAAAATACATGTGAAGGCCGCTATTGTAAGGCGACTGACGAGACCACACGTGAAGGTTCCCACCCCCTTCGCCCCCAAGCCCCCCCCCCACCTCCCTCCACCACCCCTCCCCCCCCCCCCACCTCCCTCCACCACCCCTCCCCCCTCCATCTCGTATCCTGTAGGCAGATGCTGCGCGCTATGTGGTGTGGCAATACCTTCACCAGGCTAAAAGCGAAAGTGACGCATACATTGCATGGGTAAGGTGGAGGGGGCTGGTCACCCAGCGTATTCACACAGCCAGGAAGGGGGAGGGCAGGGAAAGGGGTGTCACCCAGCATGTAGACGACGGGTGAGGGGGGGGGGGAGGTAGCGGCGGAAACCAGGATGCAGGGGCGACGGGGGGAGGGGGTCAGTCACCCGGGCTGAAGCTCAGGGGAGGGGAGTGGGGTTGTGAGTGGTAGCAAGCAGCTAGGCCATGGTGCGTTTGGTAATGCCAACGTCAGGTGGTTTTCTGGATGGCTAGCATCATCAGAAATCATTGGCAGCCTGAGATCAGAACTGCCTTATTGACACAGAACAGGTCGGGCGTCCCAGACTCACACCGTGTACCGTGTCCACTGCAGTAGGCCATCTTAGTCTGCCACCCGACGACGGGGATTCGAACGCTGGTGACACTCAGACAGACAGACAGTCAGACGACAAGACCTCAGCGGCCGGACCACGCGCAGCACGCGGCCACGTGGTCATCATATCTATGATTATCGCTGACACAAACTGTCG
>OZ025253.1:12324700-12347748 GCA_964019135.1 Arenicola marina | reverse complement strand
TCTACCCCGTCCAGTCCCCGCCTTGCTGGCTCTGGCTCTGTCTACCCCGTCCAGTCCCCGCCTTGCTGACTCTGGCTCTGTCTACCCCGTCCAGTCCCCGCCTTGCTGACTCTGGCTCTATCTACCCCGTCCAGTCCCCGCCTTGCTGACTCTGGCTCTGTCTACCCCGTCCAGTCCCCGCCTCGCTGACTCTGGCTCTGTCCAATCCCCGCCTTGCTGACTCTGGCTCTATCTACCCCGTCCAGTCCCCGCCTTGCTGGCTCTGGCTCTGTCTACCCCGTCCAGTCCCCGCCTTGCTGACTCTGGCTCTGTCTACCCCGTCCAGTCCCCGCCTTGCTGACTCTGGCTCTATCTACCCCGTCCAGTCCCCGCCTTGCTGACTCTGGCTCTGTCTACCCCGTCCAGTCCCCGCCTCGCTGACTCTGGCTCTGTCCAATCCCCGCCTTGCTGACTCTGGCTCTGTCCAGTCCCCGCCTCGCTGACTCTGGCTCTGTCCAGTCCCCGCCTTGCTGACTCTGGCTCTGTCCAGTCCCCGCCTCGCTGACTCTGGCTCTGTCCAGTCCCCGCCTCGCTGACTCTGGCTCTGTCCAGTCCCCGCCTTGCTGACTTTGGCTCTGTCCAGTCCCCGCCTTGCTCACTCTGGCTCTATCTACCCCGTCCAGTCCCCCTCTTGCTGACTCTGGCTCTGTCTACCCCGTCCTGTCCCCGCCTTGCTGACTCTGGCTCTGTCTACCCCGTCCAGTCCCCGCCTCGCTGACTCTGGCTCTGTCCAATCCCCGCCTTGCTGACTCTGGCTCTGTCCAGTCCCCGCCTCGCTGACTCTGGCTCTGTCCAGTCCCCGCCTTGCTGACTCTGGCTCTGTCCAGTCCCCGCCTCGCTGACTCTGGCTCTGTCCAGTCCCCGCCTCGCTGACTCTGGCTCTGTCCAGTCCCCGCCTTGCTGACTTTGGCTCTGTCCAGTCCCCGCCTTGCTCACTCTGGCTCTATCTACCCCGTCCAGTCCCCGCCTTGCTGACTCTGGCTCTATCTACCCCGTCCAATCCCCGCCTTGCTGACTCTGGCTCTACCCCGTCCAGTCCCCGCCTTGCTGACTCTGGCTATGTCTACCCCGTCCAGTCCCCGCCTTGCTCACTCTGGCTCTGTCTACCCCGTCCTGTCCCCGCCTTGCTCACTCTGGCTCTGTCTACCCCGTCCTGTCCCCGCCTTGCTGACTCTGGCTCTGTCTACCCCGTCCAATCCCCGCCTTGCTGGCTCTGGCTCTGTCTACCCCGTCCAGTCCCCGCCTTGCTGACTCTGGCTCTGTCTACCCCGTCCAGTCCCCGCCTCGCTGACTCTGGCTCTACCCCGTCCAGTCCCCGCCTTGCTGACTCTGGCTCTGTCTACCCCGTCCAGTCCCCGCCTTGCTGACTCTGGCTCTGTCTACCCCGTCCAATCCCCGCCTTGCTGACTGGCTCTGTCTACCCCGTCCTGTCCCCGCCTTGCTGACTCTGGCTCTGTCTACCCCGTCCAATCCCCGCCTTGCTGGCTCTGGCTCTACCCCGTCCAGTCCCCGCCTTGCTGGCTCTGGCTCTGTCTACCCTGCCCAGTCCCCGCCGTGCTGGCTCTGGCTATGTGAAGTTCCTGCCCAGCTGACTCTGGCTCCACCCTCTCTGGTTCCAGAACTGCGGTCGCGGCTGGACCTCGATGAAGGGTCGTGTGACGTTTTGGTTCCACCTGGACACGGCGTCCCACACAGGAGATGTGTACTTCAAGCTGTACGGACAGCGCTGCCAGAAGTGCGGCGCCGACGGCTTCGAGCACGCCATGTGGTACCCGGAGGAGGTCATCAAGGTCAGTATATATCCCCAGTCACGTGACAGTCACGTAATATCATTGCTTATTATGACGATTGAAAAAAAAAATCGTCCTATGTCGGTCGGTCTAGTTTGTTTTATATATATATAGTGACTCGTTACTTCAACGGATTCATGGAAGCGGGGGGGGGGGGGGCACGTTGCGTATTTCTTTCACTTGTAAATAATAGCTTGTTTCGGTTAATATGATTACCTCATGAACCTACCCATCAATCAAATATCCCAGCTTGCTATACAAAATCTAGAATAAGCCATTAAGCCATAAGCCAGGCGAGTAGGTGGGGGGGGGGGTGGCAGTTTATTGGGGGAGGGGCCAGTGCCCCCCCCCCACCACCCCACCTCCCGCTCCCGCCACTGATGATGGTCACGACAATTTTCTGATGGCTTCCCGTCTTCCTCCTCTCAGGTGGTCGGCAACCTGTACAGCCGGGTCGGGCAGTGTTACTACGGCTTCGGGAGTCCCCCCCTGCGCATTGACCGTCGCACGGGCCGCCCCCGGGCCCAGCACGACGCCAAGCTTTGCCAAGCCTGTCACGACGGCATCTGTCGCGCCGCATTCACCGCCTCATGATCAACGCCTCCCGTCACATCATTTTCACACCACTTTTAAACGTTTTTTTTGGTTTCTGTGTGAGCGCGTTTGTTTATTTTTAACAGTTTACGTTGAAGATTCTTCTGATCAACAATTTAAGGTAGACGTAGACAGTAAACCTTCAACATGAAACTACGTACTGTGGCAAAACTGTATGATTGAGACAAACTTTTATGACTATCATTTCGACGAAATAATAAAAATAAAATAAAAAAAAACTTCAACAGGTTTAGAATAAACACGCGCGCTCTATATGTGTTGGTGAAGGTAAAGCTTCTCAATGTCAATCCTGTTGGTTCGCCTTTTATACCTTTTTTATGCCATATATATTTGTTGTTTTGTAGCTCGTATTTGCATGTTTTGTGTTGTTGTTTGGTTTGGTTATTTTGTGTTTTGTGAGAATGGGTGGTGAGATGGGAAGGAGGGGTGGGGGGTGGGGTGGAGATGGAGAGTGAGATTCGATGTGTGTGTTGTGACGTATAAGGTTGGCCTCCAAGACAAATGCCCGTATGAAGAATGTTGGCCTCCAAGACAAATGCCCGTATGGAGAAGGTTAGCCTCCAAAACAAATGCCCGTATGGAGAAGGCTGGTCTCCAAGACAAATGCCCGTATGGAGAAGGTTGGCCTCCAAGACAAATGCCCGTATGGAGAAGGTTGGCCTCCAAGACAAATGCCCGTATGAAGAATGTTGGCCTCCAAGACAAATGCCCGTATGGAGAAGGTTGGCCTCCAAGACAAATGCCCGTATGGACAAGGTTGGCCTCCAAAACAAATGAGACAAATGTCCGTAGTGAGGAGCTTGGCCTCCAGAGCGAATGTTTATCATGGTTATTGTTTATTAGTTGACTCATTAGTAGCATTTACTGTTGTGCCCGATTGCGTAAAATTATGACATGTAAAATTGACTCAGTATTGACAAAGTAACGGTCTCGTAACGTGTCCAACGTGTCCGAAAGTAGCAAAACATGAGTGCATATATTACGATCCTATTGACAATCTGTATCCTCACACTTGCAAAAAGCTTACGAAGAATGCTTGAGATATATGCGAGTGGCTGACTGCATGGGTGCTCCGCTAACTCAGGGACCCAGCCATTGGCTGATGGACTGGTTCCCGGTGATCACTGCACCAGCCATTGTTTTTATATATGTGTATATATGTAACTACATTGTCGGTAGCTGTAGTACTGTGGCAATAAACATTATCATGATATTATGACTCGTTGTTACGTCTGTTTGTAACTGATGCAAGGCGATATGGTGCACGGGAATACGGGGATCAAGGGTCACGAACTGACCCGGAAGTTTGGTACCCGCCATGGCTCAGACTCGAACCACTGACCTTTCGCATTCCGGAGCGTTGCCGAAATACTACACAGCCATCTGCTAATTATTAGCCGAGTGAAAAACATTCTTCGGCACGTTAATGCATTTAATAATTTTAATAATGGTCCTTGAACTATACATGATATGCGGTCTGAGTGACATTTCACTAAGATATAACTTTTGCTCGTAAATTTAAAAAAAAAATGAATTGCCGCCCCGAAGTGAAAGAATTTTTTGATGATAAATATACGGCAAACATGTTTTGAATGGCAGGAAGATGGCTGCACCCAACTGATCACAGTATGATGCTTATTTCCGTTGCTCGTAAATTTACCTGTCGTTAAAGATACAAGTAAAGATACAATTACGAGCGCATAACTCCTCAGTGAAACGATCCCACATCTTGATAGGGTTAAATCTCCAAAGACATGGAGGCCTATAGTATAGATCTACACCTATAGTAGTTTTTAAAATGCCGGGAACGACAGTAGCAGATCTAGGCCTGCACCAGGATGTAGCCATCTGATATGGGATGTCCGATTTATAGGACTGTATACCCCTTTTGAGTTCTTAATGAAAACACCCGGCAAAAACATGATAAACCAGCATATTGGGGTTGATTTGTTTCGGTAAATGAGTTAGCGAAAGTTTGCTGGACACAATATATCAACACTGCTTCGCGTTAGCCAACCTCATCCGCGCAAGGAAAAAAATACATAGGCCTACACATAGAGGGGCCCGTCCGTGCCAAACCAGAAAATGGCAAATCAGCATAGGGATTGCCTAAATTAGGTCAATCCAAATATTTTTGTAAACGTCAAGTTTGGAAAATGAACACCACAATTACAAGCCGGTGAATCCAAATACTTTATTAAACGTCAAGTTTGGAAAATGAACACCACGATTACAAGCCGGTGAAATTTCTAACTCCATGATTATGTCTAGCTACAGTCTAATGTAGCATACTAATGAGATACTAAAAGCAGAACGTCAGTAGGCCTATTATTTCCGCTCGAGTGACTTTTGATGTACCTAAATGTTGCATGAATAGCTTGACCAGGTAAACAAAGCACGGCTTCGGGTGATATATACGTGAAATTAGGGCTGACATAAGAAGGGCCCCTGAGGGGGTGTAGCCATGTCGCGCGTCGATTTAAAAAAAAGGTCCATGTCGCGTGTCGATTTAAAAAAAAAGGTCCATGTCGCGTGTCGATTTTAAGAAAACGTCCATGTCGCGTGTCGATTTTAAGAAAAGTTCCATGTCGCGTGTCGCTAAGTCTTATGTCGCATGTCGATTCTAAGACAACCCCAATGTCGCGTTGTCGATTTTAAAAATCGCTGTGTCGCCGTGTCGAAAAAGCCCCTCTGGGGCCCTATAAGAGTGTTATCGCGGGAACGAAGGCACCCACCCCCCCACTCCGCCCCCTCCCCCTCCCCGCCCCCGGGACAGCCCCCCTCCCCCCCGCCCCCTCTTTCTCGACCACCTAGCCCCGGGGGGTCACGGCGTGCGGGGACGGCGTCCCCTGCCCGACGCGAGGGATGTTGTTGATTCAGCACCTGACCTGTGGCCCCGTGTCACTCCGCCACTCCTTGTCGCATTCCACAGATAGGTATACTGGTGTACTATATCAGTATAGAGATGTATTGCGTGAGATTGCATGACGTGCGGCGGGATGGAGGGGTAGCAGCCAACGGGCCTACCGCACGGCACTAGCAGGTGGGGGGTGGGGGAAGGGCGAGGGGTGAAGAGGCCTACAGGGTCTCGAAGCCGGGTGGTAGGTGGGAGGGGCGGGGAGAACTATACGCCCTGGAAGAGGGGGTCGAGTGGAGGGTTCATACAGGGGCTAGGAGCCCGGGTGTGAGGTGGGAGGGAGGCGGATGGAGTGAAGAAACACTAGATAGTGAAAAGGGGTGGGGGTGGAGTTAAGGAAACCTAGATACAGGGGCTGGGAGGTGAGAGTGGGGGGGGGGGGTTACAGGGCCTGCAGAAGAGGAGGAGAGATTAGTGACGATACGCGCAGAAGGTGGCCTACATATTCATCGAACGCTGCCCACGGGGCGGGGGGGGGGGGGGGGCATGTGAGTGTATGTGTGGGGTGGGGCGTGAGGCGTGACGGAGGAGGGTATTAACCAGATTTTATTGATCGGCCTAAAACTGAAAAGTGTTTTGACCTTAAGATTTACACTACTACGTTAAATGACGAACAACAGACGGGAAACAGCCCCTTTTTTTACTAAATCAACTTTTTTTTTTTTACTGAATCAATCTATGAGCTTGGGCCTTAGTTTTACTGGACTGATATTCGTTTATTAGCGTCTTTTAGCCGCACTTTGGGTATTCTGTACTGGATCCACAATAATTGCACAGAAAGTGTTTAAATATCTTTAACATTTATGTCCCGTTATTCAGTAACGTTATTCAGTAACGGTCTCAATTTATGTCAATATAATTACCTATATTATTTCTGCCCAATGTCTACCTTCTGCCTGCTACTATTTAACGTATAAAACAAAATACTGTCATACTGTTATTTCTTTCGCCTATTACTACAAACGCTAGACTCGCGGGGCGGCTAGTGCTGATAATAAGTAACCACAAACCGTTCATTGCTTTATCGCCGTCAATAGGAGCAACACGGCTGTTAAACAACTTTTGGCATTCTGGAGCTGAGTGCTCGGCCGCGAGCAGGCCGCTGGTTCCAGAGCTTATCCGAGGGAGGAACAGGAGGGGGAAGAGGGGGGGGGGTATGCGTATGGCTTACACATCTAGCTATGTCCCTTTTGAAAAAGATCTGGGGGCTGTCATTGTCATCCTATCTCTTTTTAATACATAAACCTCCATATAATTAATGATGTGTGGGTTTACATATCCATGCGCACGTATGGAATTCTCATAACAGATTATAGGCTTGACAAGGTAAAAAACATAAACACTATATCTTACCAAAAAAAACATAAACCTCCATATTGCCACTCTGCCAGCAGAGGGCGCTCGTTCCTCACATCACCTCTGCCCCACGTCACCGCCCATCTCACGGTTAACCCTAACGGTCCTGGGGTCACAAATGGTTTTAGAGGGTTTTTTAACGCTTCACGCCTTTGACCTCGACCGCACTCGAAAATATAGTTCGTAAATAACATGGCTTCAAAGTAATCAAACTCAAATGCATTCGTCAGGTATGGTACCAGTGGCACAGTAAATGCTGAACAGCGGTGTATTTGATGCTAAACTGCGAATTTATCTTTGGTTAAATTTATTTCAGTTTTCGCGTATGAAGAATAATTCTGATGGTTAAATTTGACGTGGGGCAGAGGGACTACGGCGCAAGCGTAACGCCCTCTGCCGGGAGATCGCCATATTGCGTCCTCTCCCGTCCTCCGTCCCCCCCCCCCCCCGACCCCCGCCGACGGGGGCCATGAATTATAGGGTGTATTTGATTATGCACTTCGCCTGCCCAGCGCGATTTTTTTGCGCATGCGCTTTTAAAGTTCCGTGTGTCTGATAGTCAAACGTGAAATCCGCGTCGTCCGACAGCAACATGGCAGACAAAGGAGTTATGTGGATGTCATTTCACGAAGATCTCGAATTTTTGCTCGTAAAATAAAAAAAATGAACTGCCTGCCCGAAGAGAAACGAAAAAGGTTGACTTCATCATAAATGTATAGCAAACATTTTTTTGAATGATATTGCTAGAAAATAAATTGCACGAAGATGGCTGCAATAATAACGGCCCCAATAATATTGGGGTGTAATATCAGTAATATTAATAATATTAGTATGATGCTTATTTTCGTTGCTCGTAAAATTACGATCTCTCGTTAAACTAGCATGTACAAGATACGGTTGCGAGCTCGTAATTGCAAGTGAAACGATCCACTTGGGTTGTTCCTTTGACGCCATGTTGGAAATCCTTGTGCCCCTGCTCGAAACCGAGAGCACGCGGCGCGGTGAAAGCGATCACGTGACGCAACGCTCGGGGCACGATTTTCACTGTTTGATTTACAAGACGTCGTGATCGAGGTACCCCGTGAGCATAACCAAATACGCCCATATAGTGTTCCGTCATTCACGGGGCGACACTATCATAGGCGTTCGCACATCTCTCCCCACTAGCCCCCCCCCCCACCCTCCATGGGGGAGCGGGGCGAGGGTAATTGCGTTCATCGGGAATGGGCTTTCCATTTCACCGTGAACTGGGAATGAGGAAAATAATTCTTCGTGAACTGGGAATGGGGTATTAGCCGACCGTCGTGATCAAGGATTTTCATTAATCGTGAACTGGGAATTTTAATATTAAATAACCGTGAATCGGGAAGTCGTCAATTTAGTATCGTGTATCCGCCCTTCCATTGCATGCGGAGAGTTCTGCTTTTAATTCATCCTGACCTGGGAATAAAAAAAAAATCTTCGTGATATGGGAACACGACCCTCCTTGCACCCCACATTTCCACAGTTCGACTTGCACACAGCCAACTAACACGTAGATAGTACTCATAGACCCCTCTTAATATTCCTCATGAATAATTAATTTCGGCGCCAAAGCGAGGCTTGCAGGGGAAACCTCCAAGTGGCGCTCGCACGCAGTGGCAGCGCGGGCCCATATCATGGCGTTTTACCTGCGCTTCGATCGCGATCTATCCGTACACAAGTGCCAAAATTGTCACTTACCTCGCAGGAAATCGTTTGGAAGGAAAAAGGAAACTGCAAAGCATCCAGCAAGATTTATGTATCCAATTGTTAAACATTTTAGAAAGATTAAGGCCTACATTTGCAAACTAGGGTCTTGAATATAGCTGAGCTGACTAAACAAGTTGTCGGTATCAGCTGATGACCGTAGGCGTAGCCTAGAGATGACTTCACTCAAAGAAATAGCAGAACAATACAATGCAAGTCCTTTGGTACAGCTATATAAAGTAAAATAGCGTTCGAGACTTGGCACGTGTTGGCATGGATGTATTGAACTTTTTGAATGCCGAGAAAACCTCGATACTTTAGCGACCGCTCGCCCCTCTAGACTAGATGAGGTTGTAATTTTTTATTTGATATCATTCAGCATTGAATCCGTCATGCTGAATTATGAGCACCGACTCGACAAGTTCTTGGCGCTAAATTTGATATCGGTCCCTGCTTTATGTAACAGGCACTGCAGACGCACTGGAGGGGGGGGGGGTGGGGAGGGGGGGGGGGCACTACATTACTACAGTGGTGGGGGTGGGGGCATGTCGAGAACGAGAGAAAATGCGAGATTTTTTCTGTCATTGAGTGACAGTCATGGCAATCAAGTATATAGAGGTAATTATTTGAACAAATTCGATATCGAATATAATATATAGTCAAGACCCGTAATTTTATGAAGAACAGTTTCGATCTCAGCTAAAATATATATGGTCATGAACTGCAATTTTGAACAAAGAAAAACGTCTCAGATAGGCGCGTCGAGAGAAATTACAGATTTCTGCGCCGGGATTGAGAGAAAAAAATCAAGTGGGCGGCACATATGTTTGCACCTAACTATAGGTAGTGCCGCCCCAGGGGATTAGGAATTCCCTCTGGTGGGACGTTTGACGCTCGCCGTGTTAACAGGCCTCACACAAGTCACACGGCTGGGGTGGGTATATAGACAACACTGGTGTTATCCCCGCTGTGAGACTAGGTCGCAGAGCGCGTACGCTCTCGCTAGAAAGCAACTTTCAAGGCCAACGTACCACGCAAGCAGGCACCGCGGGGGCACGCAGATAGACGGAAAAATCATCAATTACGATATAAAGCCGGACAAATCGGTCAAAGGTTATAGTAGCTTTTGCTATGGACCTACGGCATGTTTTACTGTACTGTAAAGTTCCTAATACGAGTACTTGCAGAATCATAGACAGTTCTGTATCGCGCGATGGCCACATCTTGCGGCAAGCGGGATCTCACAGTGGTTTCCAAAATTTCATTTTCCTTCGTAGAAAGATTTTTAAGCAAAAAATCTCACGCTTCTGGATCAACTTATCACTGGGAAAATCATGGAAAGTGATTCCTGTGTCTTTTCTGGCATCGGATTACTAGCACAGGAAAGAACACTCGTCGCCATTACTATAGCGCACGTGGGTTTGTTTACTACGTTTACCCGGCTCGCCTCGTTTTCGCTCTGCATGCATAATTTTTGAGAGGGGCCTATGGCCGTCCCAGCGTGGAAATCCCCGTCGGTGCCGTATTGAGCGGGGCGGGGGGTGGTGGGGGGAGGGGGGGGGGGCGGAGGGGGTTGGCTGTAACAGGAAGTGAGGGAGTGGTGACCCCAAGTTTGCCAAGCGCGAAGTCGGGCAGCTGAGGGTGGAGTGGGGGGATTGGGGAGTGAGGGACAGGAAGGGGGGGGCGAGGCTTGCCAGCGAGCTAGCTGACGCGGCGTAAGTCGGTCATAGCCTCATTGCCTTACGTACTATATATGACTCAGGATCCATTGTATTAACATAAATAAACAAGTCGCCAGACAGAGCTAGAGACACGCCGCCAGCAGCGGGGTTTCGTTCCTCACCTCACCTCTGCCCCACGTAACCGCCAACATCACGGTTAACCTCAACGGTACTGGGGTCACGAATGGTTTTAGAAGGTTATTTAGGTTGAATTTTGTATTTTCGATGCAGATGTTGAAAAATATAGACACTCTGTTGTCGAACGATCACTATTGGAGGTTTAAACGAAAACATATTTCAAAATAACGCGGGGTCAAAGTTCAAAGCGCTTCACGCCTTTGACCTCGATCGAACTCCAAAACATAGTTCGAAACTAATATAGCTTCTAATTAATCACAATCGAATCAAGTCGTCCGGTAGGGTACTGAATTGTAGCACAGTAAGTGCTGAAGAGTGGTGTATTTGATGCCAAAATGTGAATATCGCTTCGATTAGACTCATTTTCAATTTTCGTGTATGAAGGATATTCTGACGGTTAAATTTGATGTGGGGCAGAGGGACAAAAGCTAAAGCGCCCTCTGCCGGGAAAATCGACACACCGCCATCGCTGGTCTTCAATCCGTACTTTAGCCTGGTGACTTGAGGGTCAACGGCAGAGACTCGATCAGGTGACTAACAGGGGAGGGTGGTGCATTGGTTGATATGGAAGATGGGGCAGAGAAAGCATGGAAGAGTTTAACTTATGCTGATGACGTCACCGGTGATGTCATGGAATTTTTCAAGGCAAAGACAAATTAGTTTCCATTCGTAAACATTTCCTATTTGTATTTCTCTCCCAAATGTTTCCACTCCTGCAAGCCCAGAGATTAATTGAACTTTCAAACACTTGTTCTATCAAATACTCTTTGCTTTGCCGGTTCGCGGGAAGCCAGATTTGCTAGGCCTACGTATGTGACCATGAACGCTTAGATGATGGAGGCCCAATATAACTTGCCATGTTTGTTATAGGTGACACTGTGACTAAGCATTATTCAAAGATACTTCAAAGAGAGAAGAGATAGACGTACGGTGCACCGTTCTCGGTTAGATCAACAATGCTGGGACTGCATGCTGGGGCGAAATCTGCGGTTTCAATTATTCAAGATAGCGAGGTCGCCAGTCCACCACGAACAAGCGTGGGAAATGCCAAAACGTGTATCTTTTGTGTTGAGAAAAAACCCCACAGATATCAATTCGTTTTAATAATGTCGCGGTAATTAATAGACAGATACCCCTGCGACATCTAGCGTCAAAAATAAAGGGTAAACCGATTCCCGTATGTGAATGCCACGCATGCGTATCCAGCTGATTTGGGCGGGGGGGGGGGGGGGGGTGGTATTAAATAACTGTGCATTGGGAAATCGCAAATTTAAATCATGTATCCGCTATTGTGACTGGAAGCGAGGAGTTCATCTTTGTATCTAATGTAAACTGTGATTAAAGAAATTTATTCTTCGTAATCTGGGAACATGACCCCCTCCCCCCCCCCCACCCCCACCGGCTTAGGTGCTCCGGGTTCAACGCACATTCACGGGTCGCTAGGCTCTATATGGTATTATTTTCCATAGGACAAAACCCACCTTACACGCCTCTATCTCGTTCATAAATGGTATCCTTTGATAGTCAACATATTTTGTGTTTCTTTTTCAGAAAACACCCTGTATGTTTACATATGATAACATGTTGACAATTATGCAGCTATAAATCCGTACTCACCTTTGGCGTGTTCATTATACGACTAGGCAGCGGAAAAAATGCGCATGTCAGAATGTCCACTGAAACGGTCTATTGCCCCCCCTCCCCCCACCAATCACTCTACAGGGGGTTCCTCTGCTACCCACCCCCGCCCCACTCCCTCCTCACCTCGCCGTGCGAACACATTCCCTTCCCGTCAGCCCGCACATTCCACAAAACTGAGTGTGTCTGGTGGGGGGGGGGGGGTGGGGGGAGGTTCGTCTAAATGAGCAAGATAATGCTAGGGTGGGCCTATACAACCAGTAAGTTGTTCCATATTACGCCCCCCGCCCCATCCTTTTCGATGAATATTACGTTTCGAGAGTAATTGTGGTATATGATTATTTAGGCTTGTTGTTTGAGGCCCGCTTTGTGCACACGAGGGTTCAATTACGTCAAGGAACCTCCAGGGACCAGGACTGATTAAATATACTCCAATGCTACCGCCTGGATGGAGTAGGAAAGGAGGGAGATTAAATATACTCCAATGCTACCGCCTGGATGGAGTAGGAAAGGAGGGAGATTAAATATGCTCCAATGCTACCGCCTGGATGGAGTAGGAAAGGAGGGAGATTAAATATGCTCCAATGCTACCGCCTGGATGGAGTAGGAAAGGAGGGACATTAAATATGCTCCAATGCTACCGCTTGGATGGAGTAGGAAAGGAGGGAGATTAAATATACTCCAATGCTACCGCCTGGATGGAGTAGGAAAGGAGGGAGATTAAATATACTCCAATGCTACCGCCTGGATGGAGTAGGAAAGGAGGGAGATTAAATATACTCCAATGCTACCGCCTGGATGGAGTAGGAAAGGAGGGAGATTAAATATGCTCCAATGCTACCGCCTGGATGGAGTAGGAAAGGAGGGAGATTAAATATACTCCAATGCTACCGCCTGGATGGAGTAGGAAAGGAGGGAGATTAAATATGCTCCAATGCTACCGCCTGGATGGAGTAGGAAAGGAGGGAGATTAAATATACTCCAATGCTACCGCCTGGATGGAGTAGGAAAGGAGGGAGATTAAATATGCTCCAATGCTACCGCCTGGATGGAGTAGGAAAGGAGGAAGATTAAATATGCTCCAATGCTACCGCCTGGATGGAGTAGGAAAGGAGGGAGATTAAATATGCTCCAATGCTACCGCCTGAATGGAGTAGGAAAGGAGGGAGATTAAATATACTCCAATGCTACCGCCTGGATGGAGTAGGAAAGGAGGGAGATTAAATATGCTCCAATGCTACCGCCTGGATGGAGTAGGAAAGGAGGGAGATTAAATATGCTCCAATGCTACCGCCTGGATGGAGTAGGAAAGGAGGAAGATTAAATATGCTCCAATGCTACCGCCTGGATGGAGTAGGAAAGGAGGGAGATTAAATATGCTCCAATGCTACCGCTTGGATGGAGTAGGAAAGGAGGGAGATTAAATATGCTCCAATGCTACCGCCTGGATGGAGTAGGAAAGGAGGGAGATTAAATATGCTCCAATGCTACCGCCTGGATGGAGTAGGAAAGGAGGAAGATTAAATATGCTCCAATGCTACCGCCTGGATGGAGTAGGAAAGGAGGGAGATTAAATATGCTCCAATGCTACCGCCTGGATGGAGTAGGAAAGGAGGGAGATTAAATATACTCCAATGCTACCGCCTGGATGGAGTAGGAAAGGAGGGAGATTAAATATGCTCCAATGCTACCGCCTGGATGGAGTAAGAAAGGAGGGAGATTAAATATGCTCCAATGCTACCGCCTGGATGGAGTAGGAAAGGAGGAATATTAAATATGCTCTAATGCTACCGCCTGGATGGAGTAGGAAAGGAGGGAGATTAAATATGCTCCAATGCTACCGCCTGGATGGAGTAGGAAAGGAGGGAGATTAAATATACTCCAATGCTACCGCCTGGATGGAGTAGGAAAGGAGGGAGATTAAATATACTCCAATGCTACCGCCTGGATGGAGTAGGAAAGGAGGGAGATTAAATATGCTCCAATGCTACCGCCTGGATGGAGTAGGAAAGGAGGGAGATTAAATATACTCCAATGCTACCGCCTGGATGGAGTAGGAAAGGAGGGGGATTAAATATACTCCAATGCTACCGCCTGGATGGAGTAGGAAAGGAGGGAGATTAAATATGCTCCAATGCTACCGCCTGGATGGAGTAGGAAAGGAGGAAGATTAAATATACTCCAATGCTACCGCCTGGATGGAGCAGGAAAGGAGGGAGATTAAATATACTCAAATGCTACCGCCTGGATGGAGTAGGAAAGGAGGGAGATTAAATATACTTCAATGCTACCGCCTGGATGGAGCAGGAAAGGAGGGAGATTAAATATGCTCCAATGCTACCGCCTGGATGGAGTAGGAAAGGAGGGAGATTAAATATACTCCAATGCTACCGCCTGGATGGAGTAGGAAAGGAGGGAGATTAAATATACTCAAATGCTACCGCCTGGATGGAGTAGGAAAGGAGGGAGATTAAATATACTTCAATGCTACCGCCTGGATGGAGCAGGAAAGGAGGGAGATTAAATATACTCCAATGCTACCGCCTGGATGGAGTAGGAAAGGAGGGAGATTAAATATACTCCAATGCTACCGCCTGGATGGAGCAGGAAAGGAGGGAGATTAAATATACTCCAATGCTACCGCTTGGATTGAGTAGGAAAGGAGGGAGATTAAATATACTCCAATGCTACCGCCTGGATGGAGTAGGAAAGGAGGGAGATTAAATATGCTCCAATGCTACCGCCTGGATGGAGTAGGAAACGAGGGAGATTAAATATGCTCCAATGCTACCGCTTGGATGGAGTAGGAAAGGAGGGAGATTAAATATGCTCCAATGCTACCGCCTGGATGGAGTAGGAAAGGAGGGAGATTAAATATGCTCCAATGCTACCGCCTGGATGGAGTAGGAAAGGAGGGAGATTAAATATGCTCCAATGCTACCGCCTGGATGGAGTAGGAAAGGAGGGAGATTAAATATGCTCCAATGCTACCGCCTGGATGGAGTAGGAAAGGAGGGAGATTAAATATACTCCAATGCTACCGCCTGGATGGAGTAGGAAAGGAGGAAGATTAAATATGCTCCAATGCTACCGCCTGGATGGAGTAGGAAAGGAGGGAGATTAAATATACTCCAATGCTACCGCCTGGATGGAGTAGGAAAGGAGGGAGATTAAATATGCTCCAATGCTACCGCCTGGATGGAGTAGGAAAGGAGGGAGATTAAATATGCTCCAATGCTACCGCCTGGATGGAGTAGGAAAGGAGGGAGATTAAATATGCTCCAATGCTACCGCCTGGATGGAGTAGGAAAGGAGGGAGATTAAATATGCTCCAATGCTACCGCCTGGATGGAGTAGGAAAGGAGGGAGATTAGAATGAACAGAAGGTCTCAAGATTGTTCATCGGCTGACAACAAAACGGCCACAACACATTGGTTAAATCAACTTATTTATTGCGTTTTTTTAAACCTATATCCGAGACGCTTGCTGAACGCCACGATCAATCGTCTCGAAAAATATGTCCTTCTGTTAGACCTTTAGTGCTACAGACGTTCATAGATGCACACCGGTACTTTCAACATGGTCGCACCTCCAAAAAAAACCTAACGTCACTACTGAGAACGCTCATGCATGTCATCTCGACCTTTGTCGCACATTCAAATACCTCACACACAGTGCGACCTTGACCTTGGTGCAGCCTCTCAAGGTCGCACACACATAAACCTGACCTTGACCTTGGCAGAAACAATGATACGACGGCATTGCTGTTGGCGCCATATCAGGACAATACGTGGACCACGTGTCTGCTTTGACCTACATACGGATGGGTGAGTGGGTACCAGTTCATGTAGGGCCGGACCGGGACGGGTACCAGCTCATGTAGGGCCGCACCGGGACGAATATACGGACTTTCTGGTGCCTCCAGTTAGATATTTCAGTTCATACAGACTTGCACGCAATACTCCAAGCACTCGCTCTATACAATGCACCCCATTGAACCTCCTTTAGATATATATGGGGGTTCACGGGTATTAATTAATACTATGTCAATACTAATATATATTACTCCGGGTTGGTGTGCTTTGAGAACGATATTATAAACTAGGACGATAACATAGTGTTAATGGTAAGAGTAGAGCGGAGCCAGGTCCCAGTACCTTTACTCTGCACAGCTATACAGCCGTCGGCACCGTGGGGGCGCGAACCCCCGACCAACAGCACCATGGCTGGCCTGGCAGAGCTCACTCGACAACACCGAGCGCGCTAACCACTGGACCATTCGGGTGGCCCCTATATATCTCTCACGCGGACGTGTGTCTCACACCCCTCTGTTAAATCCCTCTCATTATGCTGGTCTTCTTTGGTCATTAGGCTTTGGCAATCTGACTTGCCCATGTGCGGTTCGCAGCCTTATCTCCTCCGCGTGGTCCTATAGTTACTCGTTGCCTGGACCACAACTCTGATTCACTACTACCTACTCGCTACTGCCTACTCACACCATGCGCTCTTACATATTTCTTCGACTTTGACTTCACTCTCAGACATATTTGTTTTTAACGACTTCACTCTCAGACATTGGTTTTTAATGACTTTACTCTCAGACATATTTGTTTTTGATGTCTTCACTCTCAGACATATTTGTTTTTAATGACTTCACTCTCAGACATATTTGTTCCCAACGATTTTGTTTTTAAGACCATTTACTTTTTGACATTTGTTTCTACCACCTTCGTTCACACACATATTTGTGTTACAGGCATAGTTCTTTCTACGGACTCGCCCTCACACACATTTAAACCTGCCCCCCCCCACCGACTTTTCTCACACACAGATGCTTTCTCTCACCCGCTTCGCTCTTCACTCCTTTCCATACTGTCACACAGATGTTTTCTCGCAACTTCTTCTCTTCACTCCCTGCCAGTGTCACACAGATGTCTTCTCTCACCCTCTTCACCTCCTGCCACAGTCACACAGATGTCTTCTCTCACCCTCTTCACCTCCTGCCACACAGTCACACAGATGTCTTCTCTCACCCTCTTCACCTCCTGCCACACAGTCACACAGATGTCTTCTCTCACCCTCTTCACCTCCTGCCACACAGTCACACAGATGTCTTCTCTCACCCTCTTCGCTCTTCACCCCTTGCCACACTAGTTCTCACACACAGATATCTTCTCTCACCCTCTCGGTTCTTCACCCCCCGCCACACTAGCTCTCACCATCACGACACAGACAGACAGACATAGATAGATAGATACAGAACGTTAAAATGCCGCTAGACGTATTTATGCTCGGAGAAGGGCGAGTGTTCGCACTCGTAGTCCAGGTGGACGAAGGCGCGTTCCACCTCGGTCAGGCGCTCCAGCTTGAGCTGCAGGGTCTCGCCGATGTCGTGTGCCTGTCGCAGATTCATCTCCTCGGGCAACACGATGTCCACCTCGACCAGGAAGTTGTTGCCGAAGTGGAAGGCGCGCACGGTGTCGATAAGGAGCACCTCGGGGTGGTGGTTTAACGAGATCCACGTCAGCTTCTTGAGGAACTCGGGCCGCGCCGTGTGGCCGGTCAGCATCTTGATTTGCTCTGCCGGAGGTAATCAAAATGTGATAAAAATGAGTGCTCCGCCGGGAGGAATTTTTAATTTTATTTGTGCGGACGCTTTAACATGATAAAGACTTATATATAAGTACATATATGTGGCAGTAGGGTTGACCTGCAAGGAAAACTGCGCAGTAAGGTTGATTTGCAATGCCGGATAGAAACGTGATCAAAGTCTGGGTTACACACGAAAGAAATATCGCGTATTTAGTTTTTTTATGATATGCGATAAATTTGCTAGAAAATTTATACATGTGCTAGATGCGCAGTAAGGTAAACATTATAGATATAAATAGGTGTTACATGTGCAGTAAGATTGAACAGTGGGGAGACAAAGGATGGGGAGGTGGGAGAGGAGGTGGAGGTCGAGATGGATGGGGAGGTCGAGGTGGCGGGGGCGGAGGCGGGGGCGGGGGCGAGGGCGAGATAGGGATAGGGGAGGATATGGTTTCTAGATATTGATAAGTCGTTGTGTAGCTTGTGTTGCTGACTGTAAAGTCAAATCGCCAACATGATACGGAACGCGATGGTCCGGGCAGTGGGTGTTGACACGCAACGGGCATCGACACATCCCGTGGCTGCACAGACTTGTCCACCAGCGCGAATACTTAGGTCTCGCGGTAAACAGCCCAGTAAACCTCTCCACCCGAGCCGGCGGGACAGAAGACCTGCAGATAGTCTTTGGGTTTTTCATGACATGAGTCCGACATATCCTTTCATATTAAGTATGAGATGCACGCGTCTGACACTGCAAGCCACGCCGCATGCATGTACTCGCACGAATCTTTCTAAAATTCACACTGTAAGGCTATTAACAGTAGTTTTTATTAGTAGTCAGCCTCGGGGTTACGTGGCGGGTTTATCCCGGATCTGATGTCATCGTGGGCTATAGCCCAGATATTAAATCTTGCTATTTTAGGCCGCTTTTGTGCACACAATGCCCTAGAATAGGTGCCCGGGTGTCTGGTACGCCAACCACTCCACCAGGGAGCCCCCCCCCCCCGCCGCGTCCCAGTGATTACGCTGAAAGATCAGTTGGTGTTTGATGAGTTAATGTGGAAGGGGACTCTACCTGCGCAGTCCTATGGCGTAACTGGCAAAGAATTTTTGCGACTCTATCAGATAGACCGATAAACACGGGCACGCAACGTTGAAGGGACTGTATGTGTAGAGTAGGGCGTCAAGCAACAAGGTCCATGGGAGGTGCAGGGTCAACGGTAGAGGGGAGGGAGGGGGTGAGGAGTTAGTCAGGGAGTGGCAAGGATGGGGGGGGGGGGGGGGGGAGGGGGACACGGACCTGAGAAGGAGAGCATTCCGACAGGTAATAAACCAGACCCGGTAGCATTCAATCGTCGTTTGGAAATACCCCCGCGCACTTCTATATATAACAGACGCAGAACGTACGGCCGGGACGGACCAACGAGGCCGTTTTTGGGAAATTCCGCCATGCCTGAGTGCACCCATTCACCGCTGGGTAGAACACGTGTGCGACACCAGCCAGGCGTGGCAACGCTGTCGCGGACGCGCGCGGCTAGCTGCCAGGAACAAACTTGTACAGTGTGGTAAAAATATGATGTATTTTTTTGAAGTTTCCAACTAGGGAGCTTCCTCGTTTAGAGAAACAGACGACTAGTTTAAAAAATAAAAAAAATAACTTTGTTTGGACGCCATGGCGACACTCACCCCAGCCCGTGATACACCAACTGACAATGATGTAGATCGAGATGGCAATGGCTCCAACCGGGTCCATGTACTTCCAGAAGTAGTACCCTGCGACACACAAACAACGTAACAAACATAACTATTAAATTTACTTTCTTTGCATCGCACTTATCGTTGGCATGACAACGCTCCACTGTATTGACAACATGAACATACATCAGGTCACAACACTTTCATGGTACTTAACGGTCATATCTCTGGGTAATAAGAAGGATAACAGAATAACGCAGTCACGTTGTTAATGATTGGCTGAAAAAAGTTTTCACTCCATTTGCTAAATTTGTTATTCCGCTTCTGAATGAACCACATGATACCAATACATGCAATCACATACATGATTTCACCATCACCTCTAGCGCACTTACACATATCAGCTTCTTCAAGCATCTAAACGTGGAGATACATCTATACATGTATATGTTTTCAGGAAAAGATTGTATATTAAACACGGATAATCTCTCTCCATTCTCTCTCCATATGTAGTGGAGTTGCATAATTTCGACAGTGACTTAATGTCTAGATCATTTTTACAGCGACCTAATTTCGACAGCGACTTAATTTCGACACCATTGAAATATTGACAGAAGATCACAGTTTTTGTTCTTATTTTCAAGATTATTTCCCCTATTTTCAGGATTTTTTTCCTATTTTCAGGGAGGGATATTATGAACCCCCTAGGCGCACAATAGTTCTGCACGACTACACTGCTTACTTTACAAGTTTTTCACTGACAGACTGGTGAGTCCTGTCACACCGCGTGGCCCGTGCGCCTTGGGGTACATGCTAAAGCTTGCACCAAATAACTGGGGCGAGGGGGTTGGGTGGGGTGTGGGGTGTGTGGAGTTAGGTATGGGGTGAGGGGGCTTAGTATGGAGAGGGGGGGGTCGTCTGAAGGTCATTGCGAGCGCTACGATCGTCATCGCGTTCACGCAGTCGATTACATGGCGACAACGGGAAGGTCAAGGCCGAAATAAAAGAATGACTCAAATAGAAAATATGGATGTCGCAACGTTATGGAATCCTAAATACAACAAGGACACAGATCCTAATCCCATTGCCGGGCCGCCTCGATAGCTCAGTGAGCTAGAGAGCTGGCATTTAGCGCTTTGGCCACCTGAAAGCCTAACGGCATGTGGATCGGTGGCTGGAGCCCCGCTGTCGCCATGTCTATGCGGTCGCAGAATAAAGATCACAGATCATTCTTCGCACAGAGTAGGGGGTTACCCCCCGGGGACATGGCTACACTCTCCCTTCCTTCTCCCATTGACGCGATATGACCAAAAGTGGTTAAAGCGTCCTGAATATACAACCAACCAACCAACCGAATCATATTGCTGATTTCGGTTTTGTCGCGGCGTCACAGCGAAAGTGGCTCATCATAACGAGACCAGTTCACCAATCCTCATAAGGCGCTCCTGGTTAATATATTGCTTGAAATAGAAGTTGAAATACACGCTTCGCTATATTTGTTTAAATTCATCATATTGGCTGTGTGCATTCATAACCCCCATTTAATCTGTGGTGAAGAGCCGACATCAAGCCCAGGGCGCGGAGATTGAAACCTGAGGACCGCGTACAGCGCCACCTACCGATAAGTCCACAGGCGAGGGCTCCGGAGTTTGAGATGACGTCATTGCGGTGATCGGCCGCCAGAGTCTGGATCGAAGGGTTCTTGATGCGGCGACAGACAAGGAACATGACCAGCTTTATCACTGCAAGGAGTAAACAAACAATATACAAACAGTAAACAAACAGGGACAAGCTTGATCGCTGCAAGGAGTAAACAAACAATAAACAAACAGTAAACAAACAAGGACAGGCTTTATCAATTCCGGGAGTAAACAAACAATAAACAAACAGTAGACAAATAGAGGCCGGCTGGCTAACCGCAAGAAGTAAACAAGGAGTAAACAAACAATAAAGAAACAGCACAGGAACATGACCACTGCAATGACTACACAAGTAACAAAACAGTAAACAACCAGGAATCAGCTTGGTCACTAGTAGCAGTAAACAGACAGTAAGCAAATAGGGTCCATTCTGACGGCTTAGGAAGAGGCAAACAACATAGACAAAGAGTAAACACAGTATCTAGTATGTTACCTGCAAGGTAAAAATAACCGGGCCCTTTACAGAAAGAAAATCCAGTGTTGTATGTGGTAGGCCACCTTTGTGGACAAAAAGGACACATTGGGTCAAGAAGACCAATGAATTGGGGTTAGATGAAAGCTGCGGAGTTGCACAGGCATGTGCCAAGGTTCGAACCCACGACCTGTTGATCTGCAAGTCAGCCCACTTGCAAACTCAGCTAGGGAGACTCGGCACTTTAAAGACCACGTACTCCACCCAGGGGGCCACTTACCCACAGTGAGGGAGCAGATGGCGATGCTAGGCACCTCAAAGACCACTCCACCCACCCAGGGGGCCCCTTACCCACAGTGAGGGAGCCGATGGCGATGCTAGGCACCTCAAACAGCCCTCCACCCACCCAGGGGGCCACTTACCCACAGTGAGGGAGCAGATGGCGATGCTAGGCACCTCAAACAGCCCTCCACCCACCCAGGGGGCCACTTACCCACAGTGAGGGAGCAGATGGCGATGCTAGGCACCTCAAACAGCCCTCCACCCACCCAGGGGGCCCCTTACCCACAGTGAGGGAGCAGATGGCGATGCTAGGCACCTCAAAGACCACTCCACCCACCCAGGGGGCCCCTTACCCACAGTGAGGGAGCAGATGGCGATGCTAGGCACCTCAAACAGCCCTCCACCCACCCAGGGGGCCACTTACCCACAGTGAGGGAGCAGATGGCGATGCTAGGCACCTCAAACAGCCCTCCACCCACCCAGGGGGCCCCTTACCCACAGTGAGGGAGCAGATGGCGATGCTAGGCACCTCAAAGACCACTCCACCCACCCAGGGGGCCCCTTACCCACAGTGAGGGAGCAGATGGCGATGCTAGGCACCTCAAAGATCACTCCACCCACTCAGGGGGCCCCCTTACCCACAGTAAGGGAGCAGATGGCGATGCTAGGCACCTCAAACAGCCCTCCACCCACCCAGGGGGCCACTTACCCACAGTGAGGGAGCAGATGGCGATGCTAGGCACCTCAAACAGCCGTCCACCCACCCAGGGGGCCCCTTACCCGCAGTGAGGGAGCAGATGGCGATGCTAGGCACCTCAAAGACCACTCCACCCACCCAGGGGGCCCCTTACCCACAGTGAGGGAGCAGATGGCGATGCTAGGCACCTCAAACAGCCCTCCACCCACCCAGGGGGCCACTTACCCACAGTGAGGGAGCAGATGGCGATGCTAGGCACCTCAAACAGCCCTCCACCCACCCAGGGGGCCCCTTACCCACAGTGAGGGAGCAGATGGCGATGCTAGGCACCTCAAAGACCACTCCACCCACCCAGGGGGCCCCTTACCCACAGTGAGGGAGCAGATGGCGATGCTAGGCACCTCAAAGACCACTCCACCCACCCAGGGGGCCACTTACCCACAGTGAGGGAGCAGATGGCGATGCTAGGCACCTCAAAGACCACTCCACCCACCCAGGGGGCCCCTTACCCACAGTGAGGGAGCAGATGGCGATGCTAGGCACCTCAAAGACCACTCCACCCACCCAGGGGGCCACTTACCCACAGTGAGGGAGCAGATGGCGATGCTAGGCACCTCAAAGACCACTCCACCCACCCAGGGGGCCCCTTACCCACAGTGAGGGAGCAGATGGCGATGCTAGGCACCTCAAACAGCCCTCCACCCACCCAGGGGGCCACTTACCCAGTG
>OZ025253.1:12189599-12324500 GCA_964019135.1 Arenicola marina | reverse complement strand
TCACCATTTGATTTCGAGTCAGCGGCCCCTGTAGCTCTGGGCGGGGCGTCCCCCAGGGTCTCACCCGTTGCAGCGTTCCCCTGGTTACCACCCGTCGCTATTAGCGACGCCGATTCTCTCGCGTCCATTTTATCCAGTCGGGAGGCTTCGCAGCTTTATCGCCAGGGAGCCTTCCAGTCGGGAGTAGGGCCAGTCACAACACCAGCGCCTCTGGTGGCCACCACTCTAACCACAGACACACGCAGGATGGATGTATCACGGGTTTCTTCTTCTGGATACTGGACTCCAGAATACAGGTCCTCCGTGTCACGTCGTCCGTGTCACGTCGTCCGTGTCACGTCGTCCGTGTCACGTATTCATCAGGATAACCGGCAGTAAACTCCCGTCTGGTAAAAAAAAAATATGCATTAACTTCACTGGGTAATAAAATGCATACAATATAGTCAACTTGGCTTCATGTAGTTCTACATAACCAGTGCTTCAATAACTGGTGCTTCAATTTCGTGGTCCCTAACGTGGACATGGACCCACACATACTGGGCCCCTAATTTATCACAACCAGTTAGCTCGATCCCAAACATGTCAAGGACTACTGAGTGCCTGGGTTACAGTTTCGTCACATTGAGAAGATAACCCTGATAACCCAGAGGTTGTTCCCTTCAAGGTCGATGACCATCAGAGACGGCCCTTATCAGAGGGTTTATTATTAGGTCTGCTACTGGAGGGAGGCCAGGCTGGTGACGGTGGCACCCCCCCCCCCTGGAGGGAGGCCAGGCTGGTGACGGTGGCGACCCCCCCACGCACACACGCACCGTTCGAGACCGCTGGAGGAGTTTGCACCATTTTATCAAATTGGGACATTTCATCAATCACAGAGGGCCTTTACCCTCTTATGATCTCCACTCCACTCCGTTCTTCAGACTCTTTTACCCTTGTTTTACGGTTAGGAGGATATTGCAATGCTAGATAATATAGATTACATTGTCGTTGGTTACACGGGACAACAAAGACCGCAAACAGACCGTAAAAAATGCCATTGTTTTAGCATTATCTATGACGTTTACATAAGTAAAGAACGGGCTTTGTTCTATGACGTCAAACAATGGTCACCATGGTAGCTGTCACGTACCTATGTATCAGGCAGGCCAGTGACATGTCAGACGGGCCGCGCTATATTTTAAACCGTCTGTCAGACAAGACTAGCCAGCTGTCAGACTAGTCAGCTGTCGTAGAGACCAGCCAGCTGCGAGACTAGTCAGCTGTCAGACAGACCAGTCACAACTGTTTGGCCTGTCGTACACCTGTTTAGCCTGTCGTACATCTGGTTAGCCTGTCGTACACCTGTTTAGCCTGTCGTACATCTGCTTAGCCTGTCGTACACCTGTTTAGCCTGTCGTACATCTGTTTAGCCTGTCGTACACCTGTTTAGCCTGTCGTACATCTGTTTAGCCTGTCGTACATCTGGTTAGCCTGTCGTACATCTGTTTAGCCTGTCGTACACCTGCTTAGCCTGTCGTACATCTGCTTAGCCTGTCGTACATCTGTTTAGCCTGTCGTACATCTGTTTGGCCTGTCGTACATCTGTTTAGCCTGTCGTACACCTGTTTAGCCTGTCGTACATCTGCTTAGCCTGTCGTACATCTGGTTAGCCTGTCGTACATCTGTTTAGCCTGTCGTACACCTGTTTAGCCTGTCGTACACCTGTTTAGCCTGTCGTACATCTGCTTAGCCTGTCGTACATCTGGTTAGCCTGTCGTACATCTGTTTAGCCTGTCGTACACCTGTTTAGCCTGTCGTACATCTGTTTAGCCTGTCGTACATCTGTTTAGCCTGTCGTACATCTGGTTAGCCTGTCGTACATCTGTTTAGCCTGTCGTACATCTGCTCGGCCTGTCGTACAACTGTTTAGCCTGTCGTACACCTGTTTAGCCTGTCGTACACCTGCTTAGCCTGTCGTACATCTGTTTAACCTGTCGTACATCTGTTTGGCCTGTCGTACATCTGTTTAGCCTGTCGTACACCTGTTTAGCCTGTCGCACATCTGTTTAGCCTGTCGTACATCTGCTTAGCCTGTCGTACATCTGGTTAGCCTGTCGTACATCTGTTTAGCCTGTCGTACACCTGTTTAGCCTGTCGTACATCTGTTTAGCCTGTCGTACATCTGCTTAGCCTGTCGTACATCTGGTTAGCCAGTCGTACATCTGTTTAGCCTGTCGTACACCTGTTTAGCCTGTCGTACATCTGTTTAGCCTGTCGTACATCTGGTTAGCCTGTCGTACATCTGTTTAGCCGGTCGTACATCTGCTCGGCCTGTCGTACAACTGTTTAGCCTGTCGCACACCTGTTTAGCCTGTCGTACACCTGCTTAGCCTGTCGTACATCTGTTTAGCCTGTCGTACATCTGTTTAGCCTGTCGTACACCTGTTTAGCCTGTCGTACACCTGTTTAGCCTGTCGTACATCTGTTTAGCCTGTCGTACACCTGTTTAGCCTGTCGTACATCTGCTTAGCCTGTCGTACATCTGCTTAGCCTGTCGTACATCTGTTTAGCCTGTCGTACACCTGTTTAGCCTGTCGTACATCTGTTTAGCCTGTCGTACATCTGCTTAGCCTGTCGTACATCTGTTTAGTCTGTCGTACATCTGTTTGGCCTGTCGTACATCTGCTTAGCCTGTCGTACATCTGGTTAGCCTGTCGTACATGTGTTTAGCCTGTCGTACACCTGTTTAGCCTGTCGTACATCTGTTTAGCCTGTCGTACATCTGGTTAGCCTGTCGTACATCTGTTTAGCCTGTCGTACATCTGCTCGGCCTGTCGTACAACTGTTTAGCCTGTCGTACACCTGTTTAGCCTGTCGTACACCTGCTTAGCCTGTCGTACATCTGTTTAGCCTGTCGTACATCTGTTTAGCCTGTCGTACACCTGTTTAGCCTGTCGTACACCTGTTTAGCCTGTCGTACACCTGTTTAGCCTGTCGTACATCTGTTTAGCCTGTCGTACATCTGTTTGGTCTGTCGTACACCTGTTTAGCCTGTCGTACACCTGTTTAGCCTGTCGTACATCTGTTTGGCCTGTCGTACATCTGGTTAGCCTTTCGTACACCTGTTTAGCCTGTCGTACATCTGTTTAGCCTGTCGTACATCTGTTTGGTCTGTCGTACATCTGTTTAGCCTGTCGTACACGTGTTTAGCCTGTCGGACACATGCTTCGCCTGTCGTACATCTGTTTAGCCTGTCGTACACCTGTTTAGCCTGTCGTACACCTGTTTAGCCTGTCGTACATCTGCTTAGCCTGTCGTACACCTGCTTAGCCTGTCGTACACCTGCTTGGCCGGTTGTACATCTGCTTGGCCTGCCGTACACCTGCTTGGCCTGGTGTACACCTGTTTGGCCTGTCGTACACCTGCTTAGCCTGTCGTACACATGCTTCGCCTGTCGTACACCTGCTTGGCCTGGTGTACACCTGTTTGGCCTGTCGTACACCTGCTTAGCCTGTCGTACACATGCTTCGCCTGTCGTACACCCTAATGGCGTGTCGATCATTTCGCTGGAGCTCGAGCCATTCACAAGTCTATATACCATTTAATTAGTTGGTCGGTCTGACAGGGTTCTTTCAACTCCCACCATTGACTCCTATACATTGGCAACACATGGCGCCTCGCATTATGCCGAGGTGGTGAGACAGATACGTCAGTCTTCCTGGGACTAGCTGGCCCCAGACCTGCCCCCAGCAACCCTCCACCACCAACCGACCGACCCAGGCACCCTCCACCACCAACCGACCGACCCAGACACTCACTGCCTCGGGGATAATGCTACAATAATTGAAAAAAACCTGCCAGTCGATCGATTTAAGGGATTCAATTTTTTTGTCATAGACTGAGAGGTGGTCGCATACTGCCTGTTATATCCCTGTGGCATCAGCTGTGTGGGCTGTGTGCCACGCACAGCGCAGGATAGACGTACCCGTAATGACCGCATCCGTGTATGCGCGGCGGGCAAATCAATTCATTTATGCGCTAGTGCAAGGGAAAAAACCATTCAAACATTTACTGGGCCGGCCAAAATACTCGATAAACATGACTATGTGTACCCAACGCTTATTTTTAGGCAGCCACTGATAGAGTTGTGAAATGCTCGATTGTATATTACCTCCGGCATCGCCGCACTTTATCTACCAGGCACAGGCGCTACCGGTTCAACCACCGGTGTGGGGGAAGGGGGGGGGGGGGTCGTCCCCAGGAAGTGTGAAAGGGTGTGTGTGTTGTGCGGGAGGAAGGTACTTAAGATATACTTTGCTGGGTCTGGAAGGGCACCGCGGAGGAGCACCACCCCCCTCCCCCTTCCCTTTTTATATCAAAAAGTCACTCTCAAAAGGTATCTTTTGGTCACTGACTTTTTGTCCCTGACCCGACCTACGTCACGGTTGCATGTTCGGTGTATTCCTTTTTTCGTTTTCAGGCAAACACGCTCTACGGACCACAACACGCGGAACTGCGTAAGCACTCGGTTGTTGTTACTGTTGCGTGCCCCCAGCAGGGGAACACTAAAACTTTCCTCGTTTCATCTACAAATTATTCTTTACGCGTTCCACAATATCCGTTCTGTGGGGCATATTTAAAAACAATTTTACTCAGAATCTGCCGGGGAATCTTTTTGCAGGAATAATATCTTCTATAGGGGCATCTAAACATTTTTTTTTAATCAGCTCCCTCAGGACGATCACCCCCCCCCCCACCCACACACACACCAGATGTGTATAATAATGCCCCCCCCCTCCCCCCCAGGGTCGTACCTTACCGTGTCGCCGTCGGTAAACTGATCCAACCACAGCGCCTCAGCGACGTCCTTGCCCCGAATCCGCTCAAAGCGGTAGCCAACGTGATAGGTCTGCCGCTGGCCCCACCAGGAACCATTAGACTGCGAAACGATGTCGTTAATATACGTTAATATATTCAATGCCCATCGAGCTTTGATCAGACGAGGCCCGCTGGGGGCTGCACTGCACACGACACGCTTCCCTAGGTCCGGAGTGAGTCAGCGATATTCCAACACCCACAACACACACAACAATCAGAGAGCTAACGAGGGAGCTTATATATAGATTATATTTATATCTTTGATCACCACGCAACAAAAAACCTTGGCATCATGGTAAATACCGACAAGTCCGTACGTGATCGAGTAGGTAATCAAGAGTGGTCGCTAAGTCCGCATAAGCCTGTCCACATTGCGGTCTACTGACCGGTCGTTAAATGCAGACTGAAGCGTAATATCGGTATGTTAGACCGGGCGTGTGAATTGTTCGGCAAACACCGAGCTGGCTGGCTAAACCGCTGATAACTGATAACGTCATCTCTTTGAAGGTCATTCTCAAGGGATTCTCGAAGTCGGGGGCTACATTGACACCAAGTTACGGGGACCTAAAGGCCTAGCGTGCCCCCCCCCCCCACCCCCCACCCTTCTACAAATATAGGCCTACATGTACATCCACTCAACTCGGCTGCTGTCGAGACACATGAAGCATATCAACCTGCAACTCAACAAGGTCGGAGTGTGCTAAAACATGGAAACAACAAGACAAACACTTCGTTATATAACCGGTTATAAGTCAAAGGTTTCTGCCCCCTTATATATCACAAAAAAACAATCCAGCCCCACAAGGAGTAGGAGCGGAGGGTTCGTTATCCTTGGTAGGCCTACAAACATGATGCACTCTCGCGGTGCACATATATAAAATTGACGCTATAGCGAGCTGTGTAAGGGATCAGAACCACGAGCGCTTACCTCAGCCGAACGTACGTTGTTCTTATTTGGCGTCACCGTATCAGTCATGCCAAACGGATAAAGAATACGTCTCTTCAATTATTATACTTATAACGCACATGCGGCATTCACGAACGAAGGCCGTGAATACTCCAGTCATGAACGGGGACCGCGAATAGCGAAGCCATGTGAACTAAAGGCGTGAATACTCTAGTCATGTACGGGGACCGCGAATAGTGAAGCCATGTGAACTAATAGCGTGAATACTCTAGTCATGAACGGGGACCGCGAATAGTGAAGCCATGTGAACTAAAGCCGTGAATAATCCATTCATGAACGGGGACCGCGAATAGTGAAGCCATGTGAACTAAAGGCGTGAATACTCCAGTCATGAACGAGGACCGCGAATAGTGAAGCCATGTGAACTAAAGCCGTGAATAATCCAGTCATGAACGGGGACCGCGAATAGTGAAGCCATGTGAACTAAAGGCGTGAATACTCCAGTCATGAACGGGGACCGCGAATAGTGAAGCCATGTGAACTAAAGCCGTGAATAATCCAGTCATGAACAGTAGCCGCGAATAGCGAAGCCATGTGAACTAAAGGCGTGAATACTCCAGTCATGAACGGGGACCGAGAATAGTGAAGCCATGTGAACGAAGGCCGTGAATACTCCAGTCATGAACGGGGACCGCGAATAGTGAAGCCATGTGAACTAAAGCCGTGAATAATCCAGTCATGAAGGGGGACCGCGAATAGTGAAGCCATGTGAACTAAAGCCGTGAATAATCCAGTCATGAACGGGGACCGCGAATAGTGAAGCCATGTGAACTAAAGGCGTGAATACTCCAGTCATGAACGGGGACCGCGAATAGTGAAGCCATGTGAACTAAAGGCGTGAATACTCTGGTCATGAACGGGGCCGGCGAATAGTGAAGCCATGTGAACTAAAACCGTGAAAAATCCAGTCATGAAGAGTAGCCGCGAATAGCGAAGCCATGTGAACTAAAGGCGTGAATACTCCAGTCATGAACGGGGACCGCGAATAGTGAAGCCATGTGAACTAAAGCCGTGAATAATCGAGTCATGAACAGTAGCCGCGAATAGCGAAGCCACGAGAACTAAAGGCGTGAATACTCCAGTCATGAACGGGGACCACGAATAGTGAAGCCATGTGAACTAAAGCCGTGAATACTCCAGTCATGAACGGGGACCGAGAATAGTGAAGCCATGTGAACTAAAGCCGTGAATACTCCAGTCATGAACGGGGACCACGAATAGTGAAGCCATGTGAACTAAAGCCGTGAATACTCCAGTCATGAACGGGGACCGTGAATAGTGAAGCCATGTGAACTAAAGCCGTGAATACTCCAGTCGTGAACGGGGACCGCGAATAGTGAAGCCATGTGAACTGATGCCGTGAATACTTCAGTCATGAACGGGGACCGCGAGTAGTGAAGCCATGTGAACTGAAGCCGTGAATATTCCAGTCGTGAACGCGAATAGTGAAGTCATGTGAACTAAAGCCGTGAATACTTGAGTCATGAACGGGGACCGCGAATAGTGAAGCCATGTGAACTAAAGCCGTGAATATTTCCGTCTTGAACGGGGACCGCGAATAGCGAAGCCATGTGAACTAAAGCCGTGAATACTTCCGTCATGAACGGGGACCGCGAATAGTGAAGCCATGTGAACTAAAGCCGTGAATACTCCAGTCATGAACGGGGACCGCGAATAGTGAAGCCATGTGAACTAAAGCCGTGAATAATCCAGTCATGAACAGTAGCCGCGAATAGCGAAGCCATGTGAACTAAAGGCGTGAATACTCCAGTCATGAACAGGGATCACGAATAGTGAAGCCATGTGAACTAAAGCCGTGAATACTCCAGTCATGAACGGGGACCGTGAATAGTGAAGCCATGTGAACTAAAGCCGTGAATACTTGAGTCATGAACGGGGACCGCGAATAGTGAAGCCATGTGAACTAAAGCCGTGAATATTTCCGTCTTGAACGGGGACCGCGAATAGCGAAGCCATGTGAACTAAAGCCGTGAATACTTCCGTCATGAACGGGGACCGCGAATAGTGAAGCCATGTGAACTAAAGCCGTGAATACTCCAGTCATGAACGGGGACCGCGAATAGTGAAGCCATGTGAACTAAAGGCGTGAATAATCCAGTCATGAACAGTAGCCGCGAATAGCGAAGCCATGTGAACTAAAGGCGTGAATACTCCAGTCATGAACAGGGACCACGAATAGTGAAGCCATGTGAACTAAAGCCGTGAATACTCCAGTCATGAACGGGGACCGCGAATAGTGAAGCCATGTGAACTAAAGCCGTGAATACTCCAGTTGTGAACGGGGACCGCGAATAGTGAAGCCATGTGAACTAAAGCCGTGAATACTTCAGTCATGAACTGGGACCGCGAATAGTGAAGCCATGTGAACTAAAGGCGTGAATACTCCAGTCATGACCGGGGACCGCGAATAGTGAAGCCATGTGAACTGAAGCCGTGAATATTCCAGTCGTGAGCGGGGGACCGCGAATAGTGAAGTCATGTGAACTGAAGCCGTGAATACTTGAGTCATGAACGGGGACCGCGAATAGTGAAGCCATGTGAACTAAAGCCGTGAATATTTCCGTCTTGAACGGGGACCGCGAATAGCGAAGCCATGTGAACCAAAGCCGTGAATACTTCCGTCATGAACGGGGACCGCGAATAGTGAAGCCATGTGAACTAAAGCCGTGAATACTCTAGTCATGAACGGGGACCGAGAATAGTGAAGCCATGTGAACTAAAGCCGTGAATACTCCAGTCATGAACGGGGACCGAGAATAGTGAAGCCATGTGAACTAAAGCCGTGAAAAATCCAGTCATGAACAGTAGCCGCGAATAGCGAAGCCATGTGAACTAAAGGCGTGAATACTCCAGTCATGAACGGGGACCGCGAATAGTGAAGCCATGTGAACTAAAGCCGTGAATAATCCAGTCATGAACAGTAGCCGCGAATAGCGAAGCCATGAGAACTAAAGGCGTGAATACTCCAGTCATGAACGGGGACCACGAATAGTGAAGCCATGTGAACTAAAGCCGTGAATACTCCAGTCATGAACGGGGACCGCGAATAGTGAAGCCATGTGAACTAAAGCCGTGAATACTCCAGTCATGAACGGGGACCACGAATAGTGAAGCCATGTGAACTAAAGCCGTGAATACTCCAGTCATGAACGGGGACCGTGAATAGTGAAGCCATGTGAACTAAAGCCGTGAATACTCCAGTCGTGAACGGGGACCGCGAATAGTGAAGCCATGTGAACTGAAGCCGTGAATACTTCAGTCATGAACGGGGACCGCGAGTAGTGAAGCCATGTGAACTGAAGCCGTGAATATTCCAGTCGTGAACGCGAATAGTGAAGTCATGTGAACTAAAGCCGTGAATACTTGAGTCATGAACGGGGACCGCGAATAGTGAAGCCATGTGAACTAAAGCCGTGAATATTTCCGTCTTGAACGGGGACCGCGAATAGCGAAGCCATGTGAACTAAAGCCGTGAATACTTCCGTCATGAACGGGGACCGCGAATAGTGAAGCCATGTGAACTAAAGCCGTGAATACTCCAGTCATGAACGGGGACCGCGAATAGTGAAGCCATGTGAACTAAAGCCGTGAATAATCCAGTCATGAACAGTAGCCGCGAATAGCGAAGCCATGTGAACTAAAGGCGTGAATACTCCAGTCATGAACAGGGATCACGAATAGTGAAGCCATGTGAACTAAAGCCGTGAATACTCCAGTCATGAACGGGGACCGTGAATAGTGAAGCCATGTGAACTAAAGCCGTGAATACTTGAGTCATGAACGGGGACCGCGAATAGTGAAGCCATGTGAACTAAAGCCGTGAATATTTCCGTCTTGAACGGGGACCGCGAATAGCGAAGCCATGTGAACTAAAGCCGTGAATACTTCCGTCATGAACGGGGACCGCGAATAGTGAAGCCATGTGAACTAAAGCCGTGAATACTCCAGTCATGAACGGGGACCGCGAATAGTGAAGCCATGTGAACTAAAGGCGTGAATAATCCAGTCATGAACAGTAGCCGCGAATAGCGAAGCCATGTGAACTAAAGGCGTGAATACTCCAGTCATGAACAGGGACCACGAATAGTGAAGCCATGTGAACTAAAGCCGTGAATACTCCAGTCATGAACGGGGACCGCGAATAGTGAAGCCATGTGAACTAAAGCCGTGAATACTCCAGTTGTGAACGGGGACCGCGAATAGTGAAGCCATGTGAACTAAAGCCGTGAATACTTCAGTCATGAACTGGGACCGCGAATAGTGAAGCCATGTGAACTAAAGGCGTGAATACTCCAGTCATGACCGGGGACCGCGAATAGTGAAGCCATGTGAACTGAAGCCGTGAATATTCCAGTCGTGAGCGGGGGACCGCGAATAGTGAAGTCATGTGAACTGAAGCCGTGAATACTTGAGTCATGAACGGGGACCGCGAATAGTGAAGCCATGTGAACTAAAGCCGTGAATATTTCCGTCTTGAACGGGGACCGCGAATAGCGAAGCCATGTGAACCAAAGCCGTGAATACTTCCGTCATGAACGGGGACCGCGAATAGTGAAGCCATGTGAACTAAAGCCGTGAATACTCTAGTCATGAACGGGGACCGAGAATAGTGAAGCCATGTGAACTAAAGCCGTGAATACTCTAGTCATGAACGGGGACCGAAAATAGTGAAGCCATGGGAACTAAAGCCGTGAATAATCTAGTCATGATCGGGGACCGCGAATAGTGAAGCCATGTGAACTAAAGGCGTGAATACTCCAGTCATGAACGGGGACCGCGAATAGCGAAGCCATGTGAACTAAGGCCGTGAAAACTCCAGTCATGAACGGGGACCGCGAATAGCGAAGCCTTGTGAACTAAAGTCGTGAATACTCCAGTCATGAACGGGGACCGCGAATAGTGAAGCCATTTGAACTGAAGCCGTGAATACTCCAGTCATGAACGGGGACCGCGAATAGTGAAGCCATGTGAACTGAAGCCATGTGAACTGAAGCCGTGAATACACCAGTCACGAACGGGGACCGCGAATAGTGAAGCCATGTGAACTAAAGCCGTGAATACTCGTCATGAACGGGGACCGCGAATAGTGAAGCCATGTGAACTGAAGCCGTGAATACACCAGTCATGAACGGGGACCGCGAATAGTGAAGCCATGTGAACTAAAGCCGTGAATACTCCAGTCATGAACGGGGACCGCGAATAGCGAAGCCAGGTGAACTAAGGCCGTGAATACTCCAGTCATGAACGGGGACCGAGAATAGTGAAGCCATGTGAACTAAAGCCGTGAATACTCCAGTCATGAACGGGGACCGCGAATAGTGAAGCCATGTGAACTAAAGCCGTGAATACTCCAGTCATGAACGGGGACCGCCAATAGCGAAGCCATGTGAACTAAGGCCGTGAATACTCCAGTCATGAACGGGGACCGAGAATAGTGAAGCCATGTGAACTAAAGCCGTGAATACTCCAGTCATGAACGGGGACCGCGAATAGTGAAGCCATGTGAACTAAGACCGTGCGTACTCCAGTCATGAACGGGGACCGCGAATAGTGAAGTCATGTGAACTGAAGCCGTGCATACTCCAGTCATGAACGGGGACCGCGAATAGTGAAGCCATGTGAACTAAAGCCGTGAATACTCCAGTCATGAACGGGGACCGCGAATAGTGAAGCCATGTGAACTAAGACCGTGCGTACTCCAGTCATGAACGGGGACCGCGAATAGTGAAGTCATGTGAACTGAAGCCGTGCATACTCCAGTCATGAACGGGGACCGCGAATAGTGAAGCCATGTGAACTAAAGCCGTGAATACTCCAGTCATGAACGGGGACCGAGAATAGTGAAGCCATTAATAGTGAAGCCATTTTAACAGAAGCCGTGAATACTCCAGACTAGTCCAGTCATGAACATTGACCGCGAATAGATACCCTAATACAATATACTAAGCTATATAACATGAGGCTGTCAATCTTGGGCTGTCCTTGAGAAGGGTCGATGAGGTCACGTAAACTAACACTTAGTGTCCTAACCAATGAAGCCACTAAAAATTGAGGTCACGACTATTGAGGTCAGGTTGATTGACGCCAAACAGTCTGAAGATGCAGGAGGGAAAGCTAAACAGCCATTTGTACTGCGGTCTGGTGAACCAGACACACTTTGAATGAGTGATCAATTATATGTTGGATCTGCCCACAAAATTCTCCCTAGGGTGTTTCTTTATCCTGACCGACCAAGAAATAAAATAAAAAATAAATAAAAAAAAGAGCCTAACAAAAACTTTCGTGGCCAGAACATGCACTCATAATTGTCAATTTCTCCCCGTACATCAATATGCTCCAGAACAATTTATTTCAAGTGGACTGAATATCTTGAAGATGGAAGACTTTATAAATTCATGGCATGAATATAGCTTTTATGACATCTCTGAACATAGGGTATGGACGTCAAGGAGTTGCAGATGCTTTCAAAATTTAGATGTTCGGACCATCGTTTAGCCATTGAAACCGGTAGGAGACTAAATATATCCAGAGACGAAAGATATGCCAACATTGTAGCCGTAAAGGTATATTTTATGTCGAAGACGAATTTCACTTTGTGTGCATATGTGATCTGTATATCGACATTCGTAAGAAATACTTACCCTGGATCAGAAATTACTGCATTTCAGACTTTATATTTTTAATGAATTCGAGAAATGACGAAATACTTTATCAGCTGGGTCAATTTATATACTATGCAGGGAGATTAAGGGAAACAATTTAAATTTAACTGGTTTATACAGGGACAAGGAAGAGCAATTGCGTTTGTATATATGTATTTTGTACCATGGGCCTGGGGCCTTTTAGTGCAATAAACTTATTATTATTATTATATTATTAAGATGCTGAAGGTGTGGAACGAGAGATTTCCCGGTGTATCATTGTCTAAATAGAAGCTAATAGACCCACATTGTCTAGCGTCAGGTATGTGCAGAATATATATGGTACATACTAAACGTTTCGTGCGAGGTGCTGCAAGGGGCTGGGTAGATGTGAAGACGGGGAGGGGGTGCTACAATTGCTGTCAATCACTAGCGATCTTCGACTATAGTATTAGAATCCCTCTATATATAATCAGACCATAAAATATCAACACTTATTTAATAGCTGGGTAACTGTTCAGGGTTCATACAGGCACGGTTCCATCAAATGTAAGCCTTTTTAAGCCAAGCATTAGCAAAATTCAAGGACTTTTCAAGGACAATTTTTACCTTCTCTGGTCTATCTTTTAAGCATACAAATTGCAAAACTTGGGACTAAATTTTATGCATAAAATCTTTGATATGCGAAAATAAGGAATGACAACAAGAAGGCAGTGTCCACCTTTATTTATTACCACTACTTTTTTTATTAATTGCTACTTCTTCAATACAGCCAGCTTTAAATTTGTTAGATTTTTTCTTGGGTCTTTGCCAGTGCCCAGTCCAGTTTGAAATCAAGCACTTTTCATTGTAACTGCCCTATTTTCAAGCCAATTCAAGTACATTAATTGGATCGACCTCAAGGCCCATTTCTGTTTTTATGACCTTTTCCAGGTATCAGTCAAAATTCAAGCACTTTTCAAGCCTGTGCACACCCTGCTGTTACAAGAAGAATAAATACCAGCTTGCTAAGACTGAAGCAACAATAAATGTGCGTTTTATATGCCCCATGGCAGGGCAGTTCAGCAAGGTGACAGAAGAGCAATTGTATGACTAGTCATGATTATATCCTTGCAGTACATGCACCTAGATGTGATTAATATGTGGCTGGCTGAATCAATTTCTTGGCAACCCATATCTTCAAAATACTGATGCAGCAATATTGTTCTTAAACAACTTTAGGTTATTTCTGTAGAAGTACACATATATTACAACATGCAATAAACACTAGGGCATCTCCAGTAGCAGGAAAGAGTGGCCCTGGTGTACTATGCCATCAGAATTCTGACCTGTGGACCGGTCCTACACGTTTAAATATGGTCAAGACTGTAAAATAGATATCGCTCAGCCCAGCAATTAGCAGAACCCTGGGTTGTGTGGCCTTGGGAGTTAATTGGTCTCCTGAGGGGGCCTATATATATGCTTGCCCATGACACTGACACCTTGACCATGAAAAAACATGGAAAAGGCCAGGATGAATGAGGGGTGGATCTAGGGGGAGGTTAGGTTAGGGTAGGGTGGGGGGTTGCAAGCCCCCCTTGGGAACATTAGCATACATACACTGTAAAAGTTGGGCTTTCAGACGAAATGCATCGCAAAGTAACATATTGTCTATGCAACCCAGTGGCGGATTCAAGGACGGGGGCGGGGGGGGATGGGTTAAACCCACCATCCTCAAGCTAGGGGATGTTTTAGGATTGTGAAAGTCGAATTTTCTTCAAAGGGGAAGAATACCTTTTTTCAGCAAAGTCAAGGCTATCTGAGGTGCAGACCACCACCCCCCGCAGTAAATAATTGGTGGACACCTGCAGTAATTTTCACAACCCCCCTCCAGCATTACCAAGTAGAAGGCCCCCCCCTCCCCCCCTTGCAATGCCCCCCTTTCCAAATTCCTAGATTCACCCCTGATGAAAGGTTCTTTTGGAGTTTTATATCAATATACTGACCCCAACCAACTTGAGCCACTAGCCCACTTTCTGTGTGGGTCATCCAAAATGAATGCTGGTCATTTAATAGACAACTTACACACAATCAATATTATATGCTATAAACGCTTAATTACATAAATAGAAGACTCTGGAATGGAGCAAATTAGCCCTGACAAATGGCCACTTGCTGGTACCTAAGTGCGAAAGAGCCATGAAATACAATCTACGTGAGACAAGGAATTGACATTGACACCCAAATTTCTGACATTTGAGGGTCTGAAGAAGCGACATTAACACAGATAGCAGCATTTTAGAAAAAAAAGATACTGAGCTTAGCCAAAAAGCAACAAAGAACATCGTGAAAAATTGACATTGTACATTGGAATTGCCCTCTCTCAAGCTGCGAGTAAATTAGGCAGCACATCAACAATGGGGTGACAGCTGGGAGGGGAATGGGTGGGAAGGGGTCTGGCTCAGGCATACTGGCAGGTGGATATATCTGGCAATCTTATTACTACCTTATTGCTACCTAATTACCAAACAATTGATCACAACAACAAACACCAGTGCAAACAACTCCATAATAGCCTCATGGTCACTCTGGCTTGACGTTTCGAATAGCAACAACAGTCAACAACCAGTCCAATCATCAAGGAGCAGGGTAATCTGCCTTGTAGCTTGTTCAAAACCAACCCCCCCATGGTAGGGGGCAGTTAGCCCCATGGGTTGTTATAGATTTTATATGGTTTTATGTCTATAACTTAACTGTAGGGATGGCCTATCAGTCTGTCGTAACCATTAACACCATCAAACAGGGCCAAGGGGCAGTAGGAGCGACTTGGTGCGAAAGTTGCGCCTTTCAGCCATTCTGCATAGCATTTCATTTGCGCAGACCTATTTAACTTAACACCCAGTTCTCACCATCTTAGCCCACTATCCCAGCCCAGCTGCTTCCTCCAGTACCACTATCTTAAAGTTGCATGTCAAGCTCTTTCCCGCCAAAACTAAAGAGGTCCAAATACCAATAGGAATCAGTCCTTGAATCATTCAAGATTTCTTTTATCCATACTCCATCCATGCCAGACTGCCAAATAGTGTCTCTTAGCCTTGCCGGTGATATCAAATTACCACAAGTTTTCATATTAGTGGTAAACGTCATCAGTTTGTGTGCTTCGCGATGCTTTGATATAAGTAGCAGTGCCGCGACAGAGTTCTGTAGTGTCACGAGATAGACATGTTTGCCACACTGAAGCCTAAACGGCGATATTTATCAGGTTTCTGAATTTATGAAATGAAACAATCAAGTTTTCTGCAAATTTTGATATAAATTTCACCTGGGCTTAGTTTTGGCGGGAAAGAACTCGACATGCAACTTTAACTTATATTAAGAAGGCAAAGAAAAAGAAAATTTATGGTGCCTGCATTAAATATTACAGTCCATTATTAGAGTTGCCAGCTGTTTCCTTATGCCATGGGCAGCTGATGGGGGTCGAGCGCATCGTGGGTCAACGTGGTTTTGGGTTTTGTCCGGGGCAACTGGCTCTGACTTGGAAGTTGGATATATCTCAGCTGTTTACGGCCTCATTACATAGCCATGGCATAGGCCTAGCTGAGACAGTGTGATAAGTACTTATATGATAAAGTCAAAGTCATAAATGCCGTAGACTCACGTTTCGGCCTGACACTGACACTGACACATATTGTTTGTGTCTTAAAAATGGATACGCTTACAGTACACACGTAAGTTTGGTATCATTAAAAATGCACAGGGTTGCTTTGTCAGGTCAGTGATTTTTAGAGCGATCGCGCCAAATTCGCGGAAAATATGGGCCGAAACGTGAGTCTACGGCATTTATGAAATTATGACTGACTTTGGTGATACTATTCCATAGCAACAAGGAAATTTTGTGAAACCGTTTCACCAAGATTAACGACACCTACTCACCATTTGGTACAAAACACTATACTTAGAGCTTTCCGAAGTCAAGCATACACCTTGTATAAAATCCGTCAATGTTTACACAGCGATCCATCCACTTTCCACGCTCTCGTCTGGTGCACGCACCTTGTGGCAGTTGTGATGCACACGGTCCGCTGCACACGGGCACCCACCTAGCGAAGGTCAAGGTCGCGGCACTACCGAAGGAATGGAACTTTCGCATGTAACGACATGCTGCTTGTAAGCGATTCGGCTATTTGACGGCATGTCTATCGAATAGATGTTGCGGTTACTCAAAATGTTAGGTTAAGAGACCCGTAGCCTGTAGCGAGGGATGGTAAGGATGGTTAATAAAATAAACTTAGAACTTTAATTCAATGTAATATTTCATTAAAATTTAACTCCGCTTAAAATTTTACGTACTTTTACAACGCGGTCACAATATTAATGCGAGACACATATATGGAGCCAATTATGTTGATATCTTCGGCTCCTTATTAAAAAATTGAAAAAAAAGAGATCATTATAATCTTGAATCACAAGAAACAAAATGTAGGATCCGTTTTGAGCAAAGTAAAATGTCTTTATTCTTGTTTGAAACTGATGAATATCCTTTCATTATTATCGTCTGCCCATATGATAGTATATATACTTGTATTCGCGCATTTTGTAGATCTATAGATATAATGGTGTATTTAAGTCTGTATAGCATAAATACAAATACACAGTAGAAATTAGGAGCAATCTTGTTGAAGTTAATTACCTGTGCAGTCATATCTTCTCTGTGAAACTTACACAAATATTTTCAATAAAAATGTTGTATGTAATATATATATATATTTAGGTTCTGAGTGTATGAGAACCCCATACATATTTTGTATGCAGTTGGTTTAACAGAGCATGTTGTTGATCTATATGTACTTTATTTGATCAAACTGATGTATCTCGTATGGGATAATGTTTTTTTTTTGTGTATTACGTCATCATAATTCGGATATCGCGCTGCCGCTTTTTGCGTTTTAACAATTCATAATATACAGATATAGTTCATATACAGCTTCACATTCAGGTAAAGTGTCCAGGACATTTCGCCAAAACATTTTAGGTAGGTAAAAAGGGTGACATTATATGTAATTAAGGTGTGTGGTAACTATTGCTGACCATTTTGTTTTAACCCTTTATAATAATGATATATGTGATAATATATATTCTTCAAAATTTAACACAGGATTAAATTTCAGAAATTCTGGAGACCAGCGTGGATGTTCCGGGTAGAAACGGGTGTGCAGGATAATATTTTTGGAAGACAATATTTCAGCATGGTTTGTAGTGATACATAGAGATCAGCCCTGTAACTAATCATCCAGTGTGGTCTCAAGAGCTGAATTTATTAAGATCTGTCAGTGCCAAGCGATTGCTTTTTTTTATATTAATATGCGTGTTTTGGCTTTCCATAGAAAGTTAGCACTAGGAACAAAAACAACGCCATGGATATACACATTGATGGATTTTATTTGTCATAAAAGTTTTATTTTCATGTGTTTAAATATATATTTGGTGCATATAAGCAGATTACACAATAATCACCCGAGAATAAAATGTCGTAAAGAAGTACAGCTAAATACCAGAATAACTGTATCTCATTTACCTTCACTACCCTCACCACCGGAGTGCGATGCTCGATGTCATGCAGTGGGTTATAATCAGACTGCAGGGGTTAGTCCAGTAACCATGAAAACTGATCGCCTTGCAAAGACTAAAACAAATTGAGCAACTGCGACAAACAATAACAAAAAAAGAGTTCTTAAAGTCAGCAGCTACAGCTGTTCGCATTTGCGTCACAATACAAATGACGTCACCATAGAAACCGCCGATAAGTGCATGACATCACAATAGAAGCCGCCGACAAGTGACGTCACAATAGAGGCCGCCGACAATTGACGTTGGCAAGTCAAGCCGACTGTCCCGTATGACGTCATACCAAAAGAAGCTACTCACAAGTGACGTCATAATGTTGTCATGGACAACGGTGTGATGTCGACAATGACTCTCCAAAATGTTGACATTGGTGGGTTTCACAAAAATGGTATTAGGTAATACCAGTATTAACTTTAATACCGGCAAATTTTGTCTTAGGTAATACCGACTCGTAATACCGTTTCACAAACGCAAATAAAGACGGTATTAGCTGTGACCGGTATTAAGCGATTTAATACCGACTTTAATACCGATGAGTGACGTCATAACATATCGCGACAAAATGCTAAACGTAAACGTGGTACGTTTCGATTTCTAAATCGAACTGTTTTTACCCACCAATGGGTCAGATTCGGGCAAACTTACCTCATTTAGGTAATATGTGTGGTCTAACGCTATATCCAACGCTATATCCAACCAACGCTTTATTCCAAGGCGCGGGGTGAAGGATTACACACGGTTGACAGATATTTCACTTTTCAAATACATGCTGGTATGGAAGTATAATCATGGCAAAAGTGACCTCGAGGTCGTTATATGCACCGTAAAACTCTTGTTTCAGCTATCAAATAAATGTTATCAATGTTTTGCCCATCTGTTTCGAGATCAATAAAACATCTACCGAGAGGCGAGACCCAACGGCGGAACAGAGTGGGTCTCCCGAGACTATGTGGCATGATGTTTATCGCATCGGTCTGAAGGCTGAGGTGAACTACGAGTACAGCTGGACCTATATCCTGCTGTGAGACAATATAAGCGCAACAATGTAATACAAAGTTTCTAGCTCTATGACGACATGAACTCGCCACGCGAACATATGACGCAGGCCACGGTCAATTATGCTCATGAAAGCGTAACTTGCTAGATCGTGGCTCGATCTGTTTGTAAATGTGGCATCGATGTGGAATGATTTCCAACTGCTTAGATTTACCGCCCCTTTCGTCAGTTTTATTTTAAATCATAAAGCATGGAACACGAAAAGTCTATGTCACAATAAATCTTGAAACGATGACACAGACAAAACCGGATTGCCTGCCCATATGAATGTGCCGTCGACTGCATTTTGGCCATAAAATCAAAGGACTTGTGCCAAGTTGTGGCTCCTCAATAGGTCGGTATTATCAGCGCTAAACCTGCTACGACTCGGTATTAAAGTTAATACCGAGTTTAATACCGACATGCCCTTAATACCGTCTTTGTGAAACACGTCATAAAGTTGGTCTTAAGTTAATACCTATTTAATACCGGTATTAGCGTTAATACCGGTATTAAAAAGCTTTGTGAAACCCACCAATGGACATTAAATTTGTTGACATGAACACATGTTAACATGAAGCTCATAATTTCGTCAGCGGCACTGAAGTTCTTAAAACTGAACTTGTCACAAAGCGGGCACCAGCACCCTTTTTGGACAATAATGCCGCACTTATAAAAGCTACCTGAACAGATAATCAGGCCTGGCTCTATGGTCATAGGGTGCCGAAAGGCACACATGCTGCTTAGAGTCAGGCCTGGTAACCTGAACAGATAGAAATGTATCATGTAAATGGATGAGTCTCACGTCATAGGAAACAAAATGTACAAATCAAAGAAAACAAGCAAGGTAACGGGGTAATAAAGGTAATAATATAGGACAAAAATAAGGCCATGCCACACATTAACATTAATATGGCTTTCCATACATTTTATACAGATGTCAAACAATCGGCGAGTGAAATCTCAAAGACAAGCAAAAGCAAGACATGGAAGACAGACCCGTTTCGTTATCTAAATTTTGAGATTTCTACATGATAAATTACGCATTATAATTTAATGCATTAAACCAAATTATAGAAAAAAAAATGCATCCGCTTCTTTACTATGTCACTGACACAGTCGAATGAAAGAGAGCTAATTTTAAGACCTGTGTAAGTGAACTGGTTTGTATTGGACGCCCTCCACCCGAAGGGGAATTATTATTGGTGTGGAAAGCTTACGACAACTGTCGCTTCACATCGACACAACTGCTTCAGTTGAGAATCAATACATACTTTCATTTGGATGTACAGGAATGCCTTTAGTTTCTTCGCTGAGTGAGGCGAAGTTCTGAGAGAAGAATCTCCGTACAAGAAACACCCAAGGTCGAAAACTCAAAGTACAATGATTGTATCAATTAAACAATATATATATATATATATATATATTAGCGTCAATACAGATGATCGTTAATGTCACACATAATAATTGTAATATTCGGATCTCAGGTGGATTATACGAATGTAAGTCATGTGCGTTCATTGATATGAGGAAAACAAACTGGAGCAGACGACAGACAGAGAATGGATCGTGCAGTAAGCAGTGGTTTTTGCGTTCATATATCGGGCCAGCTTACATCTGGTAGACAAGATCTTGCATGCATTTCACACAAGACCCATAAAGACGCGTATAAATATAAACGCAAACTTGCTTAGCGCTAAGTAGAACATTTGGAGTTCGTTTTCCCGGCAAGTAACGGAAAAAATCGATTGATCTAACGCATTTTTGGAATTCTGATTTTGCTAAAATGTCATGAGAGTCTGCTTCACTTTTCACGCATCATTTTCGACAGGACTATGTATACGGCTTCAGATGCTACAGACAGGAAGGGACACGTTCATGACCCCAGGTTGACTCAGCCCTCTATTATCGCTCCTCGATTAGCACAAGACAGGACAGCGATGAACTCGATGAGCTACGAGAATGGAATGGTTGATATTCCCGACAGGGGGCGTGAACGCATGTGCTTTCTCGTGGCGACCAGGCCAACCTGAATATCACAAACTACATCATCACATCACGTGGGAATAATGAACAGGTTTATGTGCAATTCACAGCATATCTCGATCACGACCCATAATAATAAATCCTTGAGGAAATTAAGCCTCGCGAGGGTGTCACGTGACTGCCTGGGATATCCCTTCATCCGTTGCGCAGGTCTGCAGCTCGAGGATGACACGTGAAAGCCGTTCCGCGATTGGTGCACCGATTAACACACAGAAAACACGGGGGTAAATGCACGTCAGCGATGAAAACTAGATGGAGGTAAACTTTTGCAATTCATTGACCATGGGATGCGTCGCTATGGCAGCTGGAGTCCGGGGAGTCACGTGACGTCACCGGCCCGAGTCGCTGGTACAGCTGGAGTCGAGGCGGTCACGTGACGTCAACGGCCCGAGTCGCTGGCACAGCTGGAGTCGAGGCGGTCACGTGACGTCAACGGCCCGAGTCGCTGGCACAGCTGGAGTCGAGGCTGTCACGCGACGTCACCGGCCCGAGTCGTTGGTACAGCTGGAGTCGAGGCGGTCACGTGACGTCACCGGCCCGAATCGCTGGTACAGCTGGAGTCGAGGCGGTCACGTGACGTCAACGGCCCGAGTCGCTGATACAGCTGGAGTCGAGGCGGTCACGTGACGTCACCGGCCCGAGTCGCTGGTACAGCTGGAGTCGAGGCGGTCACGTGACGTCACCGGCCCGAGTCGCTGGTACAGCTGGAGTCGAGGCGGTCACGTGACGTCACCGGCCCGAGTCGCTGGTACAGCTGGAGTCGAGGCGGTCACGTGACGTCACCGGCCCGAGTCGCTGGTACAGCTGGAGTCGAGGCGGTCACGTGACGTCACCGGCCCGAGTCGCTGTTACAGCTGGAGTCGAGGCGGTCACGTGACGTCAACGGCCCGAGTCGCTGGTACACCTGGAGTCGAGGCGGTCACGTGACGTCACCGGCCCGAGTCGCTGGTACAGCTGGAGTCGAGCCGGTCACGTGACGTCACCGGCCCGAGTCGCTGGTACAGCTGGAGTCGAAGCGGTCACGTGACGTCACCGGCCCGAGTCGCTGGTACAGCTCGAGTCGAGGCGGTCACGTGACGTCACCGGCCCGAGTCGCTGGTACAGCTGGAGTCGAGGCTGTCTGTACTACGCGCGCTGGTGAATGACTTCTGCTGCTTGCGGACGTTCCAGTGAAGGCAGCTGGCCAGGCTCTGGAACCAGTCGCTGATCTGGTCCTCGCCGCAGATGGACGGCACGGGGAAGATGGAGGTGGTGATCCTCAGCCTGGCGAGGGGGCAGAGAGAGGGAGGTCAGCGGGGGGTCAGGGGGAGGTCAGCGGGAGATCAGGGGGAGGTCAGCGGGAGGGCAGCGGGGTGGCACGTGACTGCTCACGCTAGTGACCAAATCATTCTATTTTTTCTATTAATTAGTGGCGTATATATATACAAGTATGTAACGTTTCGTGCCACCCTTGGTCAGTCGTTTGTCGAGATTATGGTACATGTATCATGATGTCATGACTTACGTGTCGCCGTTGGTCAGTTTACGTCATGATTAACGTGTCACCCTTGGTCACTTTACGTCATGACTTACGTGTCACCCTTGGTCAGTTTACGTCATGACTTACGTGTCACCCTTGGTCAGCTACGTCATGACTTACGTGTCATCCTTGGTCAGTTTACGTCATGACTTATGTGTCGCCCTTGGTCAGTTTACGTCATGACTTACGTGTCGCCCTTGGTCAGTTTACGTCATGACTTACGTGTCGCCCTTGGTCAGTTTACGTCATGACTTACGTGTCGCCCTTGGTCAGTTTACGTCATGACTTACGTGTCGCCCTTGGTCAGATTACGTCATGACTTACGTGTCGCCCTTGGCCAGATTACGTCATGACTTACGTGTCGCCCTTGGCCAGTTTACGTCATGACTTACGTGTCGCCCTTGGTCAGTTTACGTCATGACTTACGTGTCACCCTTGGTCAGTTTACGTCATGACTTACGTGTCGCCCTTGGTCAGTTTACGTCATGACTTACGTGTCGCCCTTGGTCAGTTTACGTCATGACTTACGTGTCGCCCTTGGTCAGTTTACGTCATGACTTACGTGTCACCCTTGGTCAGTTTACGTCATGACTTACGTGTCGCCCTTGGTCAGTTTACGTCATGAGTTACGTGTCGCCCTTGGTCACTTTACGTCATGACTTACGTGTCAGCCTCGGTCAGTTTACGTCATGACTTACGTGTCGCCCTTGGTCACTTTACGTCATGACTTACGTGTCAGCCTTGGTCACTTTACGTCATGACTTACGTGTCGCCCTTGGTCAGTTTACGTCATGACTTACGTGTCGCCCTTGGTCAGTTTACGTCATGACTTACGTGTCACCCGTGGTCAGTTTACGTCATGACTTACCTGTCACCCTTGGTCAGTTTACGTCATGACTTACGTGTCGCCCTTGGTCACTTTACGTCATAACCTACGTGTCACCCTTGGTCAGTTTACGTCATGACTTACGTGTCACCCTTGGTCAGTTTACGTCATGACTTACGTGTCACCCTTGGTCAGTTTACGTCATGACTTACGTGTCGCCCTTGGTCAGTTTACGTCATGACTTACGTGTCGCCCTTGGTCACTTTACGTCATGACTTACGTGTCGCCCTTGGTCAGTTTACGTCATGACTTACGTGTCACCCTTGGTCAGTTTACGTCATGCCTTACGTGTCGCCCTTGGTCAGTTTACGTCATGAGTTACGTGTCGCCCTTGGTCAGTTTACGTCATGACTTACGTGTCGCCCTTGGCCAGCTCTTGTCGATTCCTGCCATCGAATGATACCCAGGCAGTGTTCCTGGCATCCGGCGACACCGTGATCTGAAAGACACCAGCGACAACACCTGTCACTGCTACACAACGTAAACTACAACCCCTGTCACTGCTACACAATGTAAACTACAACCCCTGTCACTGCTACACAATGTAAACTACAAGCCCTGTCACTGCTACACAATGTAAGCTACAACCCCTGTCACTGCTACACAATTTTAAATTCAACACCTGCCACTGCTACACAATGTAAGCTACAACCCCTGTCACTGCTACACAATGTAAACTACAACCTCTGTCACTGCTACACAATGTAAACTACAACCCCTCTCACTGCTACACAATGTAAACTACAACCTCTGTCACTGCTACACAATGTAAACTACAACCCCTGTCACTGCTACACAATGTAAGCTACAACCCCTGTCACTGCTACACAATGTAAGCTACAACACCTGTCACTGCTACACAGTGTAAGCTACAACCCCTGTCACTGCTACACAATGTAAACTACAACCCCTGTCACTGCTACACAATGTAAGCTACAACCCCTGTCACTGCTACACAATGTAAGCTACAACACCTGTCACTGCTACACAATGTAAACTCCAACACTTGTCACTACTACACAATGTAAACTACAACCCCTGTCACTGCTACACAATGTAAGCTACAACCCCTGTCACTGCTACACAATGTAAGCTACAACCCCTGTCACTGCTACACAATGTAAGCTACAACACCTGTCACTGCTACACAATGTAAACTCCAACACTTGTCACTACTACACAATGTAAACTACAACCCCTGTCACTGCTACACAATGTAAGCTACAACACCTGTCACTGCTACACAATGTAAACTCCAACACTTGTCACTACTACACAATGTAAACTACAACCCCTGTCACTGCTACACAATGTAAGCTACAACCCCTGTCACTGCTACACAATGTAAGCTACAACCCTTGTCACTGCTACACAATGTAAGCTACAACCCCTGTCACTGCTACACAATGTAAACTACAATACCTGGCACTGCTACACAATGTAAGCTACAACCCCTGTCACTGCTACACAATGTAAGCTACAACCCCTGTCACTACTACACAATGTAAGCTACAACACCTGTCACTGCTACACAATGTAAACTACAACCCCTGTCACTGCTACACAATGTAAACTACAACCCCTGTCACTGCTACACAATGTAAACTACAACCCCTGTCACTGCTACACAATGTAAGCTACAACCCCTGTCACTGCTACACAGTGTAAGCTACAACCCTTGTCACTGCTACACAGTGTAAGCTACAACCCTTGTCACTGCTACACAGTGTAAGCTACAACCCCTGTCACTGCTACACAGTGTAAGCTACAACCCCTGTCACTGCTACACAGTGTAAACTACAACCCCTGTCACTGCTACACAATGTAAGCTACAACCCCTGTCACTGCTACACAATGTAAGCTACAACCCCTGCCACTGCTACACAATGTAAGCTACAACCCCTGTCACTGCTACACAATGTAAACTACAACACCTGTCACTGCTACACAATGTAAACTACAACCCCTGTCACTGCTACACAATGTAAACTATAACCCCTGTCACTGCTACACAATGTAAGCTACAACCCCTGCCACTGCTACACAATGTAAGCTACAACCCCTGTCACTGCTACACAATGTAAACTACAACACCTGTCACTGCTACACAATGTAAGCTACAACCCCTGTCACTGCTACACAATGTAAGCTACAACCCCTGCCACTGCTACACAATGTAAGCTACAACCCCTGTCACTGCTACACAATGTAAGCTACAACCCCTGTCACTGCTACACAATGTAAGCTACAACCCCTGTCACTGCTACACAATGTAAACTATAACCCCTGTCACTGCTACACAATGTAAGCTACAACCCCTGTCACTGCTACACAATGTAAGCTACAACCCCTGTCACCGCCACACAATTTTAAACTCAACACCTGCCACTGCTACACAATGTAAGCTACAACCCCTGTCACTGCTACACAATGTAAGCTACAACCCCTGTCACTGCTACACAATGTAAGCTACAACCCCTGTCACTGCTACACAATGTAAACTACAACACCTGTCACTGCTACACAATGTAAGCTAAAACACCTGTCACTGCTACACAATGTAAGCTACAACACCTGTCACTGCTACACAATGTAAGCTACAACCCCTGTCACTGCTACACAATGTAAAATGCAACCCCTGTCACTGCTACACAATGTAAACTACAACCCCTGTCACTGCTACACAATGCAAGCTACAACCCCTGTCACTGCTACACAATGTAAAATGCAACCCCTGTCACTGCTACACAATGTAAGCTACAACCCCTGTCACTGCTACACAATGTAAGCTACAACCCCTGTCACTGCTACACAATGTAAACTACAACCCCTGTCACTGCTACACAATGTAAACTACAACCCCTGTCACTGCCACACAATGTAAACTACAACACCTGTCACTGCTACACAATGTAAACTACAACCCCTGTCACTGCTACACAATGTAAGCTACAACACCTGTCACTGCTACACAGTGTAAGCTACAACCCCTGTCACTGCTACACAATGTAAGCTACAACCTTTGTCACTGCTACACAATGTAAACTCCAACACTTGTCACTACTTTTGTGGTTCCTTGAAAGGTGTTTTATAGTCTTTGACATTATACAGACCATTCTAACAAACTCTTCCCTAACACATTATACCAGGGTCACCTGACATTTTACCAGTATGACCCTGACATTATACCAGTGTGACCCTGACATTATACCAGTGTGACCGGATATTATACCAGTGACCCTGACATTATACTAGTGTTACCTGACATTATACCAGTGTGACTGACATTATACTAGTGTGACCCGACATTATACCAGTGGGACCCTGACATTGCACCAGTGTGACCGTGACATTATACCAGGGTGACCCTGACATTATACCAGGGTGACCCTGACATTGCACCGGCGTGACGCTGATATTGCACCGGCGTGACCCTGACATTGCACCGACGTGACCCTGACTGACCTTGATCTCGACACCGGCGGGCACGACGATGGGTCTGAAGGAGAGGGAGTGGGGACAGATGGGTGCTATGACGATGGCCGGCACATTGGGGTGAACCATCGAGGCGCCCGTCGCCGCGGAGTACGCCGTGCTCCCGGTAGGGGTCGCGATGATCAGGCCTGGAACAAACACACACACAATTACCACTCAGTGGCATACTTTGGAGGTGTGGGTGGGTGGACGTGGGGTGGTATATATTATGTAGGGATGGAGGCGGGTGGGGGGTAGCAGTTATTTTACATAAGGAATATCAGCAGGCCGATAGCAAACTTGCTTCATTACGAGGCATAAACTTCAAGAGCAAACGTGATTTTATAGCGTTAGAATGACTAGGCTTGGCAGACTTTCATTTTATTTTGATGAAGTCACGCGTGGATAAGTAGCGGCAAGACTTGAACACACGTACATATATGTAACGAGGTCTTCGTTGAAACGGTGACTTGCGTTTCTAATTAATATTACATAATGCACAACAGAGAGACACTTTGGCGTGACAGACGACAGACAGGGTATTGAGCGTCACTCCTGATGACACTTGACAGTTAATGAAGGTCACTCACAGAGACACACGACACTGTGTGAGCGTCGTTCATGGTGACATGACACTGCGTGAGCGTCGTTCACGGTGACACGACACTGCGTGAGCGTCACCGACGCCGAACTCACCATCTCCCTGGACGGATGTGATGTATCGGCTCTCGATGTAAAGGTCAAGGTTGCAGAGGTACGCTGAGGGGCCGCGGTCAACGACAACCTCGTTCAACGTCTGGAGGGCAGGGGGGGGGGGGGTATGTATTATATATCATCACTAATAGTCTCTTAACAGTACTAAGTACATCATTGTCTTTGTTATCATTATCAATATATTATTAATATTATTACTATTATTACTATTGTTATTATACTCTAGCCATAAAGTCCCTTTCCACATTTGGCATCAGTAATCGTTACTGATATTAACATTAATATCACTAAGATTACCACTGGCGGAATATCTCTCCTTGACAGCAGAGGAGAGAACTGACAGACTCGATACTGACAATAACTTACTGACCCTGACACTCACTGACTGTCACTGACTGATACTGACAATAACTTACTGACCCTGACACTCACTGACTGATACTGACAATAACTTACTGACGCTGACACTCACTGACTGTCACTGACTGATACTGACAATAACTTACTGACGCTGACACTCACTGACTGCCACTGACTGATACTGACAATAACTTACTGACCCTGACACTCACTGACTGATACTGACAATAACTTACTGACGCTGACACTCACTGACTGTCACTGACTGATACTGACAATAACTTACTGACCCTGACACTCACTGACTGATACTGACAATAACTTACTGACGCTGACACTCACTGACTGTCACTGACTGATACTGACAATAACTTACTGACGCTGACACTCACTGACTGATACTGACTGATACTGACAATAACTTACTGACCCTGACACTCACTGACTGATACTGACAATAACTTACTGACGCTGACACTCACTGACTGTCACTGACTGATACTGACAATAACTTACTGACCCTGACACTCACTGACTGATACTGACAATAACTTACTGACGCTAACACTCACTGACTGTCACTGACTGATACTGACAATAACTTACTGACGCTGACACTCACTGACTGATACTGACAATAACTTACTGACGCTGACACTCACTGACTGATACTGACAATAACTTACTGACCCTGACACTCACTGACTGATACTGACAATAACTTACTGACGCTGACACTCACTGACTGTCACTGACTGATACTGACAATAACTTACTGACGCTGACACTCACTGACTGATACTGACAATAACTTACTGACCCTGACACTCACTGACTGATACTGACAATAACTTACTGACGCTGACACTCACTGACTGTCACTGACTGATACTGACAATAACTTACTGACCCTGACACTCACTGACTGATACTGACAATAACTTACTGACCCTGACACTCACTGACTGATACTGACAATAACTTACTGACGCTGACACTCACTGACTGATACTGACAATAACTTACTGACGCTGACACTCACTGACTGTCACTGACTGATACTGACAATAACTTACTGACGCTGACACTCACTGACTGTCACTGACTGATACTGACAATAACTTACTGACGCTGACACTCACTGACTGTCACTGAGTCAATGCGTGACACCGACAGTAACTGACTGACACTGACAGTCACTGACTTGATACTGACAGTCACTGACTTGACACTAACAGTCACTGACTGATACTGATAGTCACGGACAGAAACTGCCAACCAGACAACCAATGACGATGTTTCTCTGGCAGCCACTGGCAGTTCCGCGGGCAGCCAAACATAGCCACTGACAGCCCCTGACAGGCACTGACCAGGATGTGTTGCTTGCTCTCGACGTTCTTGATGGAGTGGTCGACCGCGTGTTTGTATTCCGAGTCCCGTTTGACCACCACGCACTTGAGGCGGGTCCGCAGAATCAGCGGCACGCCACCTGGCGACGGAGAATGAAACAGCGCTATTATGTGACACGCCAGATGTACTTTATATAAGCTGGGTTGAACGGTCCCTCGACCCACTCAGGTACACGTAAACCTGCAACATGTCCGGTCGTTCTGCCATGTAAGGGTGAACCATTGTTTCAGCATAGCTCACGTATTACTCACGCCTAACGTTTACTACCATGATACATTTTGTGGGCTCTGGAAGATGGACCGCATATCCGCACAATAGGATATTAATGTGGTTAGAGGGAATCAGACTTGCCTACCATGATGGCCGACCGTACACGTTGCCTGATAGAGTATTTCTTTATCACTTGGGCAATTTGTTAGTAAATATCTATATTGTAAGTGGTAATATATATACATGGATATAGTTAAAGTAAGACTATCATATTTCAAATGGAACACAATGAATTCGCTAAAACAACAAATTTTATCGAATGTAACATTATGCAACTCCGTTGTCTTCCATGGTAAGTATTTAAACACAAGTCTCATATGCATGCCCCAAATATATCAATGTATATGCACTGTTAGGCATGACATAGTCACTCAATGAGACATATGAATGGAAAACACGAATATACTCTTAATTTGTTTACAATCGGCCATTTTGTGTGTATAATACCCATTGATATATGCTTCTTATTCAAATTTTATATTCAATGCAAACACAGCAAGCAAATTTAGGGTGAACGGCCAACATGGCTTGAGCAGTATCTCTGTTTTATTCATAGTTCGGATGCAAAGGACAAACAAAACGGGAGTTGAGCAGTAAATAACAAAACTAGAACTGAGCTCACCATCCAACACCGTCTCCACGCGGTGTCTGAAGGTCACGTCAAAGTCAAAGGGCGACAGGAAGCCCAGTGAGCCGAGATGGAAGGCCATCACAGGGGGAACACTTTGCTGCAAGGATAGGGGCAAATCACCATGGTAACGGTTATTTCATTGTTGAAAGGAGATGGCATTTGACCATGGTAACAATTCATTGTTGAAAGGAGATGGCATTCAGCATGGTAACAGTTTATTGTTGAAAGGAGATGGCATTTGACCATGGTAACAGTTTATTGTTGAAAGTAGATGGCATTCAGCATGGTAACAGTTCATTGTTGAAAGGAGATGGCATTTGACCATGGAAAACGTCATTTTGGGCGAAAGGCTTCGCTGAAACGACAGGGTCAGAGCACCACGGTAACATTTATTTCTTTGTGGCAACGCGAGGAGCTATATCCCCATGAGAACTCCTACTCTTTGCGAAGAAGGACATGGGATCTTTATCCTGCGACCACACAGACATGGCCACAGCGGGGCTCGAACCACCGATCCACGTGCCGTTAGGCTCTCAGGTGGCCAGAGCACTCAAGGCGAGCGCTCTAACCCACTGAGCTATCGGGGCGGCCCTCTGCAGTTATAGAGGACATCCTCGGATGGTGGACTGACCTGGAAGAGGGAGGAGGCGTAAAGCAGGGTACCGTCCCCTCCCAGTGTGATGATCAGGTCGATCTTGTCAGTCAGGTCATCCACGCCTGTCGTGGTAGACAGAGAACATCAGTATCAACATCAACATCACGGCGAGACATCATCAGCACCAGCATAGAGACATAAGAGAGCTGATATAACCCTGGTGACGCCAGAATACTGACATCAGAAGTACATACATGTATAAAGATTGTGACTTCAGAAATAGGTTATCAGAATGGTGATATCGGAATGGTGATATCGGAATGGTGATATTAGAATGGTGATATCGGAATGGTGATATCGGAAAGGTGATATCGGAATGGTTATATCGGAATGGTTATATCGGAATTGTGATATCGGAATTGTGATATCGGAATGGTGATATCGGAATGGTGATATCGGAATGGTGATATCGGAATGGTGATATTAGAATGGTGATATCGGAATGATGATATCGGAAAGGTGATATCGGAATGGTTATATCGGAATGATGATATCGGAATGGTGATATCGGAATGGTGATATCGGAATGGTGATATCGGAATGGTGATATCGGAATGGTGATATCGGAATGGTGATATTAGAATGGTGATATCAGAATGGTGATATCGGAATTGTGATATCGGAATGGTTATATCGGAATGGTTATAACGGAATGGTGATATCGGAATGGTGATATCGGAATGGTGATATCGGAATGGTGATATTAGAATGGTGATATCGGAATGGTGATATCGGAAAGGTGATATCGGATTGGTTATATCGGAATGGTTATATCGGAATTGTGATATCGGAATTGTGATATCGGAATTGTGATATCGGAATGGTGATATCGGAATGGTGATATCGGAATGGTGATATCGGAATGGTGATATTAGAATGGTGATATCGGAATGGTGATATCGGAATTGTGATATCGGAATGGTGATATCGGAATGGTGATATCGGAATGGTGATATCGGAATGGTGAAATTAGAATGGTGATATCGCAATGGTGATATCGGAAAGGTGATATCGGAATGGTGATATCGGAATGGTGATATCAGGAGAAGGATATCGGCATTGTGAAGCTAAGTATGAATGCCGCCCCTGGTCGGTATAAGTAATTCAGGGGTCTCGTAGGTTGTTCACCAGCGCCGCGTCACAAGGGACACGTGTCGGGCTAGGTAGGGGGTAGCGACGTCCGGTTCGTACCTTCCTTGAAGGTACGCAGCTTGTGCTTGAGTTGTTTGAACTCCGGGATTGCCAGCAGGGCGGGGTCCTCCAACACCTTGGCCTCCACGAACACCACCATCGCCTTCTCCTGCAGCCGGCAGAACGGTCAAACGTTAGTCAGTGTCCGAGGCCAAGTTTGTGGACATAAAGGCTTAAATTGTCCCAAGAAACCCTCTCGTAGTGCCAGTAGATAATGTATAGGTCTATGTGACAAAAAGTGAATTATAGTTGGCGCGCTATCGCCAGTTAGTCCGAGGCTTTGGGCGTAGCCATCCTTAAAAAGTCAGGTGGTCAGAGAGATATAAAGTTGCAGCACCCACCAATTAGTGTGAAGCTAAGGTATCACATCTATTTATGGGGTCAGAGTAAAAGAAAACGTGCCCGCTCCGACAAAAGGTGGTAGCTCATTTCTCGAACTATATGCAATTCAGAGATATATATAGGCCTTGACGAGCCACGAGATAAGAATGAAGTTTGAGAGATAATAATGATTAATGAGCCACGTGTCTCAGAGATAAGTATGACGTTTGGCCGATAATAAGAATCTTCATGAGCCACGTGTCTCAGAGGTAAGTAAGAAGTCTGGGCGATAATAGTACCTTGACGAGCATCGTGTCTCAGAGATAAGTGGGCGATAATAAGACATTGACGAGCCACGTGTCTGAGAGATAAGTATGAAGTTTAGGCGATAATAAGACCTTGATGCGTCACGTGTCTGACACAAGCATAAAGCCGAGGGCGATAATACAGACCTTGATGAGCCACATGGCGAGCTCGATGAAAGGTGGCAGCACCTCATCGTCGTGTATCTTCTTAATGACGAGTACTGACAGCGGCGCTTTGTACCACGTCAGCCTCTGGCTTCCAGGGTCCTGGATGGTTCTGTGGCCATGGAAACACAAATGTAATTTAATGCACGGCATACATGTGGCCCGGTTAAACGGAGGTTACAAGTGTGGTAAACAGTACTGATACTGACAAGTACCTATATCAATATATATATTACCAAAGTAATGTATTAATTATTTTTTAATGTTTTTCTTGGCATGGGGACAAAACTCAGTATTTGAACAGCTTACAGCACATAAATTCATTGCTTAGCGATAGTATACAGGTTGCCAAGGTGAGGAGAGTAACAAAGAAGTAACAACATAATTTAGAGAATAATTGACATCCCTCGTTGACATTCTGTGCAAAATACTTACAGCACATTGTTGGAGCTCTTCATCAAACTCGCCTTGGGGCCGAATTTACAGTTGGGGCTCGCGCCGTACAGCGACTTGGTCCGCCTGACGGGCAAATATAACAGTAATTAAACACATTGGGACGTCTATACCGGAACTGGAGTCGCGCCACCTGTCGGAGATCCATCAAACGGTCGATCCGTCTTGGTAAGAAAAAACGAAAGAAACTCTGTATGCACATTGAGGGCATGCCCATCAAAATCGTTCAGCAGGCAAACAGCGTTTTCTCTAAACTAATTGTCAGGTAGGTTTTCTTCACGTCAAATAAGGGAGTTTTGCATTGAGAGAAGGTTACCGAAGCTACAGCAAAAATAACATTTTGCCACTTTTAACATACTGATGCAGCTAGTTTTGGAACCAAACGTGACTCCTAAAATATTTGTGTCACTCGAAGCTTGAATATCATGCTGCCACTAATATTTAATGAAATACAGGGCATGTTTGCTCTAATGACCTAGATGTTGGAAAACATATTTAGCCCATTAACGCAAATCACTATCACATATCAGTATTTAGGCTTAGCGTGCTTTGCAGAAGTCGAAGACAAACAAACTCTGCAGTGTACCAAACTGATAACATCGGAAAAAAACACGTGTTCCCTATGGGCGTGGCTCCACCTGTCTTGATGATGAAGTCAGTCATTCCCACAAATACACAAATTCGACTGGGAGAACATTTTGCTTTAAAAAGATATACTCATTCAGCAAGCAGGAAATTAGTAAGAAGCAGCTAGGGTTTTTATACGACACCAACGGTCACGTGGCCTTCTCTGGACAACACGTATAATATACAGTTTACGGTATCAACCACGCCGAAGAGTATTCACAACACCGAAAAGGACAAGCAACACAGAACACCGAAAACTTGGCAAACAGTCATACTATCAGAGACCTGCTGTGCGGGTACATTGGCTTGGAACGCGTCGGGTATGGCCCCTGATTGGGGCTATCGGCCGAAGCCGGGAACCCGCCTAGAAGGGGCACAGGGGGCCTTTTTCCTACACGGCGACATAGCGATTTTTAAATGGACAACGCGACATGAGATTTAGCGACACGCGACATAGACCTCTTCGTAAAATTGACAAACAGTATGGAATTATTTTTAAAATCTAGCCCCCCCCCCCACCCCCCATCCCCCCCCCCCCCCTAGAGGCACACCACATACGGACCGCGTCCACAGGGCCAGGACTACGTCTATGTGGATACGACTCACCTGCAAACTCTTTATTACCCATTGATCTTCCACATTGATTAACAGCTTAATGGCATGAAAAACGCAAGTTTTTTTTTTCAATATGGAGAACCAGGGAGTCTACCACGAGGACCTGTTGGCTTTTACATTACTTCGTTTCTCACCGCAAACAGATAAAATATACCCAATATTTGAATATCCAATATTTGAATATCCAGTAAAAAGAGTTCTTGGTCATTCTATAGTGAGTAAGCATCTGGACAGTGCTTCCTACCTGTCGTCCATGTGACTGAGGAAGATGTCCCTGGCAACGCCTCCTACTCCGTGTTAGCAGTCGTATCACGATAAGAATCCTTAGCAACCAAATCACAAACAGTAGGATACCGAAGAACGATCGAATGATATATATGATTTAATAGCTCAATGCAAGATGACGTCACATCATCGTTGCAATAGTCCGAAGCCACTGATGACGGCATATACAAATCAGAAACCAGATGACGTCATAAACAATTGGAAACAAAATTACGTCGTGCAATAGTCCGAAGCAATGATGACGTCAGGTGTAATGGTATAAACCAGAATGACGTCACAGCAGGGGTAAGCTGAATCGACCAGGCCAGCACCAGGAAGTAGCACAGACTGAAGACACGGAACGAACAGGGCCGAGTCACATGAAGATGAAACTACTTCAACTGCAGTGGCATGCAGTCACAGCCCAACCCCGAATGAGCTATGATATCAGACCCAGCCGCCGTGTGAAATAACCCGTATGTACAGCCGGAGCAGGTGGTCACCCCAGACCCGCATAACCACGGCGGTTGTCGACCATAGCAACGGGGCGACCAGCACACCTTCCTTGTCACAGAACCCGTATGTAAGACCGCTCACAGCCGAGGTTAAGGACAGGTAAGTGTCAAGCAGGCAGGTCAAACAAAGCACACTATATCCTGATACTTATGGGTGAGAAGTGGGTTGACCCGGTTAGAAAACTTGTTACCGTGTCGACGAGATAGCTCATGATAGCTCAATTTGCCAAGTTAGTTAAATTTATGTTTCTGAGACGAACTAAACAGTAGCTTGTGGCGTGCCGTAATCTACAGCTGTGACGTAAGCAACGGTTGTAGCGTAACTTACGACTGTGACGTAATCTACGACCGTGACGTAATCCACGGCTGTCATGTAATCCACGGCTGTGACGTAATCTACAGCTGCGACGTAATCTACAGCTGTGACGTAATCTACGGCTGTGACGTAATCTACCGCTGTGGCGTTATCTACGGCCGTGACGTAATATACGGCCGTGACGTAATCTACGGTCGTGACGTAATCTACGGCCGAGACGTAATCTACGGCTGTGACGTAATCTACGGCTGTGACGTAATCTACGGCTGTGACGTGATCTACAGCTGTGACGTCATCTACGGCCGTGACGTAATCTACGGCTGTAAAGTATCCTGACGGTATGTACGACAGTGACGTCACGTGCCGCGACGTGACCTTCAAGCATGAGAGTTCAGTCTATCTCGTTGACACCTTACGTCTGGCGGTGTTTGCACATCTAGTGCCCGTCATGGTATGGACCTCACCAGATATCGTAGAAAAAGCAAACCTGTATACGTCACATAAACAAATACAAATGACGACCAAATGTAGACTGCTTCTTTACAATTTCAGATTCTTCGACGAGTCTGTAAGTCCAGAGCGACAAATAGTTTCACAGCGACTGTCAGAAGACGCTTCATGAAACGTGTTCAAAACAACCCGAGAGACCTGACCCGTCATGCACTGCTGACAAAGGCGGAGTAGCGACAGCGGGAGTGGGACCCAGGACGCTAGCTACGTGATCTTGAAAGCCATGCTATAACTGTTTCAATATGCAACCAATCGTAAAAACATATATTGTAGGTTGTAACCTGCAACCCAACGTACAGCTACAGGCTGTAACCTACATCGGACGTTAACCGTGAACAGTAATAACAGGGCCGTCAAGTACACAAGGTAAACGGCATGAAATATTTACATGTATGGCACGTTTCGCTTCATCCACTTTTTTCAGTGACGGGATGCAGTGGCGGATCTAGGGGGGGGGGGGTAGGGGGGTTGCACCCCCCCCCCCATTAGGAGCCACAACATACAACATACCTGTTAAAGTCCTAAGCCTTTAGAGGGAGCACCCCCCCCTCTTGGGAACCTGAACATACACTGTTAAAGTCGGGTTCTCTAAGCCCCCCCCCCCGGGTCACAAGTCTCAGAGAGCAACCCCCCCCCCCCCTTCCTAGATCCGCCCCTGGGATGGTCATTGCAATGGCATGGCAGAACACATTCTGTCACTCACCATATGTACTAGGTCAAGGTTATGTCGCATGCTAAACGAACACGATTCAAGGTCATATCGCATGGCTGCACGTCAAGTATGGTCAGTGGTTTTACCCCACAATAGCCAGAGGTATTTTACTTGACACAGATCGGCTTCACCAGAACGAAGTTATAAAACCAATATTGGTAGAACGGAATGTAGGCCTTTTATTCAATTCGGTAGGGAGGAAGGGGTAGGGTGGCACATTCATCGTGGCTACAAACTGTAACTGTAAACAGCTAAGTTGACAGGCCTTTTGAAATCGAATCGACATATTGTTTTTATTATTCTGTACTGGAGCAAATGTTTTTTTGTTTTTTTTTAAGTGATGCAAAAACTTCTATACTAACTTTGTTACATGTACATTTTATAAAAAAAAAAACACTTTTGGAACCGAGTAATTGTAAGTAGCCAAGTAAGACATCATACAATATATATGTGTGAAATACTTCACGAAAAACAGACTGCGTCCAAAAAGCCTATTTAATTTTTTAAAAATCTCCGGATCTATGAATAGGTTTTTAACTACAATTCTAATATTACACTTAGATGGAAAACGTGTTTTCTTATCTATGTCACAATCAGGATACGGCAGGCTGTCCAGCGGAACCTCAAGAAAAAAAATATAGAAAAAGTAGGACAAAAGTAGGTTGGTTGGTTGGTTGGATATTCAGGACGCTTTAACCACTTTTGGTCATATCGTGTCAATGGGGGAAGGAAGGGAGAGTGGAGCCATGTCTCCGGGGGTAACCTACTCTTTACGAAGAAAGACATGGGATCTTTATCCTGCGACCACACAGACATGGCCACAGCAGGGCTCGAACCATCGATCCACGCGCCGTTAGGCTCTCGGGTGACTAGATCACTCAATGCGAGCGCTCTAGCTTACTGAGCTATCGCGCCGGCCCAAGGAACAAAAAGTAGGAAAATAGAAGCAACACATAGGACAACAGTACAAAAAAAGAAGCCAAAAGTACGATTCAATAGCATATGTAGCAACATTATTCCAGATAAACAAATGACAAAAAGTTATATATTATTGAGAAAATGTTGCAATAATCCAAGCGATATACACACTTTTACAGCAATTCACATTTGAAATTGCGCCTGGTTAAAGCAACTACAAAAAAGTAGGAAAAGGTAGAAAAATGTAGGTACTTTGAAGAAAAAGTAGAAAAATGTAGATATTTTGATGACAAATAGAAAAATGTAGGGATTTTGACGAAAAAGTAGAAAAATATAGGCATGTTGACGAAAAAGTAGCAAAATGTTAGGATTTTGAAGAAAAAGTAGGAAAAATAGGATGGAGACAAAAAATTAGAAAAAAGTAGCATCACTGGACAGCCTGGGATACGGGTAAAACAACTCACACGGCCAGAGAGATCCCTTACCGCCGTCCAACTTTGTGCAAGTTATCCTCCAATGAGCGGTATCCATGGATTTCCTGCGACTCGAAGATCTCACCCACCAAGTACTTCCCCTTCAGGGGGTTTAACATCAGTTGTCGTGGGACATCGTCACACATCTTAGTGATTGGCAGCGGTTTCTCTCATTCAAAACTTCGGGAGGTTTGCCACATCCATTCCATGCGACGGGCAGCGTCGAGTGACGGACGGGGAACGAGCAGTGGGCGGGAAGCGGTAACGCTCGCCGTCAAATGTCGTCTGCCGTTGGGCCGTGTGGCGGGAAAACCGACAAGTCGCCGGTGGTAACAACACCTACTGGGACCGGACGTCGGCTGCGGACAGGGGTCTCGGTCGTGCGGAGCGGCAGGCAGGCGACAGATCCCACCGGCCTGGTCACATAAAGGCAGGAATAGGTCTTCCACGGGACTCGAAGCCCAGAGAACTGACAACATAAGCTCGCATCGTCGTTACACGGTGCACGCCACGCGAGTTCCGTTCGCATTTTCCGCAGCTTCAGCAGTTGCTATCAATAGCGTTAAAAAGATATAACGGTCCCTTCAGAGTCAGCGGAACCGGTATCAGTGCTGTTATTGATAGCTCCGGCGCGATAGGTAGCCAGGTAGATACACAGATACAGGCAGATAGGTAACACGTGTACAACCCGAAGCTCAACTTCAACTGAGAACAGATCGATGGCTTATCGGAGAAGACGACACACCCATCAAGAAGGCATTGTTGGCCACTGTGAGACATGAGGATGTGTCCCATTCCCGGTCCGTCCGCCCGTCTGTCCGTAGGTCCAGCGAGTGAGGAGCCAATGGCTGGGTGGGACCCAGGTCTGGTTTGGCCAATGTCCCCCCCCCACCCCGCCCCCCTCTCAGCCCATGCACCCACCACCAGGCGGCGCCTCCCAGGACTCCAGCGCACCGAGTCACGTGTCCATAGTTACAGGACAGTATGACCACGTGATCCGCACCGCCGACACGCGCTTCACGTCAGGGCAGAGGCGGGGGGAGGGGTGGAGGCGGGTGGGGGGCAGATCCACGACTAACGCTATCTGTTGAGTCACATACTCAAGGTCTCGTACTCGGCGTTGGCGGGACAGAATAAACATTACCCCCCCCCCCACACACAAACACACTCCCTCCCCCCTCTCAATCCCCTCGCACCTACCGCCACCCCCCATGTGTCTGTAGGTCGGGCGGGAACGGCCCATATATAGCAGCCTTTCAATGTCCCATATACATAGCCAGCTGGTCCGCTGGCATCTTGCCGAGTCACATACAAATCTCCAAATCAAAGCTGATAAATTCTTCATGCCATTGAAATGCTGGAGCCATTGTCAGTTGTGAGCGAAAGTTCCACATATGACTGGCCAGGTACCAGCGCAAGTGCGCGGCCACGTGACACTCAAGTCACTGGCAGACATACGCTCTGACGGTGGTTATACAGAGGACGCCTATAATGGGACGCCTAGCAGTTCATGGGTGCGTACCGTATTGCGTTAGACCGCGGTCGCCGGACACGCGGTACGACATATAAGGATTTGAACAGGACACATTTGTCAAGGACGCGAGCAATTTTAAACCGGAAGTTGGGTATAGTTCGCCGCGAGCGAGAGCAGTCCCGCATAATAATATTAAACTCTGAACGACGATTCTTCTGAAATAAGTCGGGATAACCTACAAAATACAAAATGCGTAATATTTATCCTTAATCAATAGTTTACACTATTTAGTTTGTGCTACTATTTTTAAAATGGGGTTAATTATTTAGTGCATATGTATGTATGTACTTATAGGCATGTGGCCCCCTATGGTACAATAAACACACTACTCATATGTCCGTAACAAATGAAAATAGTTCGCTGTGACCATTGTCGTTCCATTCAGAGTTCAGAGTGACCAAAATTGTACGCAGCGATCGACCGCGATGCTGAACTCAGCCCAGATAGGCCTACGGTAGCTGCATGGCTAAACGCCACCTGTCGGAGATTCGAAGAACCTCTGTGCTGAGGACCGGCGGACGAGGCTAGTAACAGTGTCAGCTGTATCGACAGGTCTTCCATGTCGCCACACTTCATTAATACTCTCGTCTACATTGATCACAATAATCGATTTGGAATTGAACGGCAGATGGACCTGTTGAGAGCTGACCGGAGGGTCAATAGAGGTCACGTCCTACATATACATTGACCAGTGATGTCGTCAAGGTCACCGCATGCAGACCAGAATGCACCGCGGTCGGATAACCGTGATAAAACATACAGCCGCCAGGATGGTAACTGTGTAATATATACATCAGAGGCAATGTAAAGGTCACGAGGTCACGTACTCGAAGGGTCACACAGATGTCACACGGGCAGAACTCCACCACGGCCGCTAAATACGTCATCAGAGCACGCGGATCGTTTGTCTCAAGGACAACCAAGGTCATATAAATCAGAGGTATGCAGCGGGGAAGTAGAACATGAAGCTGGGTCAACATGGTCACGTGATTATTGAGCAGCTCGCTGTCATCCTGGAAGATGACATAAACTGATGGTGTTTCATGACGTTCTGGGCACATGACTGGTAACCTGGGACCAGATACTTAACCCAGACAAATAACACGGGCTTGGACGAAACTTGCGCAAGTGTCGTACCCATGACCTGTTGATCCGCATCTCAGCCTGCTTATCAACTGAACTAGGGTTGGTTGAATATTCAGGACGATTTAACCACTTTTGGTCAATTCGCGTCAATAGCCAAAAGAAAGGGAGAGTGGAGCCATGTCCCCGGGGGTAACCCGCTACTCTTTGCGAAGAGGGACACGGCATCTTTATCCCGCGACCACACAGACATGGCCAGAGCGGGGCGCCAACCACCGATCCACGTGCCGTTAGGCTCTCAGGTGGCCAGAGCACCCAAGTCGAGCGCTCTAACCCACCGAGCTATGTAGGTATAGCTGCCAAATAGGTCAACGATTGGTAAAGTGGATGGCATCTTAAGCAAATAGAGCTTAATTAAAGTTCCTTGCTGTGATAACTTCGGCCAATTTCATTAATTTTATACACTAACTTATATTGAAAGAAAAAAATCACGATTCAAATCGAAATAATCGAACTGCAACAAGTTGAAAGATGAATCTGGACTAAAATATCATTTCTGACTTGACAGATGAAAAAACGATAAAATATTTGAAACCTATATATGGGTTGGACACCGGAAAAATCTCCTTTAATAGCTTCAAAAGTAACACAGCTGGATATCTCGTTAAATTCACCCATAATTCTGAGGACAAAGTTCAGAGACCATACAGGGACAGGGTCTGGGTTATCTACCGTACTGTCACTATCTCCACCGGGAGGCACGCCAGTGTTATCACCCGCTAGATGTAGCACAGTTCATCACCCTATTCCCTCATTCTCGTCAAGACATGGCTGTAGCTTTCTGACTGCCAAGGCTGGTCAAGGTGGTCACTGTCCCAAACATATATATACGTATATCAAAGTGACGTTCAGTCCTATCACCTTATCATGCATAGTCACCACACTGTGAAGCCCAAACCACCCGGGGCAAGGGGAGGTTTGATACAAAGGGGGGGGGGGGGGCTCTGAAAATGTGCGTTCATAGAGCGGGTAGCCGCGATAAAATACCCCGACCGAGCGGTATTTGGAGGTGAAAAAGAGGGACATTACCGCGGCACCCCCCAAAACCAGCAATGTATTGAGTACCCACTGCCCCCCCCCCCCCACCCGGACCAAAAACATGGCGTGAGTCAATCGTTCGTCTCTTCAAGGTACACTCCCTGTCTGGTCGATCGCCTTCATTCGGGCCTTATGAAGGAAAAAAAAGGGTTCATTTCGCGTGTGCTTGTGCATGTAGTGGTTGCATGGGGGGGGGGGGGGGGGGGAGTAAATGCCTTCACGGCTACATACAAAACATGGCACGTCGACATTTCTTTGTCCTCTTTTATCTAGGGTGAGCGGGCGCGGGGCGGACTGCGGGCAGCTCTCTGCCCCCGCGGGCGCCCGCGGGCAAGCCGTTGCGGGCGAGGGACGGGCGCGCGCAAGTAATTGCGGGCGCGGGGCGGGCTGCGGGCAGCTCTCTGCCCCCGCGGGCGCCCGCGGGCAAGTAATTACGGGCGCGGGGCAGGCGGGCAGCAAAGTGGCATGAGACGCGGGCGCGAGGGCGGGCGCGGCGCAGGCGGGCAGCAAAGTGGCATGAGACGCGGGCGCGAGGGCGGGCGCAAGGCGGGCGGGCGCGGGGCAGGCGGGCAGCAAAGTGGCATGAGACGCGGGCGCGGGGCGGGCGCGGGCAAGTTGTTGCGGGCGCGGGGCGGGTAAGTTGTTGCGGGCGCGGGGCGGGTGCGGGCAAGTTGTTGCGGGCGCGGGGCGGGCGCGGGCAAGTTGTTGCGGGCGCGGGGCGGGTAAGTTGTTGCGGGCGCGGGGCGGGCGCGGGGCGGGCGCGGGGCGGGCGCGGGCAATGAAGTTGCGCCCGCGCAGATCTCTACTACAATTACACCACAGAGTTTACGTAAGATAGGAGGCGATGACAGTCTGAATATACAACCTACCTGAAGTAGGATCTGGGTCGTAGCATGGCGGAATGCGTTGAAAATTAATGTGATATAAAGCGACGAATGCGGCTCGTCATCAACCAAAACGGTCTCAACTAGTGCGGAACACGTCCTGGTCCGAAAAATACAGGTATGTGCACTTTGTACTTTCATTTTACAGTGTCAAGTATACTACACGTGCCAAACGACTGGACCAGTGCACGACTAGTAACCAGTTATACCAAGGATACACCATCCTTGGTTATACATAGGTGAAGACCGATGCGGTCGATTGGTTTCCTTGCGGTTGTTAGTACATAAACGTATGGGACGTAGAAGTGTCGCCAATGTGCGGAAGAGTGGGTGTTGAACGAAATCCGACCATTTACCACCACTGACGTAATGCCAGTAACTGCCAGGTATACACTTCGTCGGAACTGGCCTAAAAATGCAGACGTTACCGTACGACAGTCGGATAATGGGCTGTAATAGTGACTGTCATACTGTTTGAATTCTCAGGGTAAGCTGGAACCAGCCCCAATGCAAAGATGAATACACCCCCCCCCCCCCACCTCATCCCTCATTCATCGTCCCGGCAGAGGTCGCCTCTTTCTCATGGTTCACTAGGCTACGATCAACGGAGCGCCGCCTGGTCGGAGAATGAAACGACGGGCTCGAAAATCTCTTCGCCAGCGACCTGATCCACCTCTGATCGGGATTAACTTCCGCTTGAACCAGTCATCTGTATTCAGGAAGGTTTTTTTTCTGCGCCCTCCTTGGCTCGAGTATATCTCTGAGAGCACCGGTGGTCGATCACTTCTAGTCCCGACCGACAGTAGTTCACTCCATCTCCCACCTCAAAAGCTATGCCGTCAAGCGTTTTCAGATGTGGAATTACAACGATAGGACACATGGCTTGGCTGTAGCTTACCAAGATCTGAAGGTCCTGGACTCGTTATGGCAACTGTCTCCGATTGGACGAATTGGTTTATGACATAATAAACCCGGGCCAAGGAAGGTCAGGCTAACGGTCTTTCATTTAGAGAAGCGGAGGTGGGGGTGGGGGGGGGGGGGGGTAGAGGGGCAAGTGCTTTTGTTTTAATGACTTGATGATTCGGGTATTTACCTTTATGCTATAGACTACATAGGGCCGCCAACAAGCGACTACCCGGGATTATGATATGTAGGCGACAAGCAGCCTCGAGATTACAGCACCTGGAGGGGGTGTCACCACATGGACGGCGTGTTTAAGTCACCCACTATGGCTATACTTCAACCATGATTGCCAGGTCGGAAGGTGGAGGTGGAGAGGCGTGGAAGCGTGGGCGAAGGGCGTGAGAAACGTAGCGAATGGCACGGAAGACTCGGGGGACGGTATGGGATTGGTGGGTGAAGGCGGAAGTGACTTATGCATGGCATACGAAGCATGATCGGAAGGGGGGTGGGGGATGGCTTGTAAACCACATAATCACATTATGGGTGGGAGGTTCATATTTCAAACTGTTCAATCAGCCTGTCCAATCAACGTGATGTGTAACAACTAGGAAGTCCGTAAAGTTAAGGGGGAGGGGGCCTGCGATGTAAACCACAATAGGGATGGGAGGTTCATACGTCAAACTGATCAATTATCCTGTCCAAGTATCAGTGTCTGTAACAACCAGGAGGTTAGTAAATAACAAATGAGATCCTGGTCAAAAAGTCGAGCATGAACATTGATTCCACTGGAGGGCATAGTTAGGGCGAACGTCAACCATCTCACTGCTATATCGGAACAATTAGCTTCTGCCCATAAAACAACGTCCTGCTTCCTGCTGCCATGGTAAATACCCCCTTTATTAATAGGTGGTCCGGGGCAGGCTTGACGCATTGTCGTTTTCTCAACTAAAAGGTCTTCTGCTGAACTAAGTGATCATAAGGCAGCCACAGTTCATTGGAGACTAGGTGCACCGAGCGGAGTGGTCACCTCAACCCAAAGATCGTAAACTGAGTTGAGTGATCACCTCAACCCAAAGATCGTAAACTGAGAGGAGTGGTCACCTCAACCCAAAGATCGTAAACTGAGAGGAGTGGTCACCTCAACCCAAAGATCGTAAACTGAGAGGAGTGGTCACCTCAACCCATAGATCGTGAACTGAGAGGAGTGGTCACCTCAAACCATAGATCGTGAACTAAGATGAGTGATGAACTCAAACCATAGATCGTGAACTGAGTTGAGTGGTCATCTCGAACCATAGATCTTGCAACAAACATGTATAAGTGGTCACGTGTGTTCACTGCTCTCCTACCATACCCAGCTTGGCATGTATGTCTTCAACAACTAACAAATGGGGCGATCACTTCACTTCAACAACTAACAAATGGGGCGATCACTTCAACAGCTTTCATAGTCAATTGGAGCCTGTCAAAAAAACATCGAACACCGAAAACACCGTTTTTCGGGCCCTTTCTACAGGTATGTACTTACATTTTTTGCCGCCCTGCATTATTTAACCTATTTACCGCCAGTACACATAGTTTTTGCAATAGGGAAGAAGAGCCCAAAGAACTCATATCACCTCCCGCAAGTCCCATGTCAGATTTCACATCTTAACTGGTATATCTTTCCGTCACCTTGTGTCGGTGTATATATGACATCAGGTCAGAAACCTGTTAAAATGGCTGACTCCCTTATCGTCAAAGTACAACACTGAACACGATGATGTGTCAGCTGGCTCAGGACACAGGATTTTGTAGTCAGTCAAGCCAAACTAAAGTATTTCGAAGGACATAGACTATATACACTGACATACAGCACAGCAGAACTACAATATGTTAAAAACGTGACATGTTGAACAAATAAAAAACTACCATTGAAAGCAAAATAATCAAAGGAAACCAGAAGACACACTCATGCACATCATTGTGTGTGCTGAATTAAAATAGTTATTGTTATGCTTACAATTACCATATATGTTAGCATTTTAACCTTTCTCCATGCGTGTGGCAAACAAGTGCTTCATGGAGTCAGCAAGCTAATATTATTTCAATGACATTTAACATATTAATGAACAGATTTTTCATTATGTGCAAAGGCTGAAGCACTCAAAACAATTGAGAAGCCAACCCAACCTATTCCGGTTATATGTTTGTTTAGTCTTCCTGAGCTTTAAAAATGCTTACTGTGCCCTGTTGGGCATCTAGAAGGAAACACAGAAACATGAAGAAATACATTCTTAAATATACAAGTGACAGGCTTACCCATAATCCAAAGTAGTCCTAGTAGGCAGTACAAAAATCAAATGTTTTTCTATAGATCAGTTCTACTCAGTCATAACATGTAGAAGGCATCATTAGTAATTAATGCATACTTCTATTGTTTCCTCTGCATCATGTTGTGCCGGTAAGGACCTGCGGACAATGAGCAGGAGGTCATTATTTTCTCAGAGTGGGTCATTATAGTTCCATCACAATAATGACCCCTCGCTCACATACTCCATGCCATCGCCGCCCCCCTCGGAGGAAACAATAGAAGTAAACATTAAGCCAGATAAGGAATGAGTTGTAGGTCCTTATTGGGATCTCACAACTTCTCGGCTACACCTTGAAGTTTTTCAATCCCAATAAGAACCTACAACTCATTCCTTATCTAATACTGATTTCAATACATGACAACTTAATAACAAGAGTTCTTGCAATAGTTGGTCAATAGAAGGATGCTAGTAAATGATTAGTACTTGCAGTAGTTGGTCAATAGAAGGATGCCAGTAAGGGAGGGTTACTTGAAATAGTTGGTCAATCAAAGAATGCCAGTAAGGGAGGATTACTTGCAATAGTTGGTCAATAGAAGGATGCCAGTAAGGGAAGATTACTTGCAATAGTTGGTCAATAGAACAATGCTAGTAAGGAAGGATTACTTACAATAGTTGGTCAATAGATGGATGCTAGTAAGGGACTATCACTTGCAATAGTTGGTCAATAGAAGGATGCTAGTAAGGGAGGATTACTTGCAATAGTTGGTCAATAGATGGATGCTAGTAAGGGAGGATTACTTGCAATAGTTGGTCAATAGATGGATGCTAGTAAGGGACTAGTACTTGCAATAGTTGGTCAATAGATAGATGCTAGTCAGGGAGGAAGACTTGCAATAGTTGGTTAATAGAAGCCTAGGTAATTTTGGAGTGATAATTATATATACATTTTATCCTGGAGGACAGACCGCTGTATTACAGAGTGAATTTAACACAGGTATGGATAAGAGTACCGATAGCAGCCATAAATTATATAGGCCACATGGCATTTTTTCTGTCAATATAAGTTTTCATCAAATAAAATCATTCAATCTTTTTAAACTTTAGCTTTTAAATTAAATATCTAAATAAATATTGATATGCTATAGATGTAAATCTGAACCTACCTTTTCCTAGTCAATGCTGCTACATCTCCAGTTCTAACAATACTTTTATCTTCAAATCCAAGTTCTGCCAATTCACTATCTACATGATCTATGTCAGACATGCTGTTGCTAGATCTTTTATGCCTATATCTTGTTTCAGAAACTTCAAAGATGCTTGGTTCTTCTTCAGTTTCTGGACTTTCAGATCCTCGCAATGTACAAAGTCTTTGTGTCGCTCCAAATCTGGTGCTGTAAGTGTCTATAGTGACAGTTTCACACCGAATGTTATTCTCTGACAACTTTCCTTTTGGAGTTGATGATTTATTTGGTTTCCTGGCAACTCCTTCTAATTGGTATATTTGCTGTTTCTCAGGACTACCAATCCTTGCAGGAGACTGTGGTATAAAACCATTACTCACTCCCTCATCTACCTGGAATGACACATGCTGATGACTAATATCCAATTTATGTGAAGATCTCGGCTTACTGCATCCTGCTTGTTCATCCACCACCACATTACCAGCTTGACCTTGCTGTTCAACTTCCAATGTTTCACAGTTTTGAGCTGCAACCTTACCACCAGTGTCTGTTTTATCACAACTGGCACTGCAATCGGACCGACCCCTGTGTGCGCCCAGGCTTGCTGGGGGGCGAACTGTACTCCACACTTTCCTGGCCTGACGCACACCACGGTCGGTAGGCGCGGACCCTGAGCCTGAAGCCAGTGAGGAGGGTGAGGCTGACTCAACCGAAACGTTTCTCTTCGACATCATGTTTACTGAGTCTGGCCCGCGACCCAAACCGTCACCACAGATCTGCCTGCAATACGGATGTTACCAGGCCGCATCTCTTCTCATGCGTGCAGCGGGAACTCCCCGGAACAAACTAACAGTCCAACGGTTTAATCACTGACGATGTGCATGAGCGATACGCCCAAGTACTACAGTAGCAGTGGCTCTTCTCGGTGTTTTGTTACGGCTGTCACCCGCACTTCCTGTTCTGATAATCTGCAGCATTTCGCCTGCGTAGCTTTGTTATCGGATTTGAGATCTAGTGATTGTTCAATAAGTCGGTGCACGAAAATAGTTTGTCTCAAGGAGTCGTGATGTTGTCACCTTAGTCTTACGTGGACAAAATTTTAAAAATAGCTGACGCAGTTTTCTTTGTGTTTTGAACGGAATATACGTATTAAACTTACAAATAGTTTGGGCCTATAGTGGTCTGGCGGGAAGACGGGCCCGCGGGTGCAATTAATATCCATGCAGTGTCCGTTTGTTAGAACCCAAAACGTCATAGTGACCAAAACGTCATACCTTGGTAAAATGATATATACAGTTTAAAGTTTAATTTCAACCATCCCGGTTATCGCTCACACAACCCTGCGTGGTGTTTCTGAAGGAGACAGTGCGGGGCCACCCGGGGCTAAAGGATTGATTCATTGACAATTAGAGACCACTATCTTGGAGGCCGAAATTTGCGAATTAAGGCGCAGGAAAATAAGGAAATCTAAGGTTTCTTGGAATAGAAGGTTCCAAGGGATGGACCCGGAGGGAGGTAGGGGGGCGATACCCATATATTATGAAAGCACTTAAATATATCTGAAACTGAAGAGTTACGTACTGCCTCATATATTCAACATATTCAACAGACACTGCGATCGAGGCACAATGTGAAACTGTACATTTGCTCCTAGATGGCTCAGACCGTTTGATTTGACGTTTTCGTCACTATGACGTTTTGGGCCCTAACATCCGTTTTCAAAATTCGCGTTGTTTGCGCTGTCGATTTCTCGACTATGATAAGTTAACGGTGTCGGATTTCGAGAAACAACTAAGTTATAACACTGGGTCGGTGTCGAATTTTTAATGTTCGGTGTCGGAATATAGATGCCAATTTAATGTAACCTCGGGTGTCGATTTAAAAAAAAACGGCAATGTCGCATATACTGCCTGGGTTTGGGGGTTATTATTTTTTCACGGCAAACCCTCACCCCCCCACCCCCCCACAAGTTTCCGAGTCCCTCCCCCGGTCAAAGTTTTAAAATGTCCGCTCTATAGGGTTATCTTTTTTATCATAAATGTCCGCTCTATAGGGGTATTTTTTCCATCATGAATGTCCGCTCTACATGGATATCTTTTCATCATAAATGTCCGCTCTATAGGGTTATCTTTTTTATCATAAATGTCCGCTCTATACGGGTATTTTTTCCATCATGAATGTCCGCTCTACATAGGTATCTTTTCATCATAAATGTCCGCTCTATAGGGGTATCTATTTCATCATAAATGTCCGCTCTATAGGGGTATCTTTTCATCGTAAATGTCCTCTGTATAGGGGTATTTTTCATCAAAAATGTTCGCTCCATAGGGGTATTTTTTCCATCATGGATGTCCACTCTATAGGGGTATCTTTTCATCATATATGTCCGCTCTATAGGGGTATCTTTTCATCATAAATGTCCGCTCTACAGGGATATTTTTTCCATCATGAATGTCCGCTCTATAGGGGTATCTTTTTCATCATAAATGTCCGCTCTATAGGGGTACCTTTTCATCGTAAATGTCCGCTGTATAGGGGTATTTTTCATCAAAAATGTCCGCTCTATAGGGGTATTTTTTCCATCATGAATTTCGGTCTATAGGGGTATCTTTTCATCATATATGTCCGCTCTATAGGGGTATCTTTTCATCATAAATGTCCGCTCTACAGGGGTATCTTTTCATCATAAATGTCCGCTCTATTGGGGTATCTTTTCATCATAAATGTCCGCTGTATAGGGGTATCTTTCATCATAAATGTCCGCTCTATAGGGGTATCTTTTCATCATAAATGTCCGCTCTACAGGGGCATTTTTTCCATCATAAATGTCCGCTCTATAGGGGTATCTTTTCATCATAAATCTCCGCTCTATAGGGGTATCTTTTTCATCATAATGTCCGCTCTATAGGGGTATCTTTTTTCATCTTAAATGTCCGCTCTACAGGGGCATTTTTTCCCTCATAAATGTCCGCTCTATAGGGGTATCTTTTCATCTTAAATGTCCGCTCTACAGGGGCATTTTTTCCATCATAAAAGTCCGCTCTATAGGGGTATCTTTTTATCATAAATCTCCGCTCTATAGGGGTATCTTTTTCATCATAAATGTCCGCTCTATAGGGGTATTTTTTTTCATCATAAATGTCCGCTCTAGAGGGGTATCTTTTTCATCACATATGTCTGCTCTCTCAGGCATCAAAGGGCACCCGGGCGGACGCCCGCCCCCCCCGTAAATGGGATCACGTAAACACTCGTCTGTCTTCTTGCATAAATCCTTGGTTGAAAAATGGTTGCCTCAAACGGCCTTGTAATATAGCCTTTGTATTTACATTAAAGTAATCAATATACATGTATGGTCCTTGAAAATCTGAAGCAAAGCTTAGAGCCATGTCGGTCATGTTTAGTGCTGATAACGTTGAGTCGATGAGGATTGATCGCGAACCGCAGGAACCCCCCCCCCCTTCCAGATCATCCCATCCCACACCACTCATGAAGAAATCCTACAAATATCAGTTTCCCTTACAGCCCCCCCCCCCCCCCCTCACCTCCGGACTCACACCCCCTATACCAGTATACACACGCGATCCCTTCGCCGCTAAATTTGTAACTGCAAAAATTCTTGCAAAACAAGTTTATTGATATATTCCATCTTCTCCGCTTTCTCCAAATCGATCCAAATGGGTGTAGGTCCTGTCCGGCCGTGATAACCTGTCCGGCCGGGATAACCTGTCTGGCCGGGATAACCTGTCCGGCCGGGATAAAATGTCCGGCCTTGATAACCTGTCCGGCCGGGATAACCTGTCTGGCCGGGATAACCTGTCCGGCCGGGATAACATGTCCGGCCTTGATAACCTGTCCGGCCGGGATAATTTAACCTGTCCGGCCGTGATAACCTGTCCGGCCGGGATAACCTGTCCGGCCGTGATAACCTGTCCGGCCGGGATAATTTCACCTGTCCGGCCGGGATAACCTGTCCGGTTACCCTTCTTTTATGCCACTTATTCCCAGAACAAGAACCCTGATCTTAAGCATGACCCTGACCCAGCCTCACCCTGACCCAGCCTCACCCTGACCCAGCCTCACCCTCACCCTGACCCAGCCTCACCCTGACCCAGCCTCACCCTAACCTCACTCAACACCCTATTATTTTCATCGCAAGCCCACTCGTCAGTCGGACACTTTATGACGCCGGACAGATTATCATGCTACACCGGCCCTAGATTCCTTTCTGAGCGAGGGTGCCTATTTTCAGTGTGCCACCCACGACCATCTCCCCATTTTTAGTAATACTTTCTAACATCTCGTTATATATTGTGTCCGCTATCATTGCAAAAATAGCGTAGCAAAATAGCGCCAGAGGAAACGACATCGAGGTGATAGTTGCGATGCATGTCTGTCCATTAGTTCTGCCATGCATTAAATTGATTAGCTTGTCAGTCATAAGCGCAAATATCACAAAATCAATGGATATTCTTAAATTACAGTCACATCCGGGTGTTTGTACAGGACAAGGGTCCCGAATCCTTCGTTGAAAGGGCCCGGAAACCGCAGTGGCCCCTAGAAGAACCTGTATAGAGACTCGCAGTCTCTACCACCTGTCTTGAATCCGCCATAGACCCGCGAAGACCAAACAGGTTAAAGTGGTTTTCCAATTGCAAACGAACCAGCTAATCACGGAAAGAATTGAGTGAAGTCGCGCTTATTATCTAGAAGAATGCACAGGAAAAGCCCTAGCCGTGTTTTATAAACAGAAGTGTGCGTTAATGCATAAATAATGAACGACAAAACAGTGGATTAGCTTGAAAATGCACGACAAAACTGTGCATTATCTTGATTATCAAAGGTTACAGTAGTTAAAATGGACTCGCTGAACTCAATCAGCAGAGCTGAGCTGAGCTGAGCTTAGTCTGCTGTTGTCAGAAAATTGTCAAATTTCAAGACATACAGTCCAACTATCCACAAGTCCGAATAGAGAACGGTATATAGGACTTGTAAACGCTCACGTAGTACTCTAGTCACTCCAGCCGTTCATTTACGCGTCCGGATTACCTGGATGTTGCGAATGAGAAAGTAAAAACAAACCGCAGTAAATTTCGGAGACGATTTTTTTTATTAGTTCTGTCTTAATTCTCATTAAGTCACGTGACCTGTATAGCGCTGAATTTCAGTCTCCACATTCGTCGCGCCGCCAGGGTGCGCTGACACGCGTAATCTATATACATGTAGCGTGGCGCCTCCTCTCTGTAGATTTCCGGCTCTACTGAGCACATTGTATTCACTCACATTTCTTTAAACAATTATTTTGTTGAGTACCTTGTGAAATCAGATGCGAAGTGGAAAGGGGGTGTATTATATTGTTGGGCACAATGGTCCAGGTTAAACACCAGGGCAACACGTTACATATGACAGTCACTTTCCCCACAAACTTCAGCAAGTTTGACAGACAAATTTAGTATCAACTTCACAATTTTTTTTCTTTGGCTAATTCAACCACATTGTATAGTTATTTTTATCATTTTTTCACAATATGCACATCCGGCATTTTTTTCTTTCACAAAACTAATAATATTACTAGCGAAAAAAAAACAAAAAAAGTTGATCACAAGCAATGGTTCTTAACAATATCAGTAACACAAAAGTTAAGTTCCACTGAGATCTCAATGCTATATATCAGAGACCTCATACACTCAGCATTTCAAGTTATACTCTCCACACAGTAATCTTCTTGGTGTACTAGGAAACACATTTAACTCGCCCAAAACGCGCTGTAATCGATTCAAAAACAGAACAGATGAAGCTACACATATTCCTACGCCTATCGTATCATAACTAAGTGAAGAGGCCAGCCCGACCAGAGCACACCACTTGGGAGAGCCCCCTCCGCGCGACCTATCTATTGCTACATACAATGGATGCTGTGAGTTTGAGGGACCCTGCCCACGTATCTTTCCCGCCACCCGGGCAGAATGTCGTCTGCCGAAGTTAAAACACGTCGCCGCCCACACCGCAGCATGATACACAGTAGTAGTTTACGCCGGGTCACTCCTCACCAAGCGCAGGGTCACAATTAACCGATTTTTTTCTTACTTACATTTCTTTTTTTGAGGGGTTTCATGTTAATTCAGTGCCCCTTGTCAACAGATGAAGTCGTATGTCATAGACACTGTACGGACAATCACATTTTCAGCAGTGATTACAGACAATTATAATTACCAGTTGGTCAGACAATAAAGCCACAGTTGATGACGAGACGAGACACAGTCGAAAGAGACGTGCGGCCTCCAAGGCGCGCATGCGCAACACGCAGCGTCTGATACGCGGGCTACAAACACAACAGTTATTTTCACCCTTGGCAGATGGCGTTGTTTGGACAGACTCCGTTCACAACTTACAATGTGTTGTTTAGCAACACCTGTACACAGTATTTAATAATACAGAAACATTTCCCATCGCCCGCCCCACCAGCTTTAACAATAACTCAAAAGCAACGCAATAAGTTTCAAAAATAATATGCGAATCTCGCTCTGCTGGCTGACCCCCCCACCCCGCGCCCCTCCCCAACCTTTCCTCTCCGCCCACACGTACCTTGCCCTTTGGGGTACTTGACAAGCCCAGGGGAAAGCGGCAACGGGCACTTCACCAATCTCTTTACAGGGGGCGCAATCTCTAATTTTCTTGGAATTACCCCAATTTGGACATCAGACATACTGGTTATCGCAGAACCAGACGGGACGTGATATGTTTACAGAGATACCTCAGACGAACAAAAGTGAACCGGGCTATTGTGCCCTCTCAGCTCCACTGGCTTGCACTAGTCCCCAAACACCTAAACACCGAAGAAAACACAAACATGGACATATCTCACCTTAAACTTTTACGTTTCAGCGCGTCCGGAAACACCATTATTAACGCCATCATATCATAAAAAGACGTTGCCTTTGCAACATTGAGAATTTGATCTAAGTTGCTGTTACGTTTGCCGCTGGTACCCCTGACGACTACGTATCTGGCGCGCTTCACACACACATCCTACCCGAGGCCCTCACACGCCCACAGTGAATCAGCCCCGGGCCTGGCATTACAGCTGTGCTTGAAAGACCGTTATATTAATAATACATATGGTTTACTGGCAACGAACAGGGAGGACTTTTGGTAATCTTTTGGTGTCTCGATCGGGAGAGACGGTAGGAAAACTCTTCGGACCATCTCAGGAGGGAAATCTCACGCCAGGCGGCGCTGGCAGGGTGATCGGGGACCGCCGAGGATAGTTTTGTCATAGAAACTATCGCTTGACGGGGGGTCCCCATCTGATGGGGGCCGCCTTGATGGGGGCCGGAGCCGGGCCGGGAGCCGGGCCGGCGGCAGGGCCGGTGGCCGGGCCGGTAGGCTGGGCGACGGGCTTGGCGGCTACTGCCAGGAAGTCCGGGAAGTCGGCCTCGCTGGAGGTGTCCGGCACGGCGCTGGACCAGGGGGCGTTGCGCACCACGAAGCCCTTCGGGTCGCGGTTGCCCGGGCCGCCACCGTCCCCGCCCCGGCTGGGGGGGTGGCGATACTGCTCCATCAGTTCCTTCTCGCTCACGTCCTGCATCTGCAACAACCACGAAACGTCAGGCGTCAGTAACAAAACAACCACGACACGTCAGGCGTCAGTAACAAAACAACCACGACACGTCAGGCGTCAGTAACCAGGACACGTCAGGCGTCAGTAACACGGCAACCACGGCACGTCAGGCGTCAGTAACAAAACAACCTCGACACGTCAGGCGTCAGTAACAAAACAACCACGGCACGTCAGGCGTCAGTAACAAAACAACCACGGCACGTCAGGCGTCAGTAACAACCAGGACACGTCAGGCGTCAGTAACACGGCAACCACGACACGTCAGGCGTCAGTAACAAAACAACCACGGCACGTCAGGCGTCAGTAACAAAACAACCATGACACGTCAGGCGTCAGTAACAAAACAACCACGGCACGTCAGGCGTCAGTAACAAAACAACCATGACACGTCAGGCGTCAGTAACAAAACAACCACGGCACGTCAGGCGTCAGTAACAAAACAACCATGACACGTCAGGCGTCAGTAACAAAACAACCACGGCACGTCAGGCGTCAGTAACAAAACAACCACGACACGTCAGGCGTCAGTAACAAAACAACCATGACACGTCAGGCGTCAGTAACAAAACAACCACGGCACGTCAGGCGTCAGTAACAAAACAACCATGACACGTCAGGCGTCAGTAACAAAACAACCACGGCACGTCAGGCGTCAGTAACGAAACAACCATGACACGTCAGGCGTCAGTAACAAAACAACCACGGCACGTCAGGCGTCAGTAACAAAACAACCATGACACGTCAGACGTCAGTAACAAAACAACCACGACGCGTCAGGCGTCAATATAACACAATAATATCACACAAAATGCAGGCAGGTAGACCAGTACCCCCCTCCTATATTAGTATTCCTCCTGCAGGTTGAGCAGGTGCCCCACACCCCCCCTGAGTCCCCACATCACTCCCGTATTCCTCCTGCAGGTTGAGCAGGTGACCCCCCCACCCCCCCCCAGAGTCCCCACATCACTCACATATTCCTCCTGCAGGTTGAGCAGGTGCCCCCCCCAGAGTCCCCACATCACTCACATTCCTCCTGCAGGTTGAGCAGGTGACCCCCCCCCCAGAGTCCCCACATCACTCACATATTCCTCCTGCAGGTTGAGCAGGTGCCCCCCCCCCCAGAGTCCCCACATCACTCACATATTCCTCCTGCAGGTTGAGCAGGTGACCCCCACCCCCCAGAGTCCCCACATCACTCACATTCCTCCTGCAGGTTGAGCAGGTGACCCCCCCCCCCCCCAGAGTCCCCACATCACTCACATATTCCTCCTGCAGGTTGAGCAGGTGCCCCCCCCCCCCCTCGCGTCCCCACATCACTCACGTATTCCTCCTGCAGGTTGAGCAGGTGCCCCCCCCCCAAGAGTCCCCACATCACTCCCGTATTCCTCCTGCAGGTTGAGCAGGTGCCCCCCCAGAGTCCCCACATCACTCACATTCCTCCTGCAGGTTGAGCAGGTGCCCCCCCCCCTCCAAAGTCCCCACATCACTCACGTATTCCTCCTGCAGGTTGAGCAGGTGGTCCTTGCAGTCGAGGACGCTCTCCTCGTTGCCGCTGATAAGCACGATGTCGGGATCTCCGGACTCCTTCGACGGGAACTTGATGTCCACCTTGTAGTCGTCCATGATCTTGTGGATGGCGCGGCCGCGGAACCCGATCAGTCGGGAGTGAATCCGGGCATCCAGACGAACCTCCTCCGTCACCATGTCCTCCTGCAGTTGGGGGGTGCGAGGGGAAAGTCGGAACTGAGATCATGACGCGCAGGAGACAAACGGACGTCGTGATTTTCCGCGGAATTGACGTCATAATAGGCTTGACATTGACGTCATAATAGGCTTGACATTGACGTCATAATAGGCTTGACATTCTCAAGTGCCAGACGCAAGAATATTGATTAGATTGCGAAAATAATTCTTCTTTTGACGACTGATCGCAATGCTACGAGCAACGAGTTTCTTACGGCTTTTAGGCTCCCAGGACTATTGATCTGCGGTCATTGCAGCGGTAACCACTACACCATATACTTTTTGTATGGTCCCTAATATGAGGACTTTATGATGACGGAATTTATGCGACTGGAGCAATAAAAAACAGACCTCACAGATTCTAGGCCGTGATGGGGACGAGATACAAAAGACACACAATTTAGCAAAATGTATATAGCACTAAGACGTTATGACGGTTAATTGTTAGTTTGGTATCCCCTCAGTACATAATGCCATGTAGACTCACACATGTAATTGATTTTCTTGTATATGCCAATGGCCCAACGGCCTTTCAGTATTCACTAAAAGCATATTTTAACACCAGGGGGGCCCCAGGACCTATCCATCTGTGGTCTAGAGCGCTAACCACTAAACCAGGGAGGCCCCCAGGATCTGCGGACTAGAGTGATAACCACTACACCAGGGAGGCCCCCAGGATCTGCGGACTAGAGTGATAACCACTACACCAGGGAGGCCCCCAGGATCTGCGGACTAGAGTGATAACCACTACACCAGGGAGGCCCCCAGGATCTGCGGACTAGAGTGATAACCACTACACCAGGGAGGCCCCCAGGATCTGCGGACTAGTGATAACCACTACACCAGGGAGGCCCCCAGGAATTTGCGGCCTAGAGCGCTAACCACTACACCAGGGAGGCCCCAGGACCTATTGATCTGCGGTCATGTATCGCTAATCACTACACCAGGGAAGCCCTAACCCCCCCCCCCCACCCCCCCCAGGCCCTCGAGCCGGGTACAGAGCGCTAACCACTACACCAGGAAAGCCACCGCCCATTCCCTTCCTCCCCAGCCCCCCCACCCCCCCCTCCCCAGGCCCTCGAGCCGGGCACTGACCAGCTCGGTGACGATCTTCAGGATGTCCTCGCGGGCGGCGGCGGCGTTGGCCTCGTATCCCGTGATGACGATGACGTCCTGGTTGGCGCTGCCTCGCTCCGGGAACTGGATCTGGACCTCGTGCTGGTCGCGGATCTTGGAGATGACGGCGCCGCGGCGGCCGATGATCTTCGGGTGGTGCTTGGAGTCCACCTCCACCTCCAGCTGGAAACCGCGCAGCTTCTGCTCAGGGGGGGGGGAGGAACGTGTATTGATAGTATAGATATAAAGTTTGCTTCCATACATTCCAAACAGCCTTTTTACTTAACTCGTATATTTATCTTTCTATAATTTCGTATTAGCGTTTATACAAGCAATAAACAGCTATATTTGTGTGACGTGTAATACATTTAGATTCATATAGGAAAAAAAACAAACAAAAAACGCTAACGAAAGGTTACACCTGAACCCAGGTCACGTCACGGCTGAGAGACAGGGCTGGCTGCACTGGTGTTGAAACCAAGACAGACATCAGTATTGATACCAATACAGACATTAGTATTGACACCAATTCTGATACCAGTATCGACAATTCTAATACCAGTATTGACAATTCTAATACCATTAATGACAATTCTAATACCAGTATTGACAATTCTAATACCAGTATTGACAATTCTAATACCAGTAATGACATTCTAATACCAGTATTGACAATTCTAATACCAGTATTGATAATTCTGATACCAGTATTGACACCAATTGTAACATTAGTATTGACAACATAACCTACACCAGTATGGATACCAATACCAGTATTAACACCTAGTAACAATGAAAGCATAGTTTCCATAAGAGCACGGGACGAGTTAGCCACTGACCCCCGCCCCCCCCCCCCTCCCAGTCCCCACCCCTACGCCCCCCCCCCCCCACACCTACCCTGTCCTCCTGCTCGCCTTCCAGCTGGGTGATCTTCTCCTCCAGGGCCTGGCGCGCGGCAGCCACGTTGGCGGGGGGTCCGGTCACCTTGACGACGTCCCGAGGTTTCTGCGGCGGGCGGGATGGAGATGTTGACGTCATGGTCCTCCATCATCTTGCGCACGTCTTTCCCTTTCTGGCCGATGATGAAGCGGTGCAGTTCAAAGGGCACGGTCACCTCCTCGGTCACCGGCACCAGGGCCTGGCGGGAACACGGGGACAGCAGGGTTAACCAACAGCGATGGAAGTAAGCATCAGGAAAACAGCACAAAAAAATGGGGGGAAATCGATGATCAAATCGATGATCAAGTTGGTGCAAGCTGGTGGTGCAAACATTAAATTCTGGCCGCGAAAGTCGCCGCAAAACAAATCATTGAAACAAAACACTCTAAACGGTATCTAATTGGACCATATATTGACCATATATCGCAAGGATCGACGATGTCAGGAGTCCATCTTTCCTACCCCTATTCACCAGCAGTGCCGCCATGCCCCTCACCCCCACCCCCCACTCACCAGCCGTGCCGCCTCCGCCCCCCCACTCACCAGCAAGGCCGACTTACTCCTCACCCCCACGCCACACTCACCAGCAGAGCCGCCTAGCCCCTCACCCCCACTCACCAGCAGGGCCGGCTTGCCCCTCACCCCCACCCCCCACTCACCAGCAGGGCCGACTTACTCCTCACCCCCGTCCCCCACTCACCACCAGGGCCGCCTTGCCCCTCACCCCCACCCCCCACTCACCAGCAGGGCCGCCTTGCCCCTCACCCCCACCCCCCACTCACCAGCAGGGCCGCCTAGCCCCTCACCCCCACTCACCAGCAGGGCCGGCTTGCCCCTCACCCCCACCCCCCACTCACCAGCAGGGCCGACTTACTCCTCACCCCCGTCCCCCACTCACCACCAGGGCCGCCTTGCCCCTCACCCCCACCCCCCACTCACCAGCAGGGCCGCCTTGCCCCTCACCCCCACCCCCCACTCACCAGCAGGGCCGCCTTGCCCCTCACCCCCACCCCCCACTCACCACCAGGGCCGCCTTGCCCCTCACCCCCACCCCCCACTCACCAGCAGGGCCGCCTTGCCCCTCACCCCCACCCCCCACTCACCAGCAGGGCCGCCTAGCCCCTCACCCCCACTCACCAGCAGGGCCGGCTTGCCCCTCACCCCCACCCCCCACTCACCAGCAGGGCCGACTTACTCCTCACCCCCGTCCCCCACTCACCACCAGGGCCGCCTTGCCCCTCACCCCCACCCCCCACTCACCAGCAGGGCCGCCTTGCCCCTCACCCCCACTCACCAGCAGGGCCGCCTTGCCCCTCACCCCCACTCACCAGCAGGGCCGCCTTGCCCCTCACCCCCACTCACCAGCAGGGCCGCCTTGCCCCTCACCCCCACTCACCAGCAGGGCCGCCTTGGCCGCCTCACAGCGCTCCTGTTTGCCCGTGATGACGATGATGTCCTGTTTCTTGGGCAGTTTCTCCGTCTCGGCGCTGGTCTCGGAGCCGCCGTCTCCGTTCACCGTGGGTTCCTCCTTCTCCTTCTCCTTCTCCTGGTCTGTGGGGGCAAATGGCGAAACGTCAGCTGAGCCCACACGGAGGTGACACGTCACCCAGCGCCACTTGGCGGGAATCGGCAAAACTCGTTACGACAGGAAATGGAAACTTTGTTGACTTTATATGGCGGGGAATAATCTGTTATCAGGTGTCCAGATCAAGACTTAAATGTGCGATTTATCACTATCACGTAAGAAATGAAATCAGCACAGCTAATAATTACATGACATAAGAACGCATATTTTGCGATTTATCATTATCACATAGGAAATTAAATCAGCGAATCTAATAATTACATTACATAAGAACGCAAATTTCTTTAGGCACAAAAGAGTACCATGAATACATGTGGACCAGGATGGCTGAGACAGAGAGAGGGGGAGAGGGGGGGGGGGGGAGCGGGAGGGGGGAGGGGGAGAGGGAGAGAGACACTCACTCTCATTGTTGTTGTCGGTCGGTCTGTCCGGGAACTTGATGCCGACCTCGTGCTCCCTGGTGATCTCCTGCACCTTGTAACCCTTGCTGCCCATCACTGTGCGGTGGAACTTCTGCGGGATGTGGCACTCCATCGTCACCATGGAGTCCTGCAAGCAAGCGACAACACATGTGGGTAATTAATGTAACGGCCACCTTCACAACGGTCGAGCGAGATCTAGAACCGCGACCACCTGGACCTGTTGGTACGTGTCTGGACGCATTCGTACTTCAGCCTTTATGTGTTTTTAAGCTGGAATACCGGTTCTACTTCCACGAACTTTGCCCTTTCTGGGTGGCATAGTTCAACTGTAAGGCATGAATCGCCTTCGATATCACAAGTAAAACAGGTATAGGACAGAAAACAGATACACAACAAGCAGCCAGAGTGTCCGGTGTATAATATTGTCTCTCAAACTCGAAAGAAATTATCGAGGATGAATCGGCTTTTGTAAACGAGTGTCCTCTTTACGACGACATCCGACTACGATTTATACATTGTTGTAAAATAGATGGTCAGTTTGCTTTCAGAAACTTAATGTCCACCAAGGACAGCGATGTGGAACAGAGATTAGCAGCATTTGTTTTCTATGCCTTCAAACGTCATGATATGCATCATAACATTATTACTGCAGTTCGAATTATAAGACAGGCTTAAATTTGAAATTTTTGTGTGCTATGGGCCTGAGGCCACGACTGATTCGGCAGACATGGGGGAGTGTTGTTAGTTAACACCGTTCTTCCAATTCAGCGTCAACCCACTGTTGTAGTAGAACACACGTATCACTCGAATTCGTCGCTATTTCCAATGTCTACGTATTAATTGCTGGCTATTTCACCAATGTAGTTAATTTCACTCTCCGAAGTCCTGCACGACTGGCGAGAGCGTATTGTTCTCGCATGGTTCTGTATCCTCTTAAGTGATCATAATAAACGAGCATCCATCTATATAGAACTATATTTGGCGCATATCGAAGTTGGGTATAGGCTTAATTTGATTAATTATCAAATCTGGGTCAATCCACTTCATGACTTACTCCCATCCCACCCCCTCTCACCCCCGACCCGAGCCCATCGCTCACCAGGTCGACGACAATCTCCTGAATGCGTCGCTTGGCGGCGTCCACGCAGTCCTTGGCGCCCTTCAGGACGACCTTGGAGCTCTTGACGCCACTGCGCGGGAAGCTGACCGTCACGCCGCCGTACTCCTCCGCTAGGTGGCGCAGCACCTCGCCGCGGCGTGCCACGAAGTGACGGTGGTGCTTGGGGTCCACGTCCATCTCGCTCTCCACGATGTCGTCCTGGCAACCAACAAACACACAGCGACGTCACAATGGGCTTAGCTTTAACACATGCGAAGATCTCATGAACTATTTCTATATCCAAATATGCATTTGCCAAGAAACCACTAATCAACTATGCATTAGGGTGATGACTGGTCAAATATCCTAATCCCACTCAAAGTCTCATGTATTTTTGGTGTTCATAATATAATTTTCATATGATGTAAAGCAAAGTTTGCCACTTTTATTCAACCGGTGATTACATATTTTTCATTACTTGAAAATGCTCTTCAGATGTTCTACGAGGCGTTAATATGATTTTAGCAGCGTTAAGTTAAACGAAGTGTTAAAAACCTGGCCCTCCAGCTCCAAATGCATTCCCCACCCCCACCAAGTCCTTGATCCTGGCCAACAGGTCCAGCTTGGCGGCTTCCACCCCTGACCCACGCCCCCTACTTACCAAGTCCTTGATCCTGGCCAACAGATCCAGCTTGGCGGCCTCCACCCCTGACCCTCCCCCCTATTCACCAAGTCCTTGATCCTGGCCAACAGGTCCAGCTTGGCGGCCTCCACCCCTGACCCTCCCCCCCTGCTCACCAGGTCCTTGATCCTGGCCAACAGGTCCAGCTTGGCGGCCTCCACGGCCTCCTGGCGGCCGATGATGGTGATGAGCTCCCGCTCCGTGTCCTGGGAGGTCGGGAAGATGACGCGAGCGCCCGTCCTCTTGCGCACCTCCTGGATGTTGGAGCCGCCGCGGCCGATCAGGAACTTGTGGTACTCGGGCTTGGCTCGCACCTCCCCAGTGTGACTCGCCTCTTTCTGCAAGCAAATAGCGGTTGGTTGGTTGGTTATTCAGGACACTTTAACCACTTTTGGTCATATCGCGTAAATGGGAGAAGGAACGGAGAGTGGAACCATGCCCCCGGGGTAACCCCCTACTCTTTACGAGGAAAGACATGGGATCTTTATCCTGCGACCACACAGATATGGTCACAGCAGGGCTCGAACCACCGACCCACGAGCCGTTAGGCTCTCAGGTGACTAGAACACTCAATGCGAGCGCTCTAGCCCACTGAGCTGTCGCGCCGGCCCCAGCAAATAGCGGGTTTCAGGCCTCTGTTTGGGCAAATCAAGGCTAAATTGGCCCAAAAAGCATACCTGGGAAAATGAAATAAGATCCGATGAAACATGCCCCAGATATGCAGATGTCATGGCGCAAAGCAAACGATCTGTTGGTCTGTAGCTCAGCCTGCTTACCAACTGAGTTAGGGAGACTGACGTGTTGCGAACCAAACACATGTGGGTCTGTGAACCCAAGTGAAGTGAGCCGCTAACTATTGGGACTATATTATAAGAGGAAACCCTCTGTAAGATTGCTTGGTGGAGATGCTCTCATCACAAACTAAAATCTCGTTAGGCTTAAGCAGCTTCAACACTTCACGTTTGGTTACTTAATCCGCGAGACATCTTCCCGCACCAGTCCAACAACTAAATTTCGTAATTACATCAAAAAAATGTTTCAATATTTTATACTTTTTTTGGGTTTATACCAGTCTTACACGCCTCAACCAAACTGAGCAGTCACAGATGACTCCCAGTCCGCCGCCGTGACTCACCAGTTCATTGGTGTGCTCAGTGAGTTGCTTCTTGGCCTTCTCGACGTCGTCCACGGGTCCCCGGATGATGACCTTGTCGCTCCTGCTGCCCTCTTGCGGGAAGCGGATGAGGACGCCGCCGCACTCCTCCATGATGGCCCGGATCAGGCGGCCCTTCGCCCCGATGATCGAGTTGTGGTAGGAGTGAGGGATGTCGATCGTCACCTCCTTGATGTTCGCCTGCCGAGCAACAAGGATGGATTGATTGATTAGTGCTGTGTACACATGAAGGTCACAAATACGCCAATCATGGAATTCTGGCCTCAGGCGCTCTGTGGTCCATTATTAATGCAGCGACGGAATAATAAAACCAGACAAGACATAGTATTGGTCATAACACAATAAGTCCCAGGATACTGTCATCTTTGCACTGTTTTCCCTCAATGACATTGCGTTATAAATGAGTTATAAATGAAACATAACCAAATGACATTTGTTCATTACCAATAAACCGTTGAATTCGTATAAGTACTCTTTCTAATATTCTATTTCTGTTTTCCGCCATATCCAACCTCTGATACTCATTTATTATAGTCACAACCAACAACCTTAATGGGCTGCTTTAAGAAAAAGGCTCATTCAGAACCACGAATCACCTAGTAATGTCACAATAACATTGATTCTTGAAGCAAATAAAGCCAACAGTCGGCTGGGCAGACACCCTATCCTTTAACAACATGTCATTGGTACCGGACGGCGAGCAATGCAGACACCCTATCCTTTAACAACATGTCATTGGTACTGGACGGCGAGCAATGCAGACACCCTATCCTTTAACAACATGTCATTGGTACTGGACGGCGAGCAATGCAGACACCCTATTCTTTAACAACATGCCATTTCTACAGAACAGTAAATCAGGGGGCGGGCGGCTCACCAGTTCCTTCTGGATGGCCTCCACACGCTCCTTGGCCTTCAACACGTTCTCCTTCTTGCCGGTGATGGTGATGACGTCACTGTCGCTGTTCTCACTCGGAAGGTCAATCTTCGTGTCCGTATCTTCGCGAATCTGACAAAAGAAAAACAACGTTAGGTGTTTTACGCTGGTTTTGTCAGCATGATGGGAAAATGGGGGCAAGAAATTCTCAGGGACTACGAAATGGCGTACGATGACACTTGCCCAGATGCAGGTACCAGCCAAGGGCGCGAACCCACGACCTGCTGATCTGCAGCTCAGCCTGCTTACCAACGGAGCTAGGGACCAATATGTGGTGTCATCAGTCAGTCTCACAACTTACATTACAACCAAGACATCAAGTGGCCCAGGCAGGTTTTGCTTTCTTTCTCAGATAAGGACAGCTGCGTAATGCGTTTGCTGGTCAAGCTCTGCGTTGACGTGGTAATTAGTTTCTTGAAGTGGCAGCTCAGATATACTGAACATTGCATCAAATAGAATGGATCATTCTTGTGAAATATTTAATGATTCACAGTGTCAATTAAACGATTCTCTGTTCATTTATCATTCGGGAACTATGGGAAGATAAGGGACTATCTCAGACTAACCTTTCTGATGTTGGCGCCACCCTTGCCAATGATGTTCTTGTGGAATTGTTTGAAGATGTGTACCTCGGCCTGGGAATTGCTTGCAATCTGAGAACAAAAAAAACATCACAATCATGCATAAAAGGAATGTGATATACTGGACTTCATCGAAGACACATCATTCTCTATTATTCCTTCCATTAGGTAAGATTTTAGCTTTTTGTTATTAAAATCTCTTTGCTACTTATTTTACCATTGGAATAACTGTCCATATTACAACAGTAGCGAATGTTTGCTAGAGCACAAAACACATCAAATCATTGACATACAATTAGTCATTCGATAGATTACATAGAAAGCGTTGAATTTCCTTGATCCCATGAACAAAGCCGGGATGGTGGGTGGAAAGGGGCGGGGGGGGGGGGGCGGGGGCGTGGGCGGGTGTACTAACCAGTTCTTGTTGGACTTGCTGCAGGTACTTGAAGCACTTGTCCACGTCAGTCTTTGGTCCCCTCAAGGTCACCACGTCCACCTTGCGTCCGGCGTCCGGGAAGGTGATCTGGACCTGGTTGAACTTATCCCGAATCTCCCGGATCTTGCCGCCCTGGGCCCCGATCAGCTGACGGTGGAACCGCTGCTCGATCATGATGTCGCGAGACTTCTCGTTCTCCTGGAGACACAACGAGAAGTAAACGAGAAGAGATTAGATGGTGTTCATAACTCAATTCAAATGTTGCGCAAAAAATCGAAACGGGTAAATTACGACAAAATAAAGCTACGAATACAACAGCTTACGCAGACGTGACGGATGCCAACAAGCGTAAATTAGTTAAATGTTTTATTCTTCCTTAATTGTTAACTATTGACCCAGCTAACTTGCCATTTAAACTGTTTAGATCATATCTGCATGCCAAACAAAAATATCTGACACGCTTTCCTGTTCTTCACTGTCTAGGCCACGCCCACCCATCATTCACAATCTCTAGGCTACGCCTACCTGTCATGCCCAATGTCTAGGCCACGCCCACCTGTCATTCATAATGTCTAGGCCACGCCCACCTGTCATTCCCAATGTCTAGGCCACGCCCACCTGTCATTCCCAATGTCTAGGCCACGCCCACCCATCATTCACAATGTCTAGGCTACGCCTACCTGTCATGCCCAATGTCTAGGCTACGCCTACCTGTCCTGCCCAATGTCTAGGCCACGCCCAACTGTCATTCCCAATGGCTGGGCGCCACTCACCATCTTGTGGACCATTTCCAGCAGCTCCTGTTTGGCCTTGGCCACGCCCTCCGGACTGCCCTCGATCCGGATGATGTTACTCTTCTCATTGTCCGACGGGATCTTGATAGACACGCCAGTCTCCTTCTTGATCCTGGTCACTAAAATACGAACCACGCAAACCATTAATTTATTAATCAAATATTAGTCCATAGCGTCATTCAAAGGGAATATCTTTTGAGATCTACAGTTGTTGAGAAATTAACCTGCAAATTAAGATAACATCAGAAGATATTTTTTACAAACACAAGAAAATCATTTGCACTGTTGTACGTGAACCCTGAGCGGTTCCAGACCATTCGGGTGGGTCCCCTATCACACGGAATAACTACTCATCACCGCACATGAACCGTTCATCAATCCATCTGGTAACACAATCCAACCTACCATTAACACCGCTCCTGCCGATGATATGTCGGTGGTACTTCTGGTCCACGTCGATCTCGGCAAAGGCCATGCGAGAGACGAGATCTCGCGTGATTTCAATGAGGGCCTTTTCGGCCTGTTGGGCCTCCCCGGGGGGTCCCTCCACGCGCACCTTGTCCTCGCCGTCAGCGAACTCGATGTGCACCTTGGGGAGGTCCTCGGTGATGCGGCTCACGTTGGCCCCCTTGCGGCCGATGATGAACCTGTGGAGCCAGGCCGGGGCCTCCACCTCCAAGACCACCACGCTGTTAGCCTGTAAACAAACCACCGTTTAAAGTAATATATTCTGTAATTTTGTGTATTACCAACCTCTTCTCCATGTCAAATAAGTATATTCTGTCTAAAACTTAAATCCTGATAGCCCGCGCGCTGTCCGGAGAGACGCAAATTTGTTTGATATATTGGCTTTATATCCCTGCGCGCCTGTTCGCTGTTCAGTATTCTGTGTGATGTCGACCGCGGCTCGCTAAGACGTCTGCGCGATATAAATAAACCGCGCAGATTTATGTTGAAATTGTTGTTTTACAGACTCAAAGAGATCTACATATGCATCACAATTTTGAGAATTACTTTTAGTTTTTTATTCTAAAAGGCTTTAAAGGCAGTACCATAAACACATTAATGGATGTTGGTTAGTTTAACTAGGATATTAAACCGATGTATGTCATATTGCGACAACGGGAATAGTCTAGGTGGACAATCTGTGGAAACATTATTTAAGTCAGGAAATTCGGCTTGGTGAAGGGTTTAATTCGAGGCAGGATTAGCTTTAATCTTAACTTGATTGTATATTACAGAGCAATTGACATGTGGTAAACATATGTAGCGACATACTCGCGTTTCATAGTTACCTACTTCACATTTATCTCGCGAGTCGTGGAGGGTACGATATTATTTAACTGGGGACCCACGGGATTTTTCAGTCCACAAGGCTAAAAAGCAATGTCACGACGCAGTAGTGAAAAGACCTCGTACCTTGGCATAGACTTGGGTGAGTGCGGGTCCCAGCTTCTCCTGCGGCCCCCTGAGGGTGATGGTCTCGGAGGTGGAATCCAGGGGCGGCACCTCGACGGACACCCCCGTGTCCCCCAGGATCTCACCCAGGTTGGAGCCCCGCGGTCCGATCACGTACTTGTGCTGGGACTTACGCACCTCCACGGACACCGTCTGACAGATCAGCTTCTGTAGACACGCACCAGACAGAACACTCAATGACCCAAGTGGAAAGCCTATCGTGATGGGTTATCGGTGCTACAGATTCATAATGAGTTATCCAGCATTCTTTTACCCAAATCAAACCATCTTCCAATGATTTATTCACCCTGTGGTTAGTGTAAATAAACGATGGAAGAAATTTATACTGTCATTTCGAAGACTGGCTTTTTACGTTGTTATTTATCAGCTTTTAATCAAAGGACCCTCCAAAAACACGTGTTGACTTTACCTCTTGAAATCAACACACCTTCCTCGTATTCGTTTTTAGACTGGAGTGAAATGAAACGAACTGTTGGTGTTGCCACCTCTGAACACGAATACTCACGGGGCAAAGAAATGACTTGTTGTTTGTATGGATAAAGGGGGCATGTCCCCGGAACAACCCCGTACTCTTTGCGAAGAAGAACATCTTTATCCTGCGACCACACAGACATTGCCACAGCAGGGCTCGAACCACCGATCCATGTACCGGTGTGCTCTCAGGTGGCCAGAGCACTCAATGCGAGCGGTCTAACCCACTGAGCTATCGAGGCGGCCCACAAGAAATGGGTGATAAATGATTTCCTATAAAAAATCTTTCCAAAATAACTTGCTGACTGAACACATCTGGTAACAAGCCGACAGGTGGCGCCACGAACCTTCTCCTCGTAGATCTGGAGAATGGTCTGCTTGGCCTGGTAGACGCCCTCCTTCTCGCCGGCCACACAGATCTCGTCCTTGAGGACAGAGGGCGGTGGGACGCTGATGCGCGCGCCCGTCTGCAGCGCCAGAGCCTTCACTTGTTGGCTGTCAGGTCCGCAGATGAACGGGTGGTAGATCTTCGGAATGGGAAGTCGCTCAAAGGCAAGCTTGGCCTGAGGGGGAGGAGGAGGCCGCGAGGGTAGTACAGATATATATATTAGGTCAGAAAGTCCATTGAAGAGATGCGTGTACAGATTGTACGTTTCAGGTTAACTGAGAAATAATTTAAAAAAAAGTATCATGTTATCTTTCATCACATATGGGATGAAGTGGGAAAAAGAACCAGTTGGGGCAATGAAAGATGTGAAAGAGGATACCGTTTCTTTAAAGTCTAAAGTTGGTGTAAACAACACTGAGTACCAGATCACTGGGCCAATATATGCACACACCAGGCCATCAATGATACATTTGTGTTTCTGGCCACCCATAGGCACACAGGTCGACCCAGCCTAACCCTGGGAAACTACATGGAGATAACAGCCCCAGAGAAATATGGAGCACATTGAAGACATGTGGAACACTACCAACACTATAGTACTATAGGCCTGGTGGTATTTTAGACCCGACGCGCACCTGTTCATCGGAGATTAGCTGTATCTCGTGGCGTGCCTTCTCCAGCCCCTCCCTGGAGCCCACGATGATGACCGTGTTAGAGTTCTCCTCGGCGCGGGGCACAGTGATCTTGGTGGCCGTCGACAGCTCCAGGTCCATAAGCTTCTTACCCTTGGGCCCCAGCAGGAAGCGGTGATGCTCCTTGGGGATCTCCATGTGGTGGCGTGCCTGCGACGGGAGGATTGACATGCATGCAGATATTGCTTGGTTCGGTGTTTTTTTCTTGAAGTAGGGGGCTTAAACTTCTGCAACAGTCATACCGCAACAATGAGAGGGTAAAACAGGAGTTATGTCTCCGGGAGTAACCCCCTCACTCTTTGCGAAGAACGACATGGGATGATCGTCCTACAGATTGGCATTTTTGCAGGTGGCAAGTTCTGTGACAAAGATCTGAAGTCAAAGCAGATTTGCTACATAGAAAAGGCAAATATATAGATGACACACAATTACTAGTAAAACAGGGAAATGAAACGGTCAGTGTGGTGTAAATACCTGGGTCTGCAGCTGCTGTACGACCATCTTGCGGGCCCTCATCACAGCCTCCTCCTTGCCAGTGATCACCATCGTCAAACTCTGGTCTTTAGCCAGACTCATCTCGATGGCCACTCCAGTCTTGCCCATGATGTCACTGCAGATCTTGACAGGCTGGCCACCCTTCTCACCAAACTGTTGCTCTGCTAGTTCTTTAAACCGACGTTCTTCCATTGGCACACTGAACACCTGGTGAAGCAGAAACACCAGAGGGTTTATACTTCTCTACTATTATTGGCTTATAAGCTTAGTTAATATTATGGCTTATGCAATAGATACAATGTGATTATAAGTTAAGTAAATTGTACATCTCTGTAAATTGTCAAGACAAGGGCCTCAGGTCTACTTATTATTTGAACAAGGAACTTCATCATGTAATATTATAAAAGCTGCTGCATCATGACAAAAGAGACCTCAAATCCATTATCTGCCTATTCTACCATTAAGCCGTTCAGCAGTACTGACCTGAGTGATGATGGACTGCCTCATTGACCTTATGTAGTTGGTCCTGGCCCATGGCCTGGGTGCCTGGCCCATGCCTGGAGCTGCGGCTGGGGCCGCATCGGCAGCAGCCTCCCCTCCAGCAGGGGCCCCAGGGAGGGGTGGAAAGGCCTCAGCATAAGTGGGCTCATATGCCTGATCTTCCACAGTGGGAAGATGCAGGTCTTCTGGGGTGGTGGGTACCGGAATGTCCGAACTCATAGTCGGTTATCCGTTCCAAGTCGTACAGTACTCTGTGAGATAAGAAAAGAAAAGACACATTTATTACGAGTTACGGATTGATTTAGGATTCAATAATTCAGTATAATATTTACTAACTTAATTAAGCAAGAAGAAATGAAATCTATTTACAGGTACTGACAAGCACTGCATGATGAAAATTACTTATTATTTACTTAAAAGATAGGGGGAATAAATAACATTAACATATTTTGCACTAAAACTTTAATGCATAAATACAATTCATTATCAGAAGCAACAACTTTAACCTGTCCTAATCAGGATATCTGTATGACAAGAATTTTGGAACCTTGCATCACTGTTTCATTTTTCTTATATTTTAATTTGAATCCCAACTGTGTTGTAAAGCTCATAACTTTTATCTGTTACAGGATGTTTTTTTTCTAAATCTGGCTATTGGTTCACAACTGGCCCAAAATTACTAGAACATGATACAAGTTACCCAGAAAAAAAAACTGTTTTATAATATCAGTAAGGCCAGGTTAGTAAAAATAAGGTTGGGTAGTTTTTTTTTTTTTAGAAACAGCAGCCTATAAAGGTTTTGGAGATATAAAAGACACTATGTAGGATTTAAACTTTTAAGCGAGCGATCAATATGCTTAAACAGTTGTGGCTAATTTGTATACATTTGATTGAGGGCAAAGTTCAGTTGCACTGATCCATAGTACCAAGACCACATCACATGACTTATTACTCAGTACAACTGTAATACCCACAGATAAAACAATACTGAAGTTAAGTTATTGTTATGCTCTAAGCAATGCCCGGACCTAGCAAGAAGTGTAATATGCCCCAACAAGATATATATAAAATAGCAACATTCTAAAATTGGGCCAAGAATGTGTACAAAAGGTCACATTGTTTTAAATGTATGGGATATGTATTGACGCTTTGATACCGGACACAATACAGGCTGGTTTCAGTGATTGGAGGTTGAATCATTCCACCCTAACCCCTTACAGAAACCTAGTATTGCCACTTGTAGGTAAGTGCTCACTATCTATTTACAATGCATCCCCTCACAGCTCAATGAAATGCATCAATTTTTGTGCAACAAATGAAGCAGCAATCAGAATTGCTGGGTTAACAACCATTTGTAAATATATTCATAAATCCTTGCAACTGACTTTCTGAGTGAGCAAAACAGACTGTAGTCTTAGGAAGGAATGAGAACTCTCTTGATGATATCAACATGCTTCCACCCATATGAAATTTTACCATGCTATACCATGGCAATTACCATAGTTCACTGTGGTATACCATGGTACTCAATGGTACATCACTGGATCATTGTTCTATACCATGGTACTGCAGTTATATGTACCATGGTATAGTGATGTCTGTAGGATGAGTACAATGGTATTTCATAATGTGTTGAGTACCATGGTATACCACAGTGTGATCCGGATGTACCATGGTACTATTGTATGTAGAAGTACCAGTTATCATGGAGACCAACACAACAATGTAAGTTGTAAGATCCATTCATCCAGAAACTACTGCCACACTCAAAGAAGGTCTCGCCATTAAACCGCTTCTCACCACGCATGTTTGAGCAGTACAATACAGGGTCTAATGGCTTGGGCATGTGCCGTTGTAGCATTGACATCAAAACCACCACCTTGTCAGAGTTAGTGGCATTGTAATGCTGTCTGCTGAACCCCTCAGTCCAAGGGGACAGACTGAGTGATTTAGCACTAAGCTTAGTGGAACCAACAACGCAGGGAGAGACATAACTGACTGCCCAGGACAGTTGAATTTCAGGGTCGGACAGGTCAAAATACTGGTTGTATGCCCGACGGGGCAGGTGAATATTTAGACTGCGATCTTTCGCTATTCAGCAATTACAAGTAGCTTTTTTTTTTGGCCCCTGACAATATGACATCATAAAACTTTGCTCTAAATCATAGGCTTTTGCTTTTCGTAACCTGATTTTGCAAAGTGTGTATTAGTTGTATTCACAATGTTGTTTCTCAATTTGATAGGATAGGTAAACTTTCAGGGGGGCAGGTCACCACATGACTGACAGGACAGGTGACATCCAAAGTTAATGTCTGTCCCTGCAATGTGACACAAGGCTAGTACCTCAATCCGATAAATCTACCATTACTAAGATAACGCAGTATATGTACCATGGTAAAATCTACTATAGAATACCATGGTACAACTGTCGAAAAATACTATAGTAAATGTACCATGGTATATCATAGCACATTTAGTATGGTACAATTTCATTTGGTAATGTACCATGGTACAAAAGTCGAAAATACCATAGTAACTGTACCATGGTATATCATAGCATATTTACCATGGTAAAATTTCATATGGGCAGCAAAGCTAAATTCTTCTACATCCAGCTTAAAGCTATATATCAACTGCTATGTCATGCATACAGTGCTTCAATGCATGGGCGAATCTCACACTGAAGGTGTGACATATACCAGTGAAACTTTTACATTGGTGTGACTGGATGCAAAGAGAACAAAAAATATCCTTGAGCATGTGGCTTGTATTTACTTGTACTGTTCATCCCATGAAAATACCTGGGTATAATTCTGTATGCTGCAAATATCCAAACTTCCCACCATGTAAATTTGGTTATTATTATTATTATTAATGAAATTTAATGACAAATTATTTACTAGCAAATAATAAAAATAATTTTATTATTTAATATTTTAGAATTTAGAACTTATAATAAATTTATTATTTTATAACTTAATAGTTAAGTATATTATTGATTCAGTTATATAATTTCCTATATTATACTAAGAGCCATATTAAAAATTTAAGAAAATAACCAGCTCCTTGGTGTAAAATGCCATTGTTAACCATTTAAGTTTGAAGGTAAAGAGTGAATCCCAATTTATCAAGGCAAATTTATTAGCATATACACTAAATTTAGACCCCTTTCTGGTTTGAAGGTCCACAGTTCCATTCTTAATCTATGTGTTGACACCGATGACTGTAAACTAAACTGTCTGACTGTAGACTAGTAACTAAACTTGTAGTGTAGAGTGTCGTGTGTAGACATGTGGAAGTCCAAGCCTGTTCAGTGTTGACTTTTATTTGTTCATTCAGAAAATTGAGAAATGTTTTGAACAGATACAAAATTGGCAATGACCACAGTCAAAGGATACAATTGCATTCAGTTTCTCTTTTCTAACGTTGTGGACTTTTAAGACACCAGCAGTAAACAGCAGTGCAAGGGTGTAAATTAAAGGACACCGGTGGCCTCGTAAGACGTCCACGTCGACAAGCGGTAGACGCCAGACCAAGTCCTATCTGATGTCACGCTGCACGAACAGCCACGCACAACGTGTCAACTTCAAAGTGATACTTACAGTACTGTATCCGGGCAGGTCCGTCCTAGGAATGAAGCGTGAGTTCTCCGCTCCGATTTCCTCTGTCTGTTCTGAAATAAACGTGAATAATTAAGTAAGTACCGAGGAAAGGTATAAAATCTGGCAAAGTTATCTTACAGCACCACTGTACTCACCACGTACGAATGACAGATCCCAAAACGAGGTTGTTCCATTGGAGATCCCTCCGCGAATGTCTCACGTTTTCTAATTGGCCAACGGTGAACCTCACAAAGTTTCACACCAATCAGCGTGCCTCTCTTATGCGCTCTTGCAGGCTGAGTGCAGCCACATCTACAAAAGTAGTTCCGACAATACGTAGAAATAGTGTTTAAAGTGCGTGGACAGTTTCACCAAACATAAAGGCCCATTCAAAATATTACTTTTTAATTTGCCAATTGTGTGAGCATTACACCACAAAAGGGATTGTTTTGATATAATGTGACTATTAAGGTAGACTGTAGACCAGGTGCATTGCCATTGGGACTCCCAACATTCGAAGTTATTTATAGCACGCGAGTCTCCTTCTGACGTGTTATGACGCCAGATGGGGATGCCCCCGCCTCGCTTGTCCGCCCGGCATGAACTGCTGCATGCAACCACCGCTGCAGAAATGTTAATTTAACTTAAAAGATGTTAAAAGATATTGAGCGTTTAAAATTTTGTATATGAAAGGAATGTTTTTTTAAAGTCCTTGTGGAATAAGATAAAGTAGATAGATATGGTGTCTTACAACTTTGTAGTTTTCTTATAGTTATAGGCCCAGGGGGTGGGGGTGGAGGGGAGGAGAGCTAGGGCACAATTATACAAACCCGGTGGGAGGGGGTGTCCGCCGGTGCCTTGATGCCTGAGAGAGCCGATATTTGTGATGAAAAAGATACCCATATATTCCTATAGCGGATATTTTAAAACTAAATTGCGACCGGGGTGGGGGCTGGCGGCTTTGAAAATGTTCGTTCATAGAGCCGGGTTAATTCTCGCGAAAATAGATCCTTTTTGAGCAAATTTTAGCGGTAAAACGCCCCGCCCGATCCGATTTCAGCGGTGAAAATGACGGGGGCTTTGCCGCGGAACGCCCGCACCCAAACTCAGCATTAATTGCCCCCCCCCCCCCCCACCCCTGGGGTTATAGGCCTACTGCAGCTATACCCAGTAAATATGTTGAGTCCTTATGAGCAATTAATTAAGCTGATATGAAATTTAATTGTGGTGTGACTGAGCAGCTCTTTCAAATAATAATTTGGAAATTGAGGGGGGGGGGGGGGGGGGCATTTTCGATGCAGAATTACAAAATATTCTATTGTATGATTGGAATGAAGGAGTTACGCGAAAAATTATTTCAATATGACATACGGGGTCAAGCTCAAAGCGCGTCAGCCCCTTTGATCTCGATCCAACTCGAAAACAAAGTTCACAAGTAATTTGGCTTCGACTTCCCTAATTAATCACAATTGAATTAATTCGTACGGACATCGGATCCGCACCTACCTTGGCCCGGACTGGGGATTACTATAACGTCACTCCCACTCCGTCAACTACGGAAAATCGCGGATTCGCCGGTGTGTGCATGTGTCCTCATCGATACCCAACACCATGGGGGAATCCTCACCGTCACCACGGCTATTTCAGAACACCCTGGTTACACTTGACGCAGCTATCTTTTTCACTTACGACTTTGGCGAGGAGGGGTGTTATTATAACGGCCCAGATACCAAGCCAAACCCGTACCAGAATACATCGAGTTACCAGCCCAGTCGGTGACGGTTCCGCGTGTGACATTCATGTCGTTCGCGCCCGATGCCAGCTAACATGTTCTGCATGCCCGGGCCGAACGGAGAAATACGGCAGTTCACGGGACGATAAAACACATATGGGACTCCATATTATTTAACGAGGTTACTTTATTTTGTTCATGATCCAGATTCCTGCTTTCCACAATACCAAATTACCTCTTCAGCGCAACTTGACATTCATTAAGTAAACGTTAGACCTCTTTGGTATAAGAGGATGAATCCCGGTGTGGCATGCAGAAGTAAGCCCCTTTTATATAAAATACATGATATTTAGACCCTGTCCGCTCCATAAGCTCGTACGGTGCCATTATGATAGATACAGGAGGGACATTCGCGTGGACCGCGGATTGTATCTGTGGGTGTAGCCCCATGTGACGTTGGTTTCACGCAACACCCGTCTCATATGGGACTACTGTGGGTGAAGCCCGGGGCTTCTTAGCGCCGTTGTTCATCATTCGGCAACCAGTGGCCTTTGAAGAACTTCTTTATGGTATGGCGATTAGGTTACTAGGATATGATATCGTGAACGAGCACTTCCGATTTTACGTGAAATAAAAAGCAGCGGAGGCGCGCATAAAATCAGGGAAACAATGGTTTCCGAATAAACTTAATGGGTGCCCAAACGAACGGTCAGACCTACGTTACACATCCTTGGGATTTGTTGCCTATGTGATCTTTCTTTCCCTTTTTCTTGCAGGAATTCTGGAATGAATTTCTACTTCAGACTACAGTGGTGCCTTCCCAAATAGTGTGTGTAGAGACACGTTGTAGAAGCGGATACAATGTACAATAAAAAATAACAATAACATATTGTATTACCGATTTATTTGACAAGGTTTTCAAAGTGCACGCAAGGGGTTCAAACAAAATTCGCCACGATCTCTGGATACGGGCTGACATTCAATGGCTAAAACCTTATATAATAATCTTAATTGGGCATAAGGGTAACACAAGAACGCTGTTCACAACGTATGTAGGGCGACAGGTCTTGTGGCGGAAAAAAACCAGGAAAACAATGCCGGGGTATGTAAATAATAATTCTCCCGTATGAGATGGAATGACCTTTAGCCCTGGAGGGTTCAACGCTTCCTGGCTGTAGCCCCTCTCGGCAGTCTCCTCGTGCTCCGGCGACACATGACGTCACGGCGGGACATGCAATCTCCGTGACGAGGGAAAAAGACCGTAGTTGCAACGAAAACTGTCGACTTTAATATCAATTCCTTTCATTCCCCGCTATGGATTCATGCGAATCGCTCCAGCCATAATCATTCTGAGGCTTCATCAGTAGTCCTGCAGTCTAATGCCCCACTAATGGCCAGTCTGGATCCGCGCGAGTAGCCAACCTGACGACCCACAGTACCGAGGCCGATAGTTCACCATACCAGTCACGATTCATTCAAGCTTTCCTGGTCGCATACCTAAAGAGTGCCTTCGGTACCGAAGCAATATTTGCAGGAGGTGACCCCCCTCCCCCCTGTGGCACTTTAAGAACATCACTGTATTGCCTGTAACAAACAGGGTGGTATTGGTATCTCTCTGTACACTGTATTCATTGTTTATCGGGCTATTTACAATCTATGTACATTTTCATCACGACAACAACTTCATTATTTATAGTAAACAACGACTGCTCATTGGACTGCAGTATTAACAAGATCGAGGCGACAGGAGACGGCATCCAAAGGCGACCACTGCCATGGCAACCGCTTACATGGCAACCGCTTATATGGCAACCGCTCCTCGCTCCAGTGCCCGATACTTAGATTCACACAGCTCGCGTTTCACACAGCCTTGCGCACAAATAACGCCCTTGAAAACCGAAAGCCACAAACACACGTCACCAAACAAGACCTGTCTCGTATTTGTCGAGGATGCCAAGCCGTATTAATTTATGTCATTTCAGCCATTGCAACCATTTCAAGCAACTTTTAGTTTGAATAGGTCTTTGTTCTGCAATATTAAACATGAAGTCTCTGAGGTTAAAGAGAAACTACATAACACCAGGGCCTATTTCAGCGCATGTTATCAAAGACCTCGGCCATTACAGACCATAATTTCGCACTTTTAATGAATGCCATGTACCCACGGTTAAGATCAGACTTACTGTGATGATTAAAGCAGGACACCTTTGGTAGAAATGGTAGTTACCTAAAATGTGTCATTCACGAACATACCCCAGAGTGAGTAATGGTACATGATAAACATATACAACGTTTGCTTTGATGCCACGTAACCTACAACGAACCTTAACAAAACAGTTATTTGACTACTATACAACGCAGAGTTAAGGGTATTCAAAACCTCTTAGTATTGCATATAACCAAACTGATACTAATCAATAAAATGTCCCTGAAGAATTGAGTTGAGACAAATGTTCTCATGCGTCACACATCCCATCTTATAAAAATTACAATTACCGAGGCTTGCGAACAAATTTAGTTACATTAAGCAATGACTGGCGACCGTTTTATGACTTTAAGCATTGCAACGTTCCTTGTTGCTATAAATGTAGTAGGGAGCCAGAAAAAGTTAGCTACTTTACTAACGCAGCTTGCCTTTCAGGCATCAGGTCCTTGCACTTTGCCTCGTAAGCTCAAAAACATGCACCCATTTTTGCTTACGAGGTCGTCTTACAACTCTCCGAATAGGGAAGCAAAGAATCGGGAACGCTGTAAAATACAAGTTACCGACATATGTGTGTTGTGCTATAGTGTGACGTAGAAGCCACCGCCTCGCTCTACAGTCACCCCCCACCCCACCCCCCAACCAAATAGTAATCAATACACGTTGACTGCTTCACTTGTGTAGTTACACAAATAGTCACGGACAACAAATCACGCTTTCTTGATCCAACCACAAGACACTGTACTGACACGTCAACTTACCCCAGGTTATACAATGATATGCTACCTTGTCAATTGCACATGATTTTTCTCCGTTTAACACGTGAACGCCCAGGCTACGCCATGTGCACGCTCAGGCACGCTACGTACAGGTCTGAACCACGCTACGTACAGGTCTGAACCACGCTACGTACAGGTCTGGACCACGCTACGTACAGGTCTGAACCACGCAACGTACAGGTCTGAACCACGCTACGTACAGGTCTGGACCACGCTACGTACAGGTCTGGACCACGCTACGTATAGGTCTGGACCACGCTACGTACAGGTCTGGACCACGCTACGTACAGGTCTGAACCACGCTACGTACAGGTCTGGGCCACGCTACGTACAGGTCTGGACCACGCTACGTATAGGTCTGGACCGCGCTACGTTCAGGTCTGGACCACGCTACGTACAGGTCTGAACCACGCTACGTACAGGTCTGGGCCACGCTACGTACAGGTCTGGACCACGCTACGTACAGGTCTGGACCACGCTACGTAAGGTCTGGACCCCACTACGTACAGGTCTGGGCCACGCTAGGTACAGGTCTGGACCACGCTACGTACAGGTCTGGACCCCACTACGTACAGGTCTAGACCGCGCTAAGTGCAGGTCTGGACCACGCTACGTACAGGTCTGGACCACGCTACGTACAGGTCTGGACCACGCTACGTACAGGTCTGGACCACGCTACGTACAGGTCTGGACCCCACTACGTACAGGTCTGGGCCACGCTAGGTACAGGTCTGGACCGCGCTACGTTCAGGTCTGGACCACGCTACGTTCAGGTCTGAATCACGCTACGTACAGGTCTGCACCACGCTACGTTCAGGTCTGGACTATTTTTGCCTACACATGTGGACCCTTTACTGACGCGCCTGAACCAGCTAAGCGGTGTAAACCGTTGACCCCGCCGCGTACACAAAGTGAGCCTCACACCACGCCGCCCCACCCATTTGTACCATCCCCCACCAGACAGCTACAACAAATACAAGCCTCTTAATCCCACTGAGAGATCAGGAAAAGGAACAGGTTCACCTACATCACATCGACTCCTAACTAAGACTCGATATCACAATGCAATAGCTCTATAAGCGAAAGGAAAATCACAAAAAAATATATATCAGTGACAAGCAATACTACTGATGATAAACCAGACAACACACACACACCACGCTTGACGGGCGAGAGCAGCAGGTGCGTATGGGGGGGGGGAATAAAAACTCACGCAAAGAAATAGGTCGGGTGCCATTGCACGGACGATCCGGTGTCCATTGACAATAGATGGAGCCACGTAAGAACGTAAAACAGCGATCTCATAGCCGGCGAGCAAACCACGGACCTATAGCTTTTATCCAGGTAGTCATGGGGCCACAACTGACTATCCCAGGGATTCTGGTGCGCAAGACGCGGACAAACAGTTTCCGCGCCAGCGGCCAGCATGCGACCGGGACATGTATGATAATCTACACGCCTCCGACAAATGTACACTAGAGGCACACATGGCACACAATGTTCCACATATGTACATTAGATGCACACATGGTTCGACAGATGTACAATAGAGGCACAGATGTTCCCACAGATGTGCACTATATGTACATATGGTCCGACAGATGTACACTAGACGCACACATGGCCTGACAGATGTACACTAGATGCACACATGGTCCGACAGATGTACACCAGATGCACACATGGCACACATGGTCCGACAGATGTACACTAGATGCACACATGGTCCGACAGATGTACACTAGATGCACACATGGCACACATGGTCCGACAGATGTACACTAGATGCACACATGGTCCGACAGATGCACACTAGATGCACACATGGTCCGACAAATGTACACTAGATGCACACATGGCACACATGGTCCGACAGATGTACACTAGATGCACACATGGCCCGACAGATGTACACTAGATGCACACATGGTACATATAGTCCGACAGATGCACACTAGATGTACACATGGTCCGACAGATGTACACTAGATGCACACATGGCACACATGGTCTGACAGATGTACACTAGATGCACACATGGTCCGACAGATGTACACTAGATGCACACATGGCACACATGGCCCGACAGATGTACACTAGATGCACACATGGTACACATGGTCCGATATGTACACTAGATGCACACATGAGTCCAGCTTGCTCAGGTTTACACATTACAGAACACATGTTCACCAGGTGTACACATCGCAGAACACGAATTCATCAGGTATACAGACAGATGTGTTCTACCAGATTCCCGACAAATATCCGCTCATCATTTCTTGCCGCAACGTTGCCCTTCCGATGACCTCTAAAATGGGACGATACGTCCCGACTTGCGGAAAGAGTGTTTCACGGGAATATCCTGGTGTCACGTGAGCGCTGGTCTTCGATGGAACCGGGCCGAGAGTGAGGTGAGGGGTTGAGACTGGGGGGGGGGGGCGTAAGCAGGGAGGAGGGGCGCTATTGCCACAACCGGTGGAGGTGGAGGTTGCGGCTGAAGACCGAGCGCACGTCGGAGACGAACCTGAGGGCGTCAAGTACGGGCAACAGGCTGAGCAACGCCGTGTCCGCGGGGTCCGAGAACCACGACTTAATGGGGATTGCATTGTCTGAAAGTCAAAGAAAGTGCCGAGATTCAATACCATTATTTCATTGCAGAATAATTAATATTGATTCAAGTAGGAGTTATATTAAAATTGTTAGATCATATGACCTATTTATCTGCGGTCTAGTGCGCTAACCACAACACCAAGGAGACCCCCTCATATTGTGAAAATGGGAAGGGTCAATGGAGCGAGGAGCCAGGTCTCCGGGAGTAACTCCCTACTTTTCGTAAGGGGACAGCACACTCGACAATAGCCAAGCGCGCTATCCACCAGGCCACTAGAAGATCCTTGTTTGATTGCAATATAACTTTGTATCCATGTGGTTAAAATATGGATTCTCTTTTCACTGAACACAATCTAATCGTATCGATGTGGAAGAAACTCTACATCCCACCCCGCTACATGTGATGTGAACCTCCTGAGTGACACTACCAATTCAAACTCTAAATCCTATGGCCCTACATATGTTATATGACCTTTCTTGGAGACACTAACAATAAATTCTTATCCGGACAAGAAAAACCTCACAAAAACTTACTTGGATATGCCTTGTATGCGCCTGGTGAGTTGTCCAGGATAAAGACACTCGACAGATCATTGGTGATCGCTGATAAATCTTTTGTGTAGCTTCCAAAGTCTAAGTTACAGTGCTGAAAATAAAATGGTAAGTTGCATGACATATCCGCTCTTCCCCGCTACCACAACCAAGGTAATTCCGAATGTAACAAGACCTAACGGTAGTATGGGTGACCTCCGCATCTAGCCTTCTATTCACATAAAAATGGTTCATATATCGTCATTAATGTCATGCCTGTTACTCGCTAGTCGATAGTATCTCTGCTAATAGTAGCTCTGTAAGTTATTGACGCATCGCTGAGATCTGTCCGTTACTAACCTGTCGTTAAGATCTGTCCCTTACTCACCTGTCGTTAAGATCTGTCCCTTACTCACCTGTCGTTAAGATCTGTCCCTTACTCACCTGTCGTTAACATATATCCGTTACTCACCTGTCGTTAAGATCTGTCCCTTACTCACCTGTCGTTAAGATCTGTCCCTTACTCACCTGTCGTTAACATATATCCGTTACTCACCTGTCGTTAAGATCTGTCCCTTACTCACCTGTCGTTAAGATCTGTCCCTTACTCACCTGTCGTTAACATATATCTGTTATTCACCTGTCGTTAAGATCTGACGGTTACTGACCTGTCGTTAAGAACTGTCCGTTACATACCTGTCGATAGTGCTTTGTTTTATTTACTCACCTGTCGATAATACCGCCGTTTCAAAATGCCTCGGTTTTTATCTAATCGGTCGGCCACTGCGGCTCCGTATATCTCCATACTCGCTGTGAACACCACCAAGTCGTACCACTGCGAAACCTGTCGAATTCAAAATGATCTTAATCTTATTTTCAATGTCATTTAATTGGGATTTGAAGGCAATTTCAACTTTAAGGCCATACCATGCCATATGCGCAGTTAAAGACGCATTGACCCTGTCTAGGCATAAGATGTCTGCGGGAACGATTGTAATTGCATAACAGAGACAGAAACACTGAAACCGTTGTAGATTTTCGGCTTTCCCAAACTGTCAGTAACTGACGATAGAAGGCTTATCATTGTCTCAGAAGTATTTGCACAACTGTAGCAACTAGCTAGGTCACGATTGTACAAGCGAGCGATAATAGGGTATGTGACACATTTCAGTACAGGACAATGGGACACCTCCTTAGCTCCGTTGCTAGCACACTCAGCATCAGATCAATGTCCAACAGTTCGATCCCCGGGCCTCGCCATCGCGTCACATTCCCTTCATCCCATTACATAAAGAGTTCCTGGACCCTGTTTTAAACTGCCAGATCAACATTTTCGTTGACCGATTGTACGGTGGGTACTTGCAGCCATCAATATACCTGACGTATGGGTCCTCCCTACAAACAACATAGCTGAAATGCCAATCCACGTACCAAGGTTATGTGTTGTACAGGTATAATTACAAATTTCAGTTTGATCCATGTATTTACACCAACAGTGACGTCGTCTCCAGGAACAAAAAAAAACTTCGAGAAAATAACGCTAATTAAACCCAGAGATGCCAGAATTCTGGTACTTACAATTTCCAAGAAGAAATCAACATGTGGCCGCTTATGTACAAAAAATCTGACAGGGTGGCGGTCTATAACCACCTGAAAGGAGAAGAAAAACAACATGAAATCAATGCTCTCCACCGGAAACCATAACAGATATAAGTTTATAGATTATCATTTATATGTAAATTGGCTAATATAATATAAGGCAATGTTATCATGAGCATATCTTGCAATCCATGTACTAAAGGCTCCAAACGCAAGGACAATAAGGAATGACAATGTATCACTATCATATACAATTATAAATCTGCAGTAACTGTAAGTGCTACTGTATTTTACTGTACCTTAAGTACAAAGTCAGGTGGTGTTCCTGGTTTGACTGTCTGTCTGAGCACACCATCGTGATGAGAGTGAATCAGTGTCTCATCTAAATCCAATACTAAGGTCTTCCGTGTCACCATATCTACAAGAGATCACCAATGTAGAGCTAAACAGATTTCTTGCAATAAAATATTACTAATTTTTATATAAAAGTAATGAATACAGTAAGAATCTGAGGCACTAAAATTACATGTAATCCATAGCTTCAGACCCACTAAATGTTGTGTAATACATGCCATACAGAACATAATATATGGCTTGGTTACTTAATGTTCAACCCTAAAGAACCACAAGATTTTGAGTAAGAAGTCCCCACTACAGCCTCAAAGCTTGCCATGATTTTCATTATATTCCATAAAACATAATAAACTTACTGATTTACTATATGATACATCTGAAAAGTAAATATAATAACACAAGAATTATTCTGAAATACTTTCATATATCCCTGCAAGAATAGTGAATTACCCAGAAACTACAAATTATTGGTAGATGTGTTCGTTGCTCACCATACAACCAGTTTTCAGGAATACTTACTGAGCCTTTGCTTGGAAAGTGGAGATACTGGCAAGATTTCATAGCGTATTGTTTGATGTTGGATGATCTGAAAATGTATAATAGGACAACAAGTTATTATAAACTGGCAGCTTTAATAACCCCAGCACCAGCTCCAACTAGTACAATGAAGCACTTATTGTGATATCATAAATGAACTAATGAAAAACGAACGTGTTGTCTTGGTGGCAAGAATATAGGAAAGAAACATATAGATAAGTCTATTAATTAAGGATACTTTAATCAGGAAATGTCTTTTAAAAGGAGTGACATTGCATACTGAATGAGTGATTTGTCCCACACTTAGCATTTTTGAACGACATTTAAAGGTTAAATCTATAACCCAAGCCAAATCAGTTAGCCATACCTCTAACTCTAAACCTGTACACTGCCATAATCCTATCTGTACCCCTTCCATCACTGGATTTTTAACCTGTTTTAACAATTAATCAACACTATCTGTGGTCTAAACCAATTATACCATTTACAACGCAAACCAATCTGTAATATAAATCATTTAAAAACTGGTTATGATATTGCCACTATTCTAATGGCTTGAAGTCAAATAAATAAATGCTGCAGAGTGGTGTTTCCACCTGTTTTCAGTGATTTTTGCAAATTCATGAAAAATATAGGCTGAAACATAACTCAACAGCATTTATGAATTTGACATTAGTCAAAATCCTGAATCACACTTGTCAGTTAATTTTTCATGCTTTTGCTTTGACAAGTAGATCTACCACTGAATACAGGTCTCACTTTATAGCGAAAAGACAGCTTAACTGCCAATAAATCCTGATTTGAAGCTGCTGATCAGGGTGATTTGGTTTTAAATGTCTTTACTGCTCACAACATGAAAAAAATTCTTGTTTAACCAGGTGTATCAGCTGTCGAAAGGAATATCAATGCGGACCCTGTTCAGCGACAGTTGGGCTGCCGCCTTGGCGCAAGTGCCCCCAGGCAAGACCGCTTCTCTAGGGGCACAACGGTAACAATGTTAAAATCCTTTGACGTTAGTAGGGAATCGTCTGTAGCTTTTATTACAATGTGGGCGCGTACAATAATAGTCCTTACATATACTATATATCTTCTTCTGACATCAAGAAAGTGTGTCAACACTAGATTGTTGCAGTCATATTTTTGCGAACAAATGTTGGAGCATGCAACTTTTCCCTACCAACCGCCATGCGTATGCAGCACCACCTGGCAAATCCTGCCACCATTTGAACTATTTGTAGCTTGGGTCCCAAATTTTGTAACAGTCAATAACCTGCGAAAGAGGGCGCTGCTGTTGTCCTTAAGTTCAAGGTAAGCGACTGCCAAGCCCTCTAGCGGAGAGCTATACTGCTATATGCTAACGGAGAGGAGGAACCAAGTCACATTCACAGGTGCCGGCATCCGCCAAAAACAAATATAGCGGATAGCTGGTCCGGAACAGTCGTGTGCTCCAACATTTCTTCTCGAAAATATAACCGAAACAACCTAGTGTCCACACACTTTATTGATGTCAAATGGTAGAACAAGGTATATAGAATATGTAAACATGATTGTTCAAGCACACATTATACTAAAAGCTTCAGTCGTGCCCTTGTGCCCTTAGAGAAGCAGGCTTGCCTGGGGGCACTTGTACCAAGCTGCCGCCATGTTGGATAGATACTTGCCTGTTGCCTCACTAAATGGCGTAACTTGTCGTGACAAATGATGTTACATATATATTTCCGTTATTAGGTCTTATGCTGTCTTTTCGCAAAAAGACGATTGCGCGATAATTTAATCAGTGTAAATGGGAGATATATTGCTGTGAAAAGATACTTAAAGCATTACAGTCTGTCTTTAGACAAGATATGATATCTAGGCTGCGAAAAGACACTTAAAGCATTAGACAGTAGAAGGGCAAGCTAAACTTGATGAATTCAAAAGAAAACCTTAAGGCAATATATATCCCATTGATGCCGATTAAATAGTTACGTAATCGTCTTTTTGCGAATGGACCTCATAACGTATATATGTAACATTGCATGTCAGTTATGTAGGCAGCCTATCGCCTTTTGCATTGAAAAAGTTAACAAAAACTTGTAACATTCTTACGAGCAGTACAGATATGAGAAACTCAATCAGTCTGATCAGTAACTTCAACTGTAGGTTTATTAGCAACTTGATTTTGTCTTGCGCCATATCGACTGATATCCCTGACTGCACGTGACAGGTTACGATACATATATACAGACTTTCAGGCATCACATTTATGCTGATTAAATTGTTGTGTAATGATCTTTTCGCGAAAGGACCTCATAACGCAAGCATGTATGTAACATTGCATTCAAATACGGCGGCAGCCCATCGCCTTGAAAAAGTCGACAAAAACCTGTAACATCAGATACGGTTATATTTTTCTTTTTTACGAGGAGTAAGACATGAGGAACTGAGGATTTATTGTCATTTAAGCTGTCTTTTCGCAAGGTTACGCCATCTATAATAGTGAGGCAATGGGTTGCTATCAAGTGAGACCGCTGAATATACACAGTTCATAATCAGGTAATTGAATGAATGACACACGCAATAGGCCTGATTCCAAGGATCTCTAGCAGCGTCAATGGTAAAGAACGCAGGTTGGCTTTACCATGATAGGCTACACTGAAGCAAGTAGATTGGTAAGTTAATTCCTTGAAGTGTCGATTTCGGACCATGCTTGCCTGCAACTTTGATTTCAGGAAACTCACCGCTCGTATATGGCCTCGTATGCAGTAACAAATAAAACTCCATACTTTGGCAGCAAACAGGACGAAAGCGCGCAATCCCATAACAAATTGTTTTGGCATAAGTACTGCGGGAACCTCAGACACTTCAATGCTTTCGATTATTTCAGCTAAATGTCATTCCTTACGGGAGAAAATAGTGATGAATGCACGGAGGCACTAACGAAACTAGCCAGTTGGGTACATGTCCGCCATGCAAATTACCCAGAGTTCACAGCGTTTGCATTTCGTGCGCAGCTTCCGTTGCGCAGCTTCCGTTTGGCAAGTGCTCGAAGGCGTCATGTTGTCAGGCAACGGTGGTTTTTCCAGATTCTTGTGTAGTTATTTACTGATTATCACAAACGTTATTCCCTTTACTGTGCCACAAGCTTAGATCTACAACCTTTATATCATATTGAGTTTGCATGGCGTTTAAAATTGCAAGTTGCATCTTAGTATTTGCACAAAAGCTCCTTCACTATTTCTAAGACTAAGACAGTGACTTTAGTTTAAGAGTCAACATGCATCATGCTTGGCGCAAGTGCCCCCAGGCAAGCCCGCTTCTCTAGGGGCACAACGGTAACAATATTAAAATCCTTCAACGTTAGTAGGGAATCGACAGTAGCTTTTATTATAATCTGTGCTCGAACGATCATAGTGTTTACGTATTCTATATACCTTGTTCTATCACCTGACATCAATAAAGTGTGTCGACACTAGGTTGTTTCGGTTATTTTTGCGCGAAGAATTGTTGGAGCACACAACTGTTACCGACCAGCCGTCAGCCCAATTTGTTTTTGGCGGATGCTGGTACCTGTAAATGCGACTTGGTTTCTCTTCTCCATTAGCATATGACTCTCCGCTAGAGGGCCTTGTCAGTCGCTCGCTTTGAACTTAAGGACAACAGCAGCACCCTCTTTCGCAGGTCATTCACTGTTACAACGTTTGGGACCCAGGCGACAAATGGTTCAAATAGTGGCAGGATTCGCCAGGTGGCGCTGCATATGTAAGGCGGTTGGTAGGGAAAAGTTGCATGCTCCAACATTTGTTCGCAAAAATATGACTGCAACAATCTAGTGTTGACACACTTTCTTGATGTCAGAAGATAGAACAAGGTATATAAAATATGTAAGCACTATTATTGTATGCGCCCACATTATAATAAAAGCTACATTCGATTCCCTACTAACGTCGAAGGATTTTAACATTGTTACCGTTGTGCCCCTAGAGAAGCGGGCTTGCCTGGGGGCACTTGCGCTAAGCATCATGCATGTCCCACTTAGCCTAATTCTTAAAAGTTAAATAACAGCACTTAACAAGTGTAGTGTCCCCAGCCCAGGCAAGCCTGTTACTCTAAGGGCACAACGGTGTCAATGTTAAATCCTTAGACATTAGTAGGGAATTAACTGTAGCTTTTATCATAATAAAGCTCGCCTCGGGAGTCCCACTCCATTCTGGGAAACAGTGTCTCCAGAAGCGGCCCTCCAGAAGCTATGTGTATGCATGCATTTATAGTGTTTACCAGGATATTAGCCACAATTTTTTTTTGCCAGCTCAAATTTGCCTGGTAATATAATGTGTACATGTATATAAAATTCTAAACACTATGATTTTCTTGTCAACCTCCTGACCAAAGATATTTTTTTAAATGGGTAAGCAGTAACCCTGGTAAATACCTCACCATGCCTGTAAATGGAGCAAGGGTGAGAGCCATGCCATTCACCAGGCCTAAAATTAGAAATCGCAGACCGGTGGCTCAAGTTGAAGGTTCTAACAGAATAAATATGCAGTGCCTACCTGTCAAGTTACTCCCTTAGTTTCTGTTAGCACCTTCAACTTGAGCCACCGGTCCGCAATTTTAGGCCCGGTGAACAGCATGGCTCTCACCCTTGCTCCATTTACGGGTGTGGTCAGAGAGGCATGTACCAGGGCTAGGTAAGTAGTATCTGATGGCTAGCCAAACTTAAAATCTGCTCCCCAAAATTGAGACTGGACACCCATCTGGCAGGCTGGCTAATACCTTGGTGTTTTCATATTTTATACACCTTATTCTATATCTTCTAACATCAAGAAAGTATATCAACACCAGGTATTTCTGGAAAGAGCGTTGAATCATATGCCATTGGTCTTGAATCAGAGGCTCAGTTATGTTGACATCCAGTATTCTACTTGCAAGTTTGCATCTGCTAATCATAGTTCACTTCATCACCATCTTTTAATAGTCATTTCAAGAGCGATAGAGGTCCATTTGTCAAATTTATTACAAGTCATCAATAGATAGAAGAGATTTACTTGGTTTTGCATGAGATTATATATGTATTTTAAAGTTACACCATTACATTCTTGTCCAAAGTCACACTGTTTACCTCATTATTTCCACTAGCTCACTGCCATGTTGCTTGCACCCTCTACCTACCCTCTCAGCCCCCGTCCCTCCCCCCTCATCGTCACCATCCCCAAAACAGCTTTTTGGTCTTTATGTTGCATAGCCCTAATGCCTGACATATCCCCACACTGTCATATTCACAGCACAGGCATAACCTCCAAGCTAATTTAGTGCACAGGCCAAGGTCTATACAAAGCCAAGTCAATGATAAGGCAGGATTAGTGCTGTAGTCAATATCATGATTTGTACAATAGTCAATATCATGATTTGCCCAATAATCAATATTATGTTTACTGCAATTATCAGGTTCTGTTTGACTTCTATTTGCAGTTTCATGCTAAACCTAAATAGATATTTCAGACGTTTACAAGATAATATGATTCTTGATATTGTAAGATGGCCCTGGGCTGGAAGGTTTATGTTATAGTCTGGAGCTATTATAGTAATGGCACTATTACTATGTATTCCCACAGTATTTGATGCTTTACATTAGTATATACAGTAATAAATTGTTACCAGTTAAAAGGAGGGAAAATATTTTATCCCTTTTCTTAGTCATTAGTGGTACAGACAGATCTGTACTGGTGTAATTACCATTGGGATTTTGAATAAAGCTAGTGGCTTGATTTTTGTGTGAGGTTTTCAATCATGAGTTAATGTCCTTACCTGGCTAAGTATGTTATATCTGTGTAGCCATACTTTGACAAGCAGCTTTTACATCCATCACATGAATACAGTGGAAGTTCTTTCAGCTTGTTTAAGCCAGACTTTAGCTCCAATATCTATACGACTATTAGCTGTAAGTCATAACGTTTGAAATAATACTGATTTCATTGTTTGGCATTGAATTATCAATTTTTTTTTGAATAATTGAATAAGTGTTACATTATCTTGACAGGCCAGAATGAATCATATGTCAGGAGCTAGACATGGGGATACCTGATGGTTTGACACTTGCTGACACACCACTACATGAAGCCATACACTTTGGTGATTTGGAAGATGTTAGGGAATGCTTGAAGCAAGGCTTTGACCCAAACCAACTAGGAGTTTATCAATGGAGCCCTCTGCATGAAGCATGCAACAGTGGTGACCTAGATATTGTGAGGATTCTACTTGAACACCAAGGTATTAAATGAGCCCTGGAAATGTAAGCTTTATCAGCAGTTTATGAAACCACACATTATGTACCTTAGTCATAATTGCCTAATCCATGTTGTTTCATTGTAAAACCTTGCTTTCTAGATATCAATAGCCAACATAACATATTTAGAAGCTAGATATTTAAAAAAACTTAATTAGTGGACTCATTTTAAGTTCTTCAAGATAGGTAGTGCAATTCGATGTTCAAGGATATCAAGCCCAGTCTTATAGTTGCAGTATTTTTTTCCTTTCGTTGTGTTGAGTTATACATCCGTTATTCCTGAACACTAAGGAGGGCTCTTTATCCCGGTTATTATATGATGCAGCATGTTTATCTCGCACTCTACATTGGTTGCCAAGGTGACCCAAACCGACGAGACGGCTTGCGGGGATGCTCCTCTCTCCACTACGCGGGCCGCCAGGGTCACGTGACTGTGCTGCGGCTGTTACTGGATGCCGGCGGTGACGTCACTCAGAGAGACGCCGAGGGATGCACGCCACTAGAGGGCGCCGCCGACGGTTGCCGAGCGCTGTTGGCGGAACAATGTGAGTTTTTTTAAGGGTATCAACTACCGAAGAGGGTTGCTTTTTATCCATAGGGGCCGAAGGGGGTTGCGTTTTATCGACAGAGGCCGAAGGGGGTTGTTTTTATATCGACAGGGGCCGAAAGGGGTTGCTTTTTATCGACAGGGGCCGAAGGGGTTGCTTTTTATCGACAGGGGCCGAATGGGGTTGCTTTGTATCGACAGGGGCCTAAGGGGGTTGCTTTTTATCCACAGGGGCCGAAGGGGTTGCGTTTTATCGACAGAGGCCGAAGGGGGTTGCTTTTGATCCACAGGGGCCTAAGGGGGTTGCTTTTTATCCACAGGGGCCGAAGGGGAGGCATTTCTATGTAAGACGTAAGGGGGCGTCTTTTTTACCTAAGTGCAAAATGGGCTGGACGTGTTGTATAATTGTATTTCAATATTATTAAACATTATTAGAGCACTTATCATATACATATGCATTAATAAATTCCCTTTTGTGCAAGCCCACTCTTGCAATTGACCCTCTTCGGTATATAGTCAGACCATTGTTATACTGTACTAAGTTGGTAGATTGACTGAACTGAGACATGACATGAATGTCTTAAACCGATGTTAATTTGATTGCAGTTGTAAATATAGAATGGTAATAAGGATTCAGATTGATTGAACTATTTTTAGCCTTATTCAAATTTGCCTGGTAATGAAAAGTGTTCATATAAAATTCTAAACGTTATGATTTTCTTGTAATCCTCCTGACCAAAGATTTTTTTTGAGGTGGGTAAGCAGTAGCGCTGGTGCATGCCTCTCTGACCACGCCCACTAAACCTGTTTTCTTCAGCAGCCATTAGCTTTAATATAAATCCTATCATTAAGAGTCATTAAAAATTGTTTACTTTATATAAATATTGCACAAATCATATTAAAATCAACAGTCAAATATAGTAAACAGATACTTTTCGAAACTTGGTCATGCATGTTCATCAAAATCCATAAACGATAGCTTTTTTATATCTAAAAAGGTACGAAATCCATCCCAGACGACCGTGGCGGCGGGGTAAAGGCCATGGAATCCGACTTGGAACAGACAAGCCCCCGGGATCGGGATTCCGGGGTAGACTCTGCCATGGACACTGCCCTGGATGCGGATGAAGTGTCCGTGACAAGCGGAAGCAGCGGAACCAGCCCTCGGCTGTCTGGCTCCTGGACTGGCATCGAACACGGGGAACGAGGCAAAGACACTGGCTCTGGTACGATGGCTTACCATTGAGAAACGCTCTGACGCATCGGACTGAACCATTTGGAGTTTGGAATAGCAAATTCGGAAGATGATTTTAAATTAAAGAAAAGCCTCACGTCGGTACTGGAAATAGAACCGCCTAGAGAGCACAACAAATTTGTGTTTTAGGCCATTATTCTGCACATGAAGGCTAAATCGGACAAATAAAGCACCGGGAAATAACATAAGGTGACACGTGACCCAGAGGCAGGTGCGAGGCCGCGACCCCATGACCGGTCACCTGAGCCTGCTTACCAACTAAGCTTTAGAGACTCCCTTACATCGATCGTTGCGTTCATATATATTAACGCCGCAAACGCTCACAGAAACACTGTCCTGACTATCATAAAACAACAGCTTCTTTTTACGGGTAATGTGCCTGCCAACATGGGCAAGCAATATCGCTATTCAAGGTCCTATGTTATTCCAGCAGCGTATCTGTTTTGGAGCCAAGAGTCCGCCGAATAGAAGATCTGTTCGAGGGATTGTTCGCTACATAGACTAATGGTGCATCTTAGTGGTTTGTGATGCACCATCTGTATGACGTGCACGTTTCATCTAGTGTTTATTGTATGACAAGTAATAATAACAAGAGGTATTTATTTTACAGTTCTTGGTTACGTTGAACTGTCGTTCGAATACAACGCCAAGAAGTCTTCGTTAAAGATCAGGGTGTGGAGAGTCTACGACCTGCTGCTCCCACCAAGTAAGTGACGAGTGAGGAATTTGTAATATCTACAGCTATCACCAGGTAAGGTAGACGTGTGGACAGTATAAGATCCACTGGTGGAAAATGCCGGTCTTCGCTTATACTAATCTGCCTTGATGGGTGAGGAAGCACGGATGTCGCCGATCTCCCGGTAGAGGGAGTTCCGCTTACGCTATAGTGCCTCGGCCCCACGTCAAAACTAACCATCAGAGTAATCCCGGAAAATAGAAAATGAATCTGATGGAAGATATATTCGACGCTTGGCATCAAATATACCACTTTTAGCATGTACTTCGCTGCTACTTATCCACTTAACGGACGATGTCATTCGAGTTTTGATTAATTAGGGGTCTTGTTAATTGCAAACTATGTTTTCGCTTAACTCCTCCATTGTGATCGTACGACAACGGAATGTCTACATTTTACAAATTCTGCATAGAAAATGCGAAATTCAACCTTAACAACCATGGAAAACCATTCGTGACCCCAGCACCGTTGAGGTGAACCACGAGGTTGCCAGTTACGTTGGGCAAAGGTGATACGAGGAACGAGCTTCCTCTGTTGGCAGTGTTCGATGAGGTCTGTAAACGGCTAATTTAAAAATCACAGTACTGAACTCCGTACAGTGACATCACGCTGTGGATTCAGTGCCCAATAATTGTAGCACTTTGCACTACTTCGACCAACGCCTCACGATAACCTGTTATGTGTTCATTTTTACAGCGGATTCGTCCACGATCAGCGCCATCTACGTGAAGACTTACCTACTTCCGGACAATCGAAAGGCCACCAAGCGGAGGACGGAGGAGGTACGGCCGGACGCCGCTGGTCTCGAGTCACGTGACATCCGCAGCGGGAGCGTGATTCTGAAGCCTGCTACTTTTCGCTTCAGTCGCGCTCTTGAGTACAGCGACCTCTCGCGGTCGGAGATTGCGGAGCGGCAGGTGCACTTGGAGCTGTGTCTCAGACAGCGATACTCGCGCCGCAGCTTCTCCGTCGGCCGGTGGAATATGCCGCTGGCCCGAGCGACGCGCCTCCTGGTGAGAACCGCCTTCCCGTTGGAGACTTGCAGCAGTGCGGGGCTCCCCAGCAGTATGACGGTGTACCCGGGTCGCGGTCTCGGCCTCAGCCCCGCCAACAGCATCCGTAGCTTGGGGCCAGCGCCCTCCGCAAAACACACCTGGGCGGTACCCTACCACGGAATACGGACCCGCAGCGAGTCGGACCTTGACCTTGTGACTGTGGAGAGTTCGGGTGGGGTTGGCCTACCTTCTATCGAGGTCACGGTGCCCGAGGAGGAGGAGGACCTTGACCTTCAGATGGCGCTTCGGGAAATCGCCGTCATCCAAGAGGCGGAGAGGTCAGGCGGGGTCGCCATGTCGAGGTCAACCTCAAGGTCAACCAGCATTGAAATCGACAGCATCGCGAGCGATCTGGATAAAATGGAGACTTTGTTTTCCGGGTCGCCGCTGCGTGGCGCTGATCGCGGCGGAGAAGTGACGTTGCCTAGGCAATCGGAGTTGGTTGAGGTTCAGATTCACTCCGCGACAAGTATTGAATTAACGTCGGAGACTCCTCACTCAGGGCCTATCGCGGGCGTTCACGGTGGAAGTGACGTCACATCGACCCGCCCGCGATCCACCACGAGCCGCCGTCTACCTAACATGCGAGACAAACCCTGTGTCAAAGACCGCAGCAACCCCGCACCAAAGATATTACACACCCCCGACCAAAGACGTCCAATGACCAAGGCGGAATATGGCTTAAAAGCTCATACCGAGGCAGTAGCTAGCTGCGAGACAATTGACGAAAATGCGCGAGATTTCAATCTGAATACGTCACCATCACTGAAAAATGTTGTCCCGCATCCTACCGGGCTTGAACCTCAACGAACGGAACCATCTCGGGGACGGCGTCCTGTTGCCTTGGAAACACAACCGCTGGTACATGTGACCCCTGGGAGTAACCCTAAACGATCTGCAGAGCACAATAATAACACGACCGAAAGCGCAGGGTGCTTTAGTGAATCTCAGTTCTAGGAAACTTATATTTAAGCTCAACTTCGTCTTAGCCAACATTTAATCAAAGTCTTTAGAGTTTAGATGACAATCATGAATTCAATTTTGAACCAAACCTTTGATATCTAGTTAGTTATATACTATATTTTGTACATATGTCTATTTGCAGGCATACCATGGTTTACCATAAAACATGTTTTCGTGTATTAAAAAATATGTATTTTGTTTACGATATTGGAATTTGATGTTATGACTAGTGACTAAACTTAAGACTATTATCAGACTTTGCGATATAAGACCTCTTGTTAATCTTCTTAACTTCAGATTTGACCAGGAAACGGGAAGGGTGTTATGAACTTAATCATTATTAAAAGATAATTTGTAATATGAGAAAACTCAAATACTGTACAATATTTCCATGAATGGGGTTTTACTAAAATAGACAAAAACATGACATGTATACGGAGCGATTGGGTCCTTCTCGCCGAACTGACAGTTGAGTTGCCAGATACGCCAAATTCTGACAAAAAAGGTTGTTGGGGATATTAGCTGTATACTGTGTTGTGATGTGATGGCTGCCATTGCTGAACAGGGAGCCAGTAGTAGCAGGGACGGGTTCATGTGTTGCAGGAGACAGTAACCGTTAAGTGCGCTCACTGGTTCACGTTAGGTATACTGGTACCTCTTGATTTGATGCCGGCTTCGGCCGATGGCCAACTGACGATCTTGGTACGAGTTTGTCTCGGCGTTTACCGACAATCACCACTATTGACCAAGACCCTCCAGGCAGTTTCGTTATGAGTTTGTCCCGGCGTTTACGGACAATCACCACTATAGACCAAAACCCTCTAGGCAGTTTCGCTATGAGTTTGTCCCGGCGTTTACCGTCAATCACCATTATAGACCAGCCAACTCCAGACAATCTTGGTACCATTTTGTATTGGCGTATTTTTGTGTGTGTTTGATTACGGCTATCAGGGGCGTAGCCAGGGACTTGAGCAAGTGTGCGCACCTGCTGCACATGAAATGAAAAATTAATACTCCCGAACAACCGGACTGCACTTTCCGGCACAGCCCAATGTGTACGCACATGCGTACGTGCGTACGGCTGGCTACGCCCCTGACTATAGACCAGTCATCTTCCCAACCGCGACTGCTACATGACAGTGAAATTTCCAAAGGTTTTTATCAAGAGCCTATGTTTAATATGAAACAATATACTCAATGTATGGTACTATTTTTCTATTGATATTGATGTATTATATTTTTTGCTCATATAAAATGGCACATTTTGGCCACTTGAGTTAAATGTATTAAATCTATACCCTTCGTTTGACCCGTGATGTGTTTTACATCACCTGATTTTGACGTAATGTAATAAATTATTTTATGAAATGGCGTTGTCCTCTTGTGTGGGGATATCATGAGTACGTCGTGTTCCGGTTAGGCATTTGCATCTTCAGACAAAGCCCCCAAATCTTTGATTGGTTGTATATTCAGGACGCTTTAACCACTTTTGGTCATATCGAGTCAATGGGATAAGGAGGGGAGAGTCGAGCCTTGTCCCCGGGGGTAACCCCTACTCTTTACGAAGGATCTTTATCCTGCGACCACACAGACCTGGCCACAGCGGGGCTCGAACCATCGATCCAAAGATCTCAGGTAGCCAGAGCATTACAGTGGAGCGCTCTAGCCCACTGAGCTACCGGGCCGGCCTCAAATCTGAACGTGACTAAGTAAAGTAACATTAACACCTTCATATTTTGTACATGACCCCCCCCCCTCCCCCTCCCTCCGTCAGGCCCCCTTGTCTATAAGATCTATAAGAAAACTATGTTCTAGTTATGTTTGAGACTATCTATGGGTTGTCTATGCGGGGTAAAGTCAACCCTTAGTGATTTTGAGGCTTGTAAATCAGGACAAATGAAATAATGACTATACATGTACATATTAGGGCATCGTTTCCTCGCTTCCATACCAAAATCTTGCGGACTAATATGGGACAACCGAGCGGGTCTGACATGGGCCTGGTGCAACTCCGGGAATACAGGGGAGAGAAGTGGATAGGCAGAAGGAGAGACGTGGGTGTTGGGGGGGGGGGGGGGCATCCACGCTTTGATTAGGTCCTGAGCGGACACCATATTTTGTTGGTAGCGAAAACAAAAAAATATATATGCTATTGTAGGTCCTTGAATACACATATCGGCATTGGTGATCATGATCAGTAAATAGCATCAGATAGAAAGGTATATCATATCAGGTAATTCCATAAGATATGATATAAAACAATCTTTGAGAAGAAGTGGAAAACTTTTAAACCCGATACTCAAGTCATGGGCGACACCCATTTTACGGCGAAACTCTAGCAGTTTAAGAAAACCGATCATTCATTCGGCGGCCTGTCGCCCTCTCTTGGGTGCGTCACTTAATACAGGCGGGTTCATGATACTACTACCGGGGGCGGGGGGGCTTCGATGGTGCGATCGCTTTCCCCATGTACATGAAGTTAGGCCGGAGACCCATGGATGGGTTCATGCGGGGTGGGGGGGGGGGGGTCAGCAGGGGGGGAGGGGCGTCAGCAGGGGGGGGGGGGCAGTGTTCTAGCCACAAAGCTACCCCACTGGATACTCGCTTGCGTAAGAATGAATATCTCTAGTTAGAGGTATAACGTCATCAGAATAATTTGTCCTCATCCAATATGCCCAGGGGCCGCAAGATTTCAGAGCGGAGTGCATGTATTGAAATGATTTCTCGTGAATACATGGTTGTATGTACTGTAATTAGGGATTTTCCCGATGGACTGGTTGATTATCTGTCGAAATGTGATGGGTCGGGAGGGACACAATGCGTTGCATAATCAGTGGTGAATGGTGATGATATTCTGAAGTGTATAGGTCCACTCTAAACTGTTGATAGTGACCGCAAACGCGCTAAATGCCTTGCGGTTTATTCTGAACCCTTAATTGGTCGGTTGAACCGAATCCGCCCCGCCCACATTGAACCTCAGCCAATCACAACACTGCACGGTCCACCAAGACAACTCCTACTGGACGAAACGAGTCTCGGAGACGTCGAAAGTGAGATAGGTCGGCGCGGTTGATGGCACAAGGTAGGCTGTTGGGGGAGGCAACGCAGGGAGTGACGGTGGCAGCCAGGCACGACATGAAGGAGGGTGGGGTGGGGTGGGGTAGTGGGGTGGAGTGGGGTGGGGTAGAGACGAGGGACAGGTTCACGGTACCCTTGTCGTGGGGAGAAGATTATACCCGACATGCAGCGGGTAGAAGCAGCCTATGTGTGTATCCACAGGGTGTGGTGCCCAATTAACTCACCGGGAGCCCCTTCTGGGTTAAGACGGGGTCAAGACGACGAGCAAGGGTGGAGGGGGTAGGTCAGACGAGAGGGGAGGAGGTGGGGGAGGGGGGTGGGGGGTCATCATTGTTTGCCGCCGAGTGGGGGGCACTTCAGCAGTTAATGCTGTAATAAAGGCTGTGATTTAACGCTTGGCTGACCGCAGTGTCAGTCCCACAGCGAGGGGTCCGCGTTGAATAGCCCTTGATACTATATCACTCGCTCACTCAGGTGATTATTACACACACGAATGTTTTACACACAGTGTCTGCCCCGATCCCCCAATAGAAAGGCTGATTCCCCGGAGGACGGTCCGCTCAACCAATGGTCAGCCTCCACCAGCCTTGTCCCCACAGAGCTGTACTTGGCGTCCCACGTGTATAAGTGGATTCAATTTACTCGTCATCGTCAGTTCTTTATTTTCTGCCATCCACAGAAGTCATGTGTGACTGCTCTGTGAGGAAAACTGCAGAATACGAACTAGTATCTTGGCTGTAATTCGTAAAGGAATACCGCGCGATTAACCCAGTTTTACGCAGTAGCCGGGTGTTAGTTTATACTATCTGCGTAAATTTGAATTTGTTCCTTGTATTTTTGAAAAAAAGAAGAGATATGGCTCAACAAATGGAAGATTATGTCTCCTCGGTGGATCCCCTGGCGGCGGCTGAATGCGGGCTGCAGCAACCACAGACAAAGTTCAGTCATACTTTTACTGATCATGAGAACCATAGAGCCATGTGCCGGGTAGAGGGCGAGTCGCGTTGCACGGCGGCCCGATCCGACACCGCTATCGACACCTGTGCGTCTCCTCCCAGGTGTTGTGACGTCAGAGACGATCCAGTAATGACGTCATACGACGGCTACAATAGCGACAATGACGACACTGGAGTGACGTCATTGGGTTGCAGTGACAATGACGACACTGGGGTGACGTCACTCGAAACTGTGTCCTCCCCAGAAGTGGATTCCGGGACTCTGGACTCTGACCCGGAGAGCGATGTCGATGTCTGTGGTGAGTCGCAACTTCTCACTTCAGATGCTTAAGTCATGTCAAAAAAAAAATCGCAGTAACAAAACATAATTAAAAGTATAGCACACATGGTAACAGAGACCCCAACTAAGGCCAGCCTGGGCCACTAGCGTAAGGGCCACCTGTAATTTGGATCTAAATATCTCAATATCCAAACGTAAAAAAAACAAAAAAAAGTTGAAAGAGAACAGTGAGCAAACTAAACAAAAACCATTTTTTGATTTATACAAAGATACATATGAGATTTCTGCCATGGATCTGGTTAGTTCGAGTTTACGAAAACAATACACTTAAAAGAAAGGATAATTACATATTTCTTAACGAAGAATATGATAAGAGATGAGGTAAATTAAAACAAATCAATTTAGCAAATTATATACTTTAGATTATGTACATGAATATGTGTAAAATTTAAGCACATATTGCATAAAACAAGTGAATACTACACAAAAACAAGTGAAATACATACATTAATTTATCAAAGCCATTATCCAAAAAAAAAAAAAAAAAAAGTATCGCACGCTTACCGTATGCTTTCAGCCAATAATAGGTAAAATAATTAGTTTTAGTATATTTCAAGCGAAAGGTCCGTTGTTTTTTTATATACAATAATTTATTATGATTTATTATATAGGAAATAATGAATCACAATTGGTCACGCTTGTACAATCGCTGCATGTATGTTTTAACTCACGAACAGTAAATACAATAATCAATATACAACTTTGTGAAATGAGGCAATCGAACAAATATTGAGATCATAATAAATAAACTGTGGATAACAGACGGGACTGACATCGCGCATAATTCGGCTTTAAGCTGTGGGGGGCGTACGATTTGAAATGCCAAAAATCGGATCTCCCCAACAAATGCCAGCGAATGACGCGACCAAATAATCGGAGCCATTTCAGGGTGCAAAAGCCTGTATTATTAAGCGTGGATAATGCTCAACGAACCTTGCTTTCACGACAAATATATATTTAATTATTATTTTTGGGAAGTAAGGACAGTAAAATGCATTGTCCTTATGCCGCTCATTTGATAATAGTAATCTCTTGACATATACGTTTATTGAATTATAAGCATTCCTGGCAATCATGCTTACGCAACACAATTCATTGAAACATATATATAATAAAGGGCTAATAATGAATTGGTGAAATGATGACTATCAACGCTGCCTAAGTTTCATATCGTTAATTCAACCAAGCCACAGACCAATGGCTTGGAATCCGAACACCACTGAAGCTCAGTCAAGACTCGATTATATTTAAATATATCTAAATAACATGTTTAGCCGTCACGACGATATCGGTATGGATATGACTTTGGCATGGAATCAATATTATCTTGCTTATATGATCTGGGCATAAAAACTACCCATATTGTCGTGCTTCTTTGATCTTACATTTTAAATTTTAAGCTCTGTTTATGTTCATTTTGGTACCCCTTTTAAAATTATTAAACAGGAGATTCATGGGACGATGCGGTGACAACTTCCTGGCCGCTGCAAGTGGGTCACCCCCTGGATACCGCTCTGTACTCCGGGAACGCTGGGTCTGGCCACCCTCAGGCCTCACCCCCGGAACACGTTCGACCCCCGGCCTCACCCATCAGGCCGTCCCACTCTAAGACATCCCACTCCAGGTTTTCACCCCTGAAACGGTCACATTCTCCGATATCCCACTCCAAGTTTTCACCCCTCAAAGTGTCCCACACCAAGAAGGCTCATCTCAAGGTCTCACCCCTTAAAGTCCAATGCCAAGCCTCGCCGGGGAGGGAATACCTTCTATCGCCCTCTGAACATTCTCACCCCCAGTTCTCTGTACCGGAAGGCTCCCAACCTAACCACCCTACGGCCTCGAATTATCGCTCAAGCTACCATAACGAACCCCGGCTTCAGGTATCTGAAACCGACAATGAAGTTAGAGGCCCAAAAAATGTATATTTAAATAAATCAGCCGACAAGTTGGGGTCTTCCACACATTTGCCGAAGGCAGTTACCGCGCCCGTTCCATCGGCGGTAGTGACGTCACAAAAGCGACCCCGCATCAGCTTTCGGCCGTACGAAGACACAGCTGAAAATCCCGTGACAGTTACCAACGGCTCGCCGACAGGGGGCGCTCTTCGCGAGGCCGACCGGATGTCCGTATTGCCGTCTCATGAATATGCAACGTTTAAGAACAATCTACACGCTGAAAGTCATCTGGACGCGGCCACCATTGGCGCAGGGATACAATATGCACCGCAGCAACAGGTTTCACGCACTTTGGACGCGGACAAGGAAACATCCGCCTTTTCCGTCCCTGACGATCGCCTGTCCCCACCCTGCGACACCATGGCGGATATGGCAAGCAGCAACGATATAGACTTCGACAGCGATATATTCAGTTTGAATAAGAAACAGCGTCGCAACCGAACTACTTTTTCCGCGGCGCAGCTTCACGAGCTTGAGGTGGTGTTCCAACATACACACTATCCGGACTGTACCATGAGGGAGCAAATTGCCGACAAAGTGGGCTTGACGGAAGCCAGAGTCCAGGTAGGTGTCTCGTCTATGTTATCGAATATTGCCCAAAAAGTGTCCTGTTTTGTACATGTTCTGGAACTGGGAAATTGGTGAACGCAGATACCACGCAATATGTGAAGCACGGCGCTTGATATGGCAGTTGATTTCCAACAAGTTCAAGACACAAATACAGGAAACCTTCGTTTAAACTTTTCTCTAGTTTGAATTTACCCTATCAACCGCATTGCACTCTTTAAACAATTATAACTGTTGACCAACAAAGTCCCTCTAGAAAACATATCCGCAGTGAAATGGATTCATTGTACGTGAGCAAAAAATGGTATAGGATGCGCTAGATAGGTGCCTAAATCTACTTGTGAAATATGTTTTATATGTTGATTTCATGCACATTTTTTACCGTATTGGTAAATTGACTGCTTTTTGGGAACATGAAACCCATATGATGTTATAAAGTCGCATGGAGCATATTTCCACGATGTTGACTACTTATGCAAAGGTGTGAGAAATACATGAGTTAAAAATGAAGAACGGTGCTTCCCAAAACGAAGAGACAACCGTTGGCGTCAGTATGAGGTAGGCGTATTGCAACTAACAACACATATGTAATACGGTTCGCTAGTTGCTATTAGGTTTTCAAACGCATTTTTTTGTAAGCGAACAAAGAGCGAGAGGTCTTTGATAGCGCGCGATGCCCAGAGCCTCCTGCCGAAACGATGAGGCAAAACGAGAGATTGAGTTGAAGTCACCCGCAAACATGACACTGCCGTCGAAGTCAGAACGTTGTCGAAAATTACAGACCAGCAAACAATGGACTGTTGAAGCGATCAAAGCTGTTGTGTGAGATACAAGGCGGCTTTGTAAACGATATCGTGTAATTACAGGTCTCCAGTTGCATTTCATCACAATGGTCGACAAAAAACACGAAGCGAGCACGCGCGGGAGTCAGTGTGATTTGGAGCTTGGGCTGGGGGGAAGGCGGGCGGGGGGGGGGGGTCCTTTAATAGTAATGTTTCAACCACCCAAGCCCTTGGCGATTTTTCGATAGGCTTTCCCAATTTTCCCCTCCAGCGTCACCCCCAGGGGATCAAGGCGGAGGGGGAGAAGAGGGGGCCGGGGGTGGGGGGGGGGGCGCATATGATAGCAGAAATAATAGCATAATTGAGTAAAGTTACCGCTTCCTCTTGTAAGTCATGCCTGGGGGAACGCTCGTCCTCCTACAGAGGCTTGTGGCCACCCACTGAGGAGGCCTAACCTCACAGGGGGCCGCGCTGAGTCAGGTGTAGAATGCTGGTCTCCCAGCGTGTTGTCTGACCCACGTTGGAGTCGGACTCCCTGAGCATAACCCCTCGAATGCCTCTAATTAACCGATTTTGCGGGTGTGGGAGTAGGGGGAGAGTGGGGGCTATGGGAGGTCGAGATGACACATGCATGGGTAACATATCAATGCCTCATAATCCCTTGTTCAACGCCCGAGGAGATAACGCGAGCGACGAGATCTTCACGAGCGACGAGATCTTCAGTTGCCCTACTGTTGGCAAATTACTTCCGCGTTACGTAACCCAGTGTGATCGAGTAGGTCATCGCCTCTTATGGCTGCTATATCTGCTGCACCGAGGCTCACAATAGAAAACCACTCCACTTACATTGTTGTCAGCGTAATTCATGCAATTTATCAACAAACTGGACTAGTAATTGCCAGCCTGCTTGTCTGTATGACCAAAACCGCAATAAGACGTGCATTGAATATGTCATCAGTCCGGAAATGTAGACCAAATGTGGTTTATCGGGGATGGCATCGAAACAGGCCCATGTTATAGGTGCATCTGATCTCCTGGTATGTCGCCCTTATTAAATCGATTTCACATTGCTCGACATAATATTCGATAGCAGTTACCTTTCGCGAAATACAACATAACCCTTACCGTCGCTTTTTTTTTCAATGTTTAAGGCATTTTGCGAGTATTAGCATGCCATCAATGTCAGGCCAGCATGCGTGGTTTCTCGGTGATCAATCTCTTAACATTCTAAGATATATCGTACAACAACTTTGAGTCTATCGAGTTACTGATAATTCGTCCTCTCCTAAATATTTCACAAACCTCCCAGTTAGGTATTTTAAAACTAATCTACCCTTCAACGGAAAAATCCAACGCAGGCGCTAAGCTTAAACTGGTCAACCGATGATTGCTGTAGGTGACTAATTATATGTTTCCTTTTGGCGATTTCGGATGGCGATATCTTTGAAATTATCAAGATGTCGCATTGCCCAGTCTCGGTAATTAAAAAATTCGAATTGGTAAATTTGAGAGTTACTAATACAACATTATTTCCCATGAGAAACCTTCCAAATATCTCAAGTGGAATTCATTTAATGAGGTGCTTGTTGCATAAGGATAATATTATGATGTACTGGAACGAAACAGGAGTGGTTTTTATAGACATACACGTATTATTGTCGGAATAGTAAAGGTACGTACGTGCGCGGAAAAGTGGCGTTCTTTTTTACTAAGTCATCAAATTGTCAGCATTGTTGACCGCTTTTACTACTTAAACTCAAGATAAATATGAAAATATATGCCTTTCTTTTAAATTAAAACTTAATGTTAAAACTTAAACATTTCGAACAATGCGTCTGGGTCATCTCCACGAGTTAATCGGAAATTCAGTATTCAGAGAGAAAATTACTGTCTGAATAATTGGAATTGTCCTACAAATTCATGTTACCACGAAATTAGAATGCATAAATAACATGTACGAAAAACTTCATAGCAACCGCTTATGTGTGACGTCCAATGGGGTTGCTACGCCCATCTCAGTTTCTCGTCTGCCCAGCGTGATTATTGCGTGCGAAGGCCGAGAGGATATATCGCAAATAAGAAGATTTTACGTAGACACTAAGTCGTCCTAATTGGAGGTTTGTTTGGCGGAAGTTCGAAGTGCACCCCCCATGATTGGAAGATATGGCGTAAGTGGGAAACTCGACGCGACGAGGACGCAACCGAGTGTGCTTGGGTGAACACAAGTAGCAGGGGGGCGGAGTGATATCATGATACGTACCACTCGATCGCGCCGCATGGTCTCCGCCCATTAAAACAAGTCCCTATATGACGGTTGAAAACTGCTCCACCTCCCGTCAACACCTTTTGTTTACCAGACGCTGGTGTTGCGTGTCCGAGCTTTTGAAGGACACACGATGCGTGCGTTTGTCGTAATTATACACCGAGTCGCTGGCTGCTACTCTACGCATCGGTGTCTGTGACGTCATGACGAGCTGAGCGGGTGGGTCTCACACCCAGGGGAGGGCCTTGTTTGACAACAACAAACCCTCGGTTAACAAATCTCCTTAAGTCCGCGGCCCCCTACGGCGTAGAGCTTAAATAGTGATTACAGACCTTTGGCTGGTAATTAGCAGCTTCGCATTTCACTTAAGTCCTTCGCAATGGGTGAAAACATATTGTTCAGAAAAAGACACCTACAATTAATCTGTGGAATCTAGGGGTGTTTAGCAGTGACAAATTGAAGGCGGCATGAATAGGGCTTATATGGTGATAAGCGAAAGGCTTGCCCAAATAAGTCTGGGCAAGTCGGGACCGCGAATTTTCAAGAACTGATAGGTAGGCTAAATGCCCCTTAAACTTCCACTTCATTGCGCATTATATTGCATCTGACACATCCTTTTCTATTAGTCGACTATGCGAAGTTTATTAAGGGCAACTTCGCTAGAGAATATTTATTTTGTCTGTCGACCTAGTCAAGTTTATTAATTAAGTGATAATGCATCTCAATTCGTCTTCACTCAACTCATAGTAAGAGATGTTGTTCGCACGTTGTGAACTCATTTCAGTTAGCTGTTAGCCAGTTGCAACATTTAATGCAGACAGTTCTAGATTAAATTAATCCTCATTTCGTCAGTGATAAGTTGTATAGGTTTAAAAGCTTTTTTTGGAGAGATCGAAACTTAAGTCGAGCTGAATAATTTAAACCTTACTATACGCACCGACATATGTTAAATCAGCGATTTAACTACGAGAAGAATAGAATGCATACATTTACGTCCAAGAGTAAAACGATAATATTGTGACGAAACAGCCGGCTTTTCCGCGTGTCTTATAATTAATCTACACATGTGTATACCAGAGGCATGGATTATTTCTACATAATTAGGTATAGGTCTTAATTTTGCTTCTCGGGGCTGTGGTGTATAACAATTCATCACACTAAGCCTGTTTGCAAGACTCTCAGAGCTGGCAATCGCGTGAAAAAGGCAAATTGTTTGGCAAACAATAAGGATTAATGGTGCCTGATTGCGGAATTCAGCCTCACTAAGCTGGGGTCTGAGCTTACGTAAGGCCCGGGGGACTGCACCAGAACGAATCTCCGCAGTTACACAATATTAATAAGCTGACGACTACGTCATTTGTCTATGAATCAGTATTAATAACAAGATCATTTAATAGTATTGTATTTACGTAGAAGAGATTACTGGTAAAAGTGTGATCGAGCTATTCATGGGGTGATGCCGTTACAACGAACCCCCCGCGGAGCCTATTACTACCCGAATGCATTGAAATAGCATTTGCTTTCCGTTAATCCGAAAGATAACCTGCTGCGTTCGTAAATATTTAAGAGCACTGCAAGTTACGCCGGGTAATAAACTAGGGGAAGGATCGAAGCCAACGCTGTTGGCGGCTTTTAAATCTCCCACTGTGTCTGTTGAAAACAAGCATGCATGTAGCTATAGCCCGTCGTAAAACGAAAGCGCATTCTCACAGCTGAGGAACAACAGGTAGTGTCCTCGAGGTAAACGGCCTAATGGATTGGGGACATCATATATCCCTTCGTTGTGGCGTCATGTGGCGCAACACAGGGAGTCTAGGCACAAGAGAGGGTCAACTGTGAATCGAAAACAAACATAAAGAACCACTTCTGCCTAAACATATTGATACATCAGCGGCTTAAATACGATCATAAAATGAACGGGTGCAGGTCACGAGAGGACTTAATACGGATTTCACAAGTTAATGGGGTTACGAAGACGGTATATTGGAATATCCCTAGAACTATGTGTGAAGGTAATTACATTTGTGTGGATTAAGCAAGTTAAATTAGCATACACACTTGTTGAGGTTATGGATCAACATTAATTAATAACCTTAATTAAAAGTTAATTATTTTATGTTAATTACTTTAATTAATACTTGTTCATTAACTAATAAAGTCTTTTAATTCATAGATCACTTTACCATAAAACACTTATACATACAATGTGTTACCTTCGTTTCTTTTTTCAGGTTTGGTTTCAAAACAGACGCGCGAAATGGCGGAAGCAGGAGAGGTCAGTCACCCGGATGTACGACACGTGGCAGCACAACATGCAGGGCGCCCCCTGGTGCCCGCCGTTGCCCGGCGTCCAGTTGCCAAGGACGCCACCCATGCTCCCATGGATACCGGGCTTTCCGTTTCCGGGACTTCCTGGCTTGCTATCCCCGCTTCACATGTCGCCCGTGCACGGATCCTTTCCATTCCCGCCGACCGCCAAAGGTGAGGCTCCAGTACCAAACAAGTAAACATTGTGTCCGCTTATACATACACGAACAAATATGATGAACCGCACAGTTCACTCGCGAATCTGCCCTACCACCTTCAACCCCCCCGTATCCTTTTTTCCAGATTAATATTGCACAAAAATAATATAGCCGGGCGATCAATTGCGCACGTAAAAATGGGTCAATTGAAAATGGGTCTTCGTTTTACACAATACCTAGAATCCTACGCCGTGTCGCAAATTCTGGATCCACACCTTCGTTACAAATTTCTGCATTTATAACTTAGAAGTTACCACACAAATGTTGATTACAGGTTTTATTTACCTTTTTAACTTCTGATTTGTCTAATTTGTTGAAACCGAACATGGGATATACTGGCATATTCTCATATACAGTAAGATCACGTCCTATATAGATACGTGCTATACGTACTTTCGCCCTGGATCCTGTTTCTCTGTCGGCCCGTGGCGCCGTAGGAGACATTTTAGAGAGTTACCGATAAATATACGTTGAAAACAAATGCTTAAATACAACTATTGTCTAGGGTTAATCCGGGACGCGCGGTTTTGATGCGGATGTTGTTCTTGTCACATGACTGTTGAAGTATTAGTTTTTGTTTTGTTTCCAGACTCACCAATGTTTTCCAGTTTGACCGTCAAGCTTCAACAGCAAGTCATGGCGCAGTCGGACGCGTTTAGAAAATTACAAACACAATCGAAACAACATCCGGGATGTGCACGAGACAGTATCGAGACAGAAAACCGAAGGGTCGCGTCTCCTTGACAACCACACTTAAAATAGATGATTGTGCGCGTGGCGATATATATTCTCAAGGAACATTCCCTTGGCATTCAATTCAGCTACCGTCGTATGCTTGTGATTGTATGTACACACACTGAGCAGCAGGGGGACGTACATGACTCCATGGCAACCGGTTCGGTGTCCACCGGTATCCAGGGAACCCTGGATGGAGTCTCACGCACAATGAAATCTACTTCAGGACCAATTTTTGTGATTCATATAGTCCGGATTTTTGTCGGATAAGGTGCTCCTGATTATAAGAAAGCAATTTAGGGCATTTGCGACTCAAGGCTGTACAACAGTCATTGCAAAGGGGCAAGCGGATCCACTGTGGACCGTGTCTCAAGGTGTTTTTTGTCATGCTTGAAAACTGGTACATCAATGTTCGCCAAGTGTTTTACTAATTAGGTGAGGACAATATTGAAGGTCATGGTCGATGCCGGGGATGCATAATGTGTAAATAAATATGAAATAAAAAGATAATTGTGCAACGTACAAAAGCGACCCATCTTTAATTTCTTGTGTTTTCGATGCAGTATGTTATACACATGTGTGTTATATGACGTGTTTTCGAATGTTCGCTATGAACAAAGCTAACCGCCTTCTTCCGTTACTGGGTTGTTTTATACAACATTTTAACAACAATTAACCGTACTGGGCCTATTAATTGCCATGCATATATTGCGATGTTCCGAGTTTCCGGGTTTCTCGTTCCGAAAAGTACGTTTTGCGCCCGAAATCGTGTTTAAACAAAAAATATGATACATATGGCTTGCCATATGATACAAATGGCTTACAAGTCATCACAACCATAGTGTGCATTTATTTGGTAGCCCGGATGTACAGGCCTACCCGAGGTAAACCGAATACAAACATGGCGCATCGGTGTACCGTCTACGACGTATTTCGCCCGGGTCAGGTGCGCACGCATTAATTCAGCATGTCGGGTGTATCCCGATCAAAACAGCACAGGACATTCGGGAGGTGGCGGCTTATTGTAAAGTAATGGACAACAGGAGCGTAGCCAGGGACTTGAGCAAGTGTGCGCACCTGCTGCACAGGAGACGTGCGTAGGCTGCATGGCTACGCCCCTGGACAAGGCTGGTTCTAGTGCCCCTAAATGCACCGGATATGACCAATGTCCGGATTTCATTGGTTGCAGCGCTATCGGAAGCGCATTCTCACGTGTCAGGTATACCGGGCGGTACACCTGACACCCGACTCAACCTCTTTCCGATCTACCGATTTTCGAAGACTGAAAGAAAACGGGACAAATTTGTCCAAAGGTCCTGATATTTTTCCTGTTATGTAAATAGGATTAATATTGAGATATCGAAGAAAAAAAATGCTCGCAAAGTCAAAAACGGTCATATATAAATTGCATTCGCTAGGTGGCGCCACGGTGATCTCGCGTACTGCATTAAGATAATTTTAAGGTGACTTAAGTTTTGATGTTTGACAACATGGACCGCATTCATGCATACTGGCGTCGCAGTAGCAAGCGTGATGCGAGATTTTACATTAAGAGACGTAGGGAGGTTCAAACACAAATAAGAATCAGTCCTTGAATCATCCCAAATTTCTTTTGTCCATACTCCACGCATGCCAGACTGCCAAAGGAGCCTCTCTACCTTGCCTGATATCGATTTACCACTAAGTTGAAATGTCATCAGTTTTTGTGCTTCGCGATGCTTTGTTATAATTTGAGTTCTGTGGTGTCCCAGGATAGACACGTTTGCCATATCACAGCCGAAACGGCGATGTTTCTTTGGTTTCTGAATTTCTAAAATGAAACATGTGACATGTGTATCACAATTTGCAAAAAAAAAGATTTGAAAACAGGGACACTCGTTTCCTGCATGGTGTCCATTCTGCCCTGGCGCATTCTGGTTAGTCTGGAAGGAGCGTCTCTTCGCTTTATAGGTGGCCCACCTGGTCACAACAGAAGCAGGAGCGAGTCTCAGCGTGACCTCGGCGTACCTCTTCGTTACCTTGCGCTGCTGCCTGTCATGGCCGCTGGCGGGTAGAAGCCCATAGCCGCAGGTTGGTAAGACGATCTGGCCGCTGGTGGGTGGGAGCCCAAAGTCGCAGGCGAGTACGCAGACATGGCCGCTGGCGGGTGAACCGTTTGGGCCAAAGCGATCTGCAGGACTCTATGCGACAGGTCCAGCAACGCCTGCTGTTGTGCCCGCATGACCACCAGTACCTCCGTCAAGTCCGCCGGGTTGGAGAGAGTGTCCTCCCCATGGCTGTGGTCCGACGCTCACGCACGTTGCACTCCGCCCTCTGAGACACCCCGGGACACTCCGGGTCTTCCATGTTCCAGGCGACACCTACTACTCCTTCGTTTCGAAAGATATATCGCTAGAGATCAAGTAACTAGCTGTTCCTTTTTAAGTGACGTGAACATGCAAAGATGTGTTAACATAGGTTATTAGTGTGATGACACATTGACCCAAAGACCATCATAATCTCATGATGTTCAGTGATCTGCAATGCGAAAAAGGTAACAAAGATGAGACAGGGCAAGACAATTTTACAATAATTTATTCATTGTAATTTACAACAATCACCCTAAGCGTTTGAGGGTTTCGGTGGACTGGTGGGGGGAGGTTGTGGGGTGGATGGTGCAGGGTAAGGCGAGTGGCTAAGCTGTATCACTCTTTCTTCGGATCCGGATCTTTCCAGAATCGTTTACGCAAAGCGTCCTTCTTGATCCGGAAAGCGTCCGCCACGGATTCCCCAACCCGGCCCGGCCACGCTCGCATCCGTTGCCAACGCGACGGCCTGATCCAGACGCCTCTGCCCTTCCTTTCGGCCCGGACCTCCGCCAGGATCAGTTGGCGGGAGAGGCGTTGATAAAGTGGAACCTGATGAAAGTCCGGACCGGCGTGCTGGAACGTGGCCAGACCCCCCTGGATCAGCGTCCGGCTCACGTCCACCGGACGTCGGTACCAAGTCTGAAAACCGGATTCCAATAACACATCCCGTCAATAGCTGACTAGACACTCCACATTTACCTGTTTACAGCTGACTAGAAACTCCATTTTGACCTGTTTACAGCTGACTAGAAACTCCACATTTACCTGTTTACACCTGACTAGACACTCTACCTTTACCTGTTTACAGCTGACTAGACACTCAACCTTTACCTGTTTACAACTGACTAGACACTCAACCTTTACCCGTGTAGAGATGACTAGACACTCAACCTTTACCAGTTTACAACTAACAAAAGACTCGAAGTTTACCGCTTTACACCTGACTAAACACTCTACCTTTACCTGTTTACATCTGACTAGACATTCCACATTTACCTGTTTACAGCTGATTGGCCACTCAGCCTTTACCTGTTTACAGCTGACTAGACATTCCACATTTAACTATTTACAACTGACTAGACACTCCACATTTACCTGTTTACAGCTGACTACACACCCCACTTTTACCTGCTTACAGCTGACTAAACACCCCACCTTTACCTGTTTAAACCTGACTAGACACTCCACATGTTGCTCGGTGTTGACGTGTAGGAGACGGAACCAGATCTGCTTGTCTTGTAGGTTGTCGCGGAGCCACTGGACGCCCTCTGGCGACAGTTCAGCGCAGGCCACCCGCACTGGCAAGTGGCCATCACCTAGCAACGGGTGATAATATTCATTGTAACTGCTGACATCTCCTTAGCAACAACATTACAGATGAAAATTACACCAGGGGGTTATTTCACTAAGATCACTTGCTCGCCAAATAGGGCTATACAGTTCTTGCGATCAGGCCGCGAGACTTCAGTTTTAGGGACAAACAAACACACGTGCTCCATGTTGAAGCATAGGCAGCTATAAGTCAATTTCTTTCCAGGTTTACTTTAAGGACTATTAGGTCTCATTTCACTGGACATGGACATGGGAGGTATGCGTTAAAATATTTGGAGGCGATGATTCGAACCACAGAACTTTTGGAATATGCAATGGAAAAATCCGTCTTAGGCTAAAACTAGCGTTTTAAATTTAGCCCTTCATCCGGGTTTCGCTGGTTTCCCCCAAACAGCCAATAACATCACAGAATCCCACGCGCCTCCGTGGTAACAAAGATGGCCCGAGAAGGTGGGCGACAGAACCCGTTTTTATATAGTGCATAGCGTAGGAACACACTGATGCTTCATTAAACTACATTGTAAAGGTAAAACAAGACCAGTTGAACAACTGCTTCGTTTGTTTGTCCCCAAAATAGGTAAATCGGAAGTCTTGGCGAACGGGACTTTATAGCTCTATATGAAAATAGTATTGCCGAATAGTATAGAGAAATGAGAAACGTTTCTAATAAAACATTATAATAAATACAGATCTATGGCAAACATGTTTTTGAATAATATAAGAGGAAAATATATTGTACAAAGGTGGCTGCGCCCCCATAATCGCAGAAAGGCAAAGTTGGCTATGCTTGACAAAAAAAATACTGTCTGGCTTCCTCAATAATGAAAAATTAGTTATTTCTTGTTCAAACACTATGCAATGTCATTCAATGACTATGAATCTATGACAGAAGCGACAATATGGGCAGTTTGTGGGGAGTGCTGGTTTTCTGCGAGGCAGTGGGGTGCATGGTCTAATATCGACCCCCGTGGTCTAACCTCGACCCCCGTGGTCTAGCCTCGACCCCCATGGTCTAGCCTCGACCCCCATGGTCTAACCTCGACCCCCGTGGTCTAACCTCGACCCCCGTGGTCTAACCTCGACCGCCGTGGTCTAGCCTCGATCCCCATGGTCTAACCTCGACCCCCGTGGTCTAACCTCGACCCCTAGGATAAGGGGATGATTCAATCTAGAGAGGATGCTTCTCAGTGAATGAAAATAAAGATATCAATTCACAAACTCAGCAAAAAATTCAGCAACAACTGATATCTCTCGGCCCGGCCCTCCGTGGACCCCTCCAAGGACTTAGCCCTGTATAGAGGGGTCAAGGGTCACGAACTGAACCGGAAAATGTTGGTACCCGCCATGGCTCGGACTCAGGACATGAGGAACGAAACGTCAAACTCGATGCGCCAAATAAAAAGGACGCCACTTGGTGTACCAATATCTTTGACAATCGCAGTATAACGCTTCTTTCTGTTGCTCGTCAAACTACCATCTGTCGTTAACAGAGTATGTCAACGATACGGTTAAGAGCTCGTAGATCTTAGTGAAACGATCCTCAGGCTCAGGGAGGCGTACAGGGGAAATCCTTGGCCCTCTTCGTGCATCACTAATTACATGTCTTGGACCTCGTACAAAACCACATGTAGCATTGGTAGCACGGACTACTTCTGGCTTCCCAGTAATAATTACATACATTACATCGGTTACGCGTCACGTACACAATTAAGACGTGAGTAATATGTGAGCTATAATGAAACTAGTGTACGGCCGATGATATATGCTCAGCAGATGAACACAGTGGGGCCAGAGTATTGTCTTATTGGGGCAGCCTGGTTATCACGGATATGATTGTGATGGGGGGCCGGCGCGATAGCTGAGTGGGCTAGAGCGCTCGCATTGAGTGTTCTGGTCACCTGAGAGCCTAACGGCGCGTGGGTCGGTGGTTCGAGCCCTGCTGTGGTTAAAGGGTCTTGAATAACCAACCAACCAATCAATCTGATTGTGACGGCTATTGCCCCCATACCTTGTCGTTTGGCTAGCCACTTGCCGGATACGATGGGCGTGTGGTCGACGGACAGAAGGCCGCCCTCGTTCACCTGTCTCACCACGCCCTGCAGCCTCACATGGCTGGAGATGTATCGGGCTGGGAGATCGGCGACAGACGCAAACTTCTTGACCTGAGTGAATAAATGGACAAAGGCAATACAGGAGTTACAGGGGAGAATCCAGGAATTTAAAAGGGGGGTGGGGTGGGGGGGGGGGCATTGAAACTTGCGACCGGGTAGGGGGCTCTGAAAAAAATTGTAACCGGGGGACCTCCTGAACCCCCTCCCTTGATCCGACCTTGTATTGACCTTGAAAGTATGGCACGGAAGCTGACAATTTGAAAGTTACACGAATATGGAAATAAAGATAATATAAAGGTTTATTCAACGTCGTATATAAGAGTCAAAGTTTGAAACCAAAGCTTGCGATATCGCACAGATTATAACCATAAACAGTTTATAAGATTCCAAACTTTCAGTTTCCTACAGTGCGTTTAAGTAGACGTTATTCTTTAGGCTTGCAGCGTCCACAGGAAAATTCCAAACAAAAATCATACAATATGAGACCATATGTTTAGCAGTTGCATATATATCAGAAATAATCTTACCAAATAAATGTTTCTGGCGATCAGGTAGACGCCTGTAGCTGCGAGTCCACACGACACATACTGAAAATAACGAAAACAAAACATCAGGAACCAATGAAATATCACAAGTCAAAGAAGTGATTTTCAATACAGTCGCATGGAACTTTGAAAACATCGGTTCAACTTTCATAATTAGTCCACAACGTACAGGTATGTTTTAGACAAGCAAAATATACACACGTTAAACTAACTATGATTAATAGTTGGGCAACCGGTTAACAACCCGAAACGACTCTCTACGTATCGGCAGCCTAATGTCCATATATGCGACAATCATTTCTGGTTTGGAATCTGCGAAACAGATTTGATACTGCCTTGGAGAAGAAGAACGGACCCAGGACTTTGAAATTATGTGTGTTGGTGCTGGGGAGGTGGTGGTGGGGGGGGGGGGGTGGGGGAGTGACGCGTGGAGGCATAGCACACTCAAAGGGGGGAGGGCTCATAACAATTAGCGGCGTTCACAGCCAAATTGGAGAGGGGGGTGGGGGCGCACCACACCTAAGTAATATTACAAAAATGAACTAAAGTACTTGGAGGGGGACTGTGCCGCCAGTCCCTCTTTGGATCCGCCAAGCATGTGTCAGGAAGTAACTAAGATATTCCAAAATGTTTTTAAAACTGCTGAAACAATTTATGCAGCTAAGTTGTCCGGTTTTATGAGGAAGCTGAGGTACTGCCTTGAATACGGATTTTGCCCATAACGCATTCGGATGTAACGGGGGGGGGGGGGTCGTGGAGAGGGAATGACGGGCTCGCTCCATGACGTAGGCCTCGCCCAGTTTGGAAATTAAGACAAATGTATTACATCATAACGTCGTGCATATAGGGTGTCACGGCATGATACGACTGTCATCGCAAGAAGATGGTGTTGAATTGAATAGCAAGGGACAATGGTTCCAGACTTCAGTGCAGCTGTAGCCTTTGGGGAATTTAGTTTACCGCAATATTCCACCTTAGGCTTTCCATAAGTCGCCCGGCCCGGGGCCGACAGATGCCGAGAGGCAGCAGAGAGGCCACATCAGAGAGGGATCGACCCGAGGCCAACAGATGCCGAGAGGCAGCAGGGAGGCCACACCAGAGAGGGATCGACCCGAGGCCGACAGATGCCGAGAGGCAGCAGGGAGGCCACATCAGAGAGGGATCGAGCAGAGGCCAACAGATGCCGAGAGGCAGCAGTCAGGCCACATCAGAGAGGGATCGAGCCGGGGCCAACAGATGCCGAGAGGCAGCAGGGAGGCCACATCAGAGAGGGATCGACCCGAGGCCAACAGATGCCGAGAGGCAGCAGGGAGGCCACATCAGAGAGGGATCGACCCGAGGCCAACAGATGCCGAGAGGCAGCAGGGAGGCCACATCAGAGAGGGATCGACCCGAGGCCGACAGATGCCGAGAGGCAGCAGGGAGACCACGGCCAGTGAGGTCTCTCGCCCTAAACCAGCCCCCACCACGACCAGTGAGGTCTCTCGCCCTAAACCAGCCCCCACCACGGCCAGTGAGGTCTCTCGCCCTAAACCAGCCCCCACCATGACCAGTGAGGTCTCTCGCCCTAAACCAGTCCCCACCCTGACCAGTGAGGTCTCTCGCCCTAAACCATCCCCCACCACGACCAGTGAGGTCTCTCGCCCTAAACCAGCCCCCACCACGGCCAGTGAGGTCTCTCGCCCTAAACCAGCCCCCACCCTGACCAGTGAGGTCTCTCGCCCTAAACCAGCCCTCACCCTGACCAGTGAGGTCACCACGACCATTGAGGTCTCTCGCACTAAACCAGGCCCCATCACGGCCAATGAGGTCTCTCACACTAAACCATCCCCCACCACAACCATTGAGGTCTCTCGCACTAAATCAAGCCCCATAACGGCCAGTGAGGTCTCCCACCACCTAAACCATGCCCCACCACGACCAGTGAAGTCTCTCGCCTCCTAAACCATGCCCCACCACGGACAGTGAGGTCTCTCACACTCAACCATGCCCCACCCTGACCAGTGAGGTCTCTCACATTAAAGCACCCCCCATCACGACCATTGAGGTCCCTCGCACTAAACCAGGCCCCATCACGGCCAATGAGGTCTCTCACATTAAACCATCCCCCACCACGACCATTGAGGTCTCTCGCACTAAACCAGGCCCCATCACGGCCAATGAGGTCTCTCACACTAAACCAGGTCCCATAACGGCCAGTGAGGTCTCTTGCCCGAAACCACCACCCACCACGACCACTGAGGTCCCTCGCACTAAACCAGCCCAACCACGACCTATGAGGTCGCTCACACTAAACCAGCCCCCATAACGGCCAGTGAGGTCTCTCGCCCGAAACTAGGCCCCACAACGGTCATTGAGGTCTCCCGCCACCTAAACCATGCCCCACCACGGACAGTGAGGTCTCTCGCCCCCTAAACTAGGCTCCACCAAGGTCAGTGAGGTCTCTCGCCTCCTAAATCAGCCCCCACCACGACCAGTGAGGTCTCTCGCCCTAAACCATGCCCCACCACGACCAGTGAGGTCTCTCGCCCCCTAAACCATGCCCCACCAGAGACAGTGAGGTCTCTTACACTAAACAATCCCCCACCACGACCAGTGAGGTCTCTCACCCTAAACCATCCCCCACCACGACCATTGAGGTCTCTCACCCTAAACCAGGCCCCACCACGGACAGTGAGGTCTCTCACACTAAACCATGCCCCACCACGACCAGTGAGGTCTCTTCACCCTAAACCATCCCCCACCACGACCATTGAGGTCTCTCACCCTAAACCATGCCCCACCACGGACAGTGAGGTCTCTCACCCTAAACCAGCCCCCACCACGGCCAGTGAGGGCTCTCGCCCTGAACCAGCCCCCACCACGACCAATGAGGTCTCTCGCCCTAAACCAGCCCCCACCACGGCCAGTGAGGTCTCTCGCCACCTAAACCATGCCCCACCACGGACAGTGAGGTCTCTCGCCCTAAGCCATGCCCCACCACGGACAGTGAGGTCTCTCGCCCTAAACCAGCCCCCACCACGACCAGTGAGGTCTCTCGCCCTAAGCCATGCCCCACCACGACCAGGGAGGTATCTCGCCCTAAACCAGCCCCCACCACGACAAGTGAGGTCCCTCGCCCTAAACCAGGCCCCACCACGACCAGTGAGGTCTCCCGCCACCTAAACCATGCCCCACCACGGAGAGTGAGGTCTCTCACCCTAAACCATCCCCCACCACGACCATTGAGGTCTCTCACCCTAAACCAGGCCCCACCACGGACAGGAAGGTCTCTCACACTAAACCTTGCCCCACCACGACCAGTGAGGTCTCTCACCCTAAACCATTCCCCACCACAACCAGTGAGGTCTCTCACCCTCTAAACCAGGCCCCACCACGACCAGTGAGGTCTCGCCCTAAACCAGCCCCCACCACGACCAGTGAGGTCTCCCGCCACCTAAACCATGCCCCACCATGGACAGTGAGGTCTATTGCCCCACCTTACCAGGCCTTCCTCAAAGTTACGGCAGGCCACGTCATCACTCACGGGCTCGCACTAAAGTGGCAGCAGACACCAGCTTTCTTGCCGGTGAAACGCTCCCAATGGCATAAAAAATTGCAATTTCATTATAACCTTGTTGCTGTTTTCACATTTCTTTAAAACTAACCTAGCCACCAATTCATAGAAATGGACTTCCGGTCATGCGCACTATACTCGCCAGGCGGCGCACCGAGCGCAGGTGAAAACAAACGCACGTGGCCCATCCATTTGCATGAGTTCCGCTCTGATTCTCCCCATATCGGACGCCGTACTTTCCCTATATATATAGCGCTGTCTATGCAAATAAAATCATGCCGAAGCAGAGCAAGATCTGGGGTGGCTCCAACCACAATATGCAAGACGAAACACGGGAGGGGGGGGGGGGGCATGGGCGGATCCAGGGGGGGGGGGAGACCTCCCCTCCCCTTTTGAGGAGGAATGCTCTTTTTCAATGCAAAAGTTAGGCCATCTGAGGTGTGGACACCCAGCCCTTTTGTAGTGCTCTCCCCACCCCCCCCCCCTCGGTCGCAAGCTTTTATTGGACTTCCCCCCGTCCCCTTTTGCTAATTTTTGTATCCACGCTGGAGGTGGGGGCAGGACTATTTCTTGGCTATCATTTCTAGCTTGGGCCACAAATATTTGCGCTGCAATGGGAGCAATATAATTTTTATTGGGTAATATGACAGCAAGAATTTGTCTTAATCTGATATGGGGGCAAGATTAATGTAACCTTTTTTTCTTTAGCAAACCCCCTCCCCACCCCTACCCCAAGAAATAAAAAATTAAGGGAAGTTTTTTCTATCCGGTCAAGGGTTTAATTATTTTTTTGCCAAATTTATGGCATACGTTATTGTTATAGATAGGGGTAAAAAATCTGTTGATCTATAGAGCATTATATAACCCATTTTTAGCCATCCCCCTGGCACTAGCCTCACCAGGCAGGCATTCCAAAAAGTCGTAGGACATCGTTAAATAAATAAAAACGGGCGCGAAACCACGTTCGAAAGACGCTAGCACAATGAGAAAGACGCTATGCTTACGTATCCGCGGGAAACTTTTCAAGGGTGCGATAACGAGGCTCAGTGCGCTTAGTCTGCATGCACACAATTGTGACGTCAGTTTATTAACATGACGCAAATGGAATCCCCTACCCCCCCCCCCCACCAAAAAAATAAATAAATATGAATTAATTTTCACCACAAGGTTATAAGATTGAGAGGAAGTAATTTTTTTCCGTCAAGTTCAAGGCAACTTATTTAATATATGTAAAAAATTAAAATTCAAGCAATTCTGTCAAGTTCAATGCAAGGTTATTATTTTTTTTGGGGGGGGGGGGGGTGGAAAACAATCTAAGATCATAGAACATGGGCCTACAAACATCAGAGATCTCATATCAGACCTTGTAAAAAATCAAATATCAGAGAAAAATTTGAGATCTAAGATCAGAGAACATGCCAACCAAAAAATCAGAGATCAGAGAACATGCCAACCCCCAAAAAAGAGATCAGAGAACCGAGCCACCCTGTTCCACCCCCCATTTTGTTAAGGAGAGAATTTTCTGTCAAGTTCAACAAGAATATTTTTTATCCACAAATTAAGGGGAAGAGAAAATGTCTTTTTTTCCCAAATTCAGGGTATGCATTTGTTTTGGGCCTTATTAATTAGGACCACTTAATTAGGTATGTTTCCAATTGAATGTGTCAGCAAGTAGGAGGTAAGAACTCGGCAGCAAGAAATGAGGGATAGGGATATCCACTGGATTAATGGAAATTATGATGTATCAATATGCATTCTGACCTACATAAATTAGTTTCTGCATTAAGTTTTTGGATGGGTCTACTCATAATAACAGGCTTCAGCCCAAGAAGACGGTCACCCACTTCTCTGTTGCTTTGTTGGGCTTTAGGTCAGCTACTTTTAGTTTTCTGGGTACCTGGCACTAACTACACCAGGTAGGGTTCCCAAATAATTCTAGGACATAGCACAACGAAAGAAAAACCGACGCAAACCCACAGAACAAAACTAGTACAAAAGACACCAAAACACGAGATTTGTATGCAGATTTATAACCACGTGGCAATGTTTTCACCTGCGCGATAACGAGGCTCCGTATTTTCACCTACTACGCATGCGCACCAAAATTGTGACATCAGGCCATTTCTATGAATCATTCAACTTTTCATATGTAGCTTGCTTTTCCGCTAATAGCTATTTATACGTGAATCGCTGGGCTTGCTAACAAGAGCCTAACGTCTACACGGACCGCTTCGGCGCCATGATTGTTTTCAACAGCGGGTCAAAGCAACTTTTTTCGTATTTGCTCTCTGTCCGGTGTTGTAGTGCATATTTTCACGTATAAGGCGCACAGTTTTTAACTATCCGACAAAGTATGCATCTTTTCCTAATCTTTATGCAATTTACTGACCTGACAATCACCTGGCGGAAAGAAAATACTTCAATTTATTGTCTTGCAATGTCAAGGCTTTTTCTGGTCCAGTTTATTCGATCATCGCCAGCCGCGCCAATATGAGCTGCAACACCACAAAGACAGCAAATGCTGCCTAGCTCTAACGGCACCACAGGCACAGTAAATCGACTGACACAGAGGGAGGGGCCCCCCCCTCCCTCTGTGTCAGTCGATTTACTGTGCCTGTGAACGGCACCCTGTGATAAGTTAGACAGGCCTGGTAGTGGTAAGCCGGCGTAAGGCCCCGGCACGCTCACTGGTAATGGTACCTATGAATAGGACGACCATGCTTGCCTGGTCGTCCTATTTATAGCCAAAGGTATGCATGGTAATGGAACTAAGAAAACTTAACATAACTTATATAAGAGTGGATTAATGGTACCCGAACTAAATTTAAAATAAATTTAAAATTCACCCGAATCCAATATATGTGTCTGTCGATAAATTTAGCAGTCTGGTTAAAGTAACTATGTCTATGGCTAAATTCCGGTTCTGGTTGACATTTGCTTGACGAAGTCGAAGGGGCCTCCATTTATGGGCAAAACACGGATAGATCTATATACAAAAAGTGTTTCCGTTTAAACGCCGAAATCATTCTCCATGTCATCTTTTCAGCAAGTGAGAGATTATTAGACTACATATATCGCTTGTAAAAAGTATAATCAGTAAATCAGCACTGAATGTGATTAATGGAACAGCCTTAAAATTTCATAAAGTGATACCTATTTAGGGAAACCATTTGATAATGTGAATTCGAACAGCGCCGTCTACAATGAGAAGGCAAATACATAGCAACGCAATGAGTTTCCGGTTGCGGATGAATACGAGTCGTAACGTAGGGTCTCAAGGTAGGGCCTCAAACAGATACAAAACAATTTGCCACAAATGTTGAAATAAGACTTAGTAATGACTGGCAAACTAGTATCCAAACAATGATAGCTGATTAAAACTTACTCGGGACAGAAGGAAAAAGATTTATTAAGTTAAGCTTATTTTTGATAAGGAATGAACACAAAATCGAAGCAGTAAATCGGTCATTTCAGCGTGCTCGACAACGAGAGTCTTAAAGAAGTTTCGAAGCATGCTTTGATTTGTCTCACTTGTTGATTGCCTTTCACGGTAGAGAATGTCGCACGGAGATCCCGCAAAGTGGTACATGCCGGGGTGGAGGATAGAGCAGCGCTACTCACCCGGAGTTCTTATTGGGAACTGGGGAGAGGACCAACACTCTGTAAGTTCATGCATGAATGTTCAGACGATACAGTCTTGACGGTTTACGCCTCCTTGGGCCGCTGGATGTCTGGGCCGCTGGACATTTAGGCCGCTAGGAGGGGTGGAGGGTAGGGGGCGGGGGGGGTGGGGCTGACGCCGGTGACGCTCACGCGGCCGTCCCTGGCATCCCTGGTAATTGAGGGACCCCTGGTCGGTGACGCCACACAGATGGAGGGACTCCGGGTAACCCCGTGGATGTACATATGTGTTGAATCCGTTGAATGTGTTGAATAAAATATAGTGTATATAGCGTATACAGGTGTCCGCGATGTTTTTTTAAGCCGATTATCGAATAACAACCAGCCCCGCGGCTCAGTGCTTAACACCCAGCCGTCGTCTATCGTAATCCCCATGCGACCTGGGCATGCCTCCACCCCTTCGAACATGACCACCGTACCCCCCGCACCAACGCAACCCCCTCCCCCACCCCGCCCCTTACCCTCCACCTCTCCCTAGCGGCCTAAATGTCCAGCGGCCCAGACATCCAGCGGCCCAAAGAGGCATACACCGTCTTGACATTTGTTCATGTGACTGTAACGTTACAGTAAGCATCAGACTGTCAAACTCTAACGTCTGAACATTCAGGCTATGTAAGTTCATAAACTCTATACAGTGGAGTCCAGGATTGACATGAAAAGAATATATAATTATGATGGGAGGTGGGGTTGGGTGTCTGGACAGTGTTTGTGCGCTGGGGACGTGAGTGGGGATCTTTGGTGTTGGGGCTTGTTCGGTAAGTTGGTTGTGCGTTGAAGTCGCTAACTAGGTTAAAGTGGTTCAATCGCATAGGCAGGCAGCCTGCATAGAGCCAGTCGGGAACAGCGGCGACCTGTGGCGCAGTGCATATTTAATTACTTAGATTGGTTCACAGGGTGGATTGTAGTGCACAGATTCTGATGGCCGATCTACCTATTGGCTTTGTTCTTATTGCTATGAGAAGTTATTGTGGTAGGTAAAGGTATATATTACAAATAGCCCAAATCCGCTTCCCCATTCCCCAGTTGTTGGCTTCGTTATTGACATTATGCCACGTCTTCCACTTCATGCCCTGAAAATAAAACTAGGCCTGCACGCTATATGAGCCTTGATGTCAATTTATCAGGTCTTCCACTTTATACTTTGCAATAACAATCCCTGGACTGTGAGTTGTTTTAGTCAAGATGGGAAAATAGGTTTCTTGAACAAAGTCCAATGAGTTCAGATGTTACTATCATCCCATTGCCAACTATCTTATGCTGTTATGATAGTAACATCTTTTTTTCATGCTAGTTAAATGCTTAATATAGATAAGTGCTACCTAAAATGCGAGCATATATTTATTAATATAAATCCCACTTCTGCTTGCCGTAATATATATGTTTGGCTGGTGGCATATACCATGCACATGCTTGTGGCATATCATTTGGTTGCTTAGGAACTCCCTTTGTGATGTAATTTTTATCATATTTCGATGTCCCAACTACTTGGTATTATAGCAGGGACATAGTCTCTAATTCAGTTTAAAAACGTTGAATTCTTCTTGTTAAAAAATTATAAAATATTTGATTTGAGTCTTTAATCAGCAATTTCTGTTGATATATACATATATGTCTTACAGTAATCAAACTTCAACCAAATAAAACCCATGCATGTATAGATAACATGCAATCTCTTCCGCTTTCCTCAGTGAAGGTGGATTTCACCAGCTTGTAACATTATGAATTCCGATATAGATTTTACATTTTTTACAAGTGTGTTATCCAAAGAGCTTACTACACTCACTATAAATCCTTATTTGAAATTGCTGATCAGGCTGATTAGGTAATATTTGTACTGCTGGCACGATAGAAAAAGCAAAACTTGTGCATATACTGTCCAGTTTTCTGACAAAAATGCATCACAAAGTGACATTTTGTAGATGTAGCCCCAGCCCTCAGGCAAGGGGATGTTAAAGACTGTCAAAATGGAAAAATTTTCAATGTCCCTTATTGGATCTTATTGGATTCGATGCCCCCAGGGTAACCCCCGACTCTTTGCGAAGAAAGACATTGGATCTTTATTCTGCGACCACACAGACATGGCCATAGCAGGGGCACAAACCACTGATTCACGCTCCGTTAGGCTCTCAGCTGGCCAGAGCACTGAATGCCAGTGATTGTGATCGTGGCGATTGAGATGGTGGAAACAATTAAATGGTATAATAAGCCCACCCCCCTCTTTTTAGATTGTATGATAAAGATATTAGAGCAAGGGTTTTCTATCCTATCTCAGCGATGCTTTTGGCTTGTGCTTTTGAATAATGGACAGAAACATAATACCGGGTAGGTGAGATGTGACAGTGGCTCTACAATTGGCGCTGAAGTAATTGGCTTCGTTTGCCGGATAAGATTATGAAAGCAATCTCCCGGCCGGTCAAGTAGGTAGGTTGTGGGGGGGTAGCCAGCAGGGGGGGGGGGGGGATCCCTGAGAGACAAGCTTCTATTTTGTTCATATATAAGTCTCACTGGTGTATAAGTTGAAGCGCTCGGAATACAAAAGGTGTGACTCGGAAATTATAATTAAGGAATAACAGTACATAGGTAGTTAAAGTCAAAATTATAAGACCAAGCATAATCGGTTAAAATGATGATTATACCTTACAAGGCAGATAGGTGCCATAACAAAACATACAAAATATGTCACATGGTCTATTGAGTGACTGCATATGGGCAGTGTGATGCACCATAATTTCCGGGGTATAAGTCGCACCCGCCGATTTTTAGAACTATTTAGACTTGAGCCGTGTATAAGTCGTACCAGTGTATTGGTCGCACCTTCGGTGTGAGATTTGCCGTGTTGCGGTGGGCATCGGTATAATGATGTTAACTATTTCCCGTAATTGCGTTTAACTCAGCACTCCCGCGCTGTTTGTTGTCAATTAAAGGCTGTAAAAACTGACGGATCTATGTTCCTTTGATGGGTACTCGGAGCACAGTTTCAGCGGCACCGGCTTAACACCCCGCGGCGTACAGTCAACCAATAAAGCAGGCGAGTCAATTAGGCATTGTTTATATAGGTGGTTGACGTGTTGCGTGGTCAGTTTTGCATTTGTAGGGAGGGAGTGGAGTGAGAGAGTGTCCGTCGTAATGGTTTTGGGGGCATCGTTCGGGACAACAGCTGTTGTCTTAGCTATAAAGAAAGTTTAAACTGGGTCGGCCCGACGCTACAGTGGTTCTACAAGTTGCGCCTGAGTGATTATCCCCCATTCGCCGGATAGGATTATGATAACCGGGGACGATTGAAGGAAGAATGACCCTCGCTCTCCCGGCCGGGGTCAAGTTGGTGAGGGGGGGGGGTGTCCCGAAAAAAAAGCTTAGACTTGGGTCATTTATAAGTCGGTGTATAAGTCGCACCCCTCTGACGCGACGAAATTACGGTATAGCCTGGCATGACTGGGAAAGAATGACACTTGATGCATTCACGCTTGAATTTATCAACACAGAAGGTATATATATGTAGTATATTTATTGGCAAAACACAGGAGAGGACTTAATTATATCTCTATTACTACCAGTTTATATTTGCAAATTATGCAAGTCTGTATACATGATTATGCTGTTCAATTCAAGTATCAGATTTTATTTTGCTTTACTTTTCAGGTTCACAAAGGAGATCACTCCCATAATAGTACATATAGGAACGATTACCAACAGGGTGGTTCCTGGCGTCCGGATGTGGTAATTCGTCGAAAAGCACAGCTTCAAAATGCTGGTCTAGGAAAAGAGTTTCTATTTTATCATCATGGAAACTCCTACTCCAACAATATGATATCTTGGTATGATGAGCACTTCAACAAGAGGGAAAGAGATGAGCAAAACAAGTTGCCTGAGCTGAGATCCTGGGACAGCAATCGACTGGCATGGGTTCCTGAAAAGACAGATTTTCCTATTCAAGGTATCCATCACTATCACTGTATTGGCATTCATTCATTGACATAAGTAGAATGTGATACATCCTCCTGTTTTGTCATTCAGTATTAAAGTTCTCACTTCTTGACATATAAATTTATATAAAAAGCAGAAATCCTGAAACCATATTAATATTAGGCCAGCAGTGATGACAAAGTGACATGTATTTCCAGACTTAATATAAATGAAATTTCTGAAAAAAATGACGTGTATGTGTTGCTATAGAAGCTCGCTTCGCTCGCTACTAGCTAAGCAAAACTTGTATGAAATTTCTTCTGACCCAGGCGCTCCCACGAACTTTGGTCTATCCGCCAAGCGGAACCAGCGCTGGATTGAGCAGATTGCCGACGCCAGGACCGGTGACTTGAATACCACCTACCGGGCGTCCTTCAATCCCCACGCGCGCCAGTCTCTGACCCAGACCCGCCACGCCACGCCGAGGGAGAAATCGACCACACTGCTTCGGCAGAACTCCACCAACAAGGACTTGCAACTGCGGGGTAAACTGGAACTGCAGTCGCCCCAAGTCACCTCCTCTTCGGCCCCAGTGATCGCCTTCTAAATGGAGGAAGATCAGTTGAAAAAAGCCAACCCTAAGCGGTGATTGGAAAACTGAAAAGTGCGGACTTGTGTTACAGTATTAATTTTACTCTATTAAATGGAGACTGCTGTTGATAAAATATTATTTCTTATAGATTTTAATCTTGGAACTCTGTATAAAGTGAGTTTTTTTTCAGGTTTTGAAAACCGCGTTGATCCGTTTTGTAGAAAGTTTAGTAAAGCTTGTCATATGCCATTGTGATGCATCAACTATGGATGTGCTCATCAATCTAGCAATCAGTATTATTGAGAGATCCGTATTTAACTCGATCAGTGTTTAACTTTATCAGTATTTCAATAGCTGCTTTTCAGCTTGCTTTTTAACTACTTTAATGTTGTCTGGGGTGGCGTTCCATATAGTATTAATATAGCTCACGTATGTCTTCTCAGTGATAACGATTCAGTATTATAATAAGGGTTTCCCAGTATATGAATATATATATTGGATTGTCCAATTCGGTATTTGATACAGGTTTCATATAGGTCTGTACGGAATTTTTGCTCTAATCGGCGTTTATTATATGCTGGCTTCTTATATAAATTCATAACGAATTATCTTTATGAAAACGTGATACTCGTTGGTAAACCACGGTTTATGTGCCAGGTGTAAACAGTTTCAATGATATAGACGGGTGGCGCCCCAGAAACTATGGGTGGCGCTCCAGAAACTATGGGCGGCGCCCCAGAAACTATGGGCGGCGCCCCAGAAACTATGAGGTGGCGCCCCAGAAACTATGGGTGGCGTTCCATGAACTATGGGTGGCGCCCCAGAAACTATGGGTGGCGCCCCAGAAACTATGGGTGGCGCTCTCATCTTTGGTGACCGCAGGTGCTGTCTTTACATACCAACATTTTAATGCTATGTTCTGAACGTTGACGTTCTCGGTGTTTTTTTTGTTTTTAATTAACGACTGGCCAATTACGTTATTGCATATGGATCTGACATGTATTTTGATAACCGAATTGCTGTGAATTGTTATTCCAATATACAAGTTCTGGAACCATGAAAGATAAAGGCCTGTCTGGTGCATCAGTTTTGTTGCGTGTCGCATATTAGGCAGCATTTAATAGCGCCACCTGCAGGCCGTCCGTAGCAATAAGGGTTTCTTCTGTCTTTGGTCTTTTTGATTAATGCTATAAGGATTGAATCGGTCCAAAAAATACAAATAGACCAGTGATTTTTTTTTTTTTTTAAATCCGGTCGGTGGGAACATGGGGCAAATGAAGTTTAACGGATATTACCTAACGTAACCGGATGTATGTGTGCTACCTTTATATCGGAGGATGAATGAAGCTTTGTCGTTCTCGATTACGTGTGCTGGTCACTTGTCGCAAAGTTGGTAACATAAAGTGTTTCCGTTGAAATGAATAGCGTTGAGAAATTGAATAGCTGTTAATAATAAGCATAAGTCAGAGCGAATAAGTGAATAACAGCATTTACCTTTGACGGGCATATTTAAGCAGGTGTCCTAACTAATGTAATCGCGATCTTCACAGAAAGGTTTACATCTTGAAAATTATTTTTGGCGAGTGTTAACTCTTCGTTTCGGCCGACTGATAAGGAGAAACAATTAAGCCAACCCACCCTCCTATATATATATTGTGACCCTTCATGTGGCGCCGCCTTACGTTAGAACTGGTTCTCTCGCGGAGTGAACTCTTTACTATAGAGGTACCATTCATGAAAACGCGTGAAACGAGAGATCAGGGGAACGATTTAGGGATGAATTGCGGCAGTTTCAACCTGCGCCCTATGCCATGATCTCAGTGTTTCATGGAAAAATAACATCCAAACATTGATATATCCCTTGCAACGATGGTCTCCGTAAAAAAACAATGATTGGAGTTAGAATCACAGCTATTAATATTTGCGATGATCACGCGCTCTTGTTTTGCTCACACAGTAGGCGTCAGTTTCGGTTTGAATATAATTAGAGTATCGCCTTCTGATTGGTCAATCGCGGACACACATCCAAAAATGACTGCCTGGTTTAGCGGCGAACTCGTGGCTGGCGGTCACTTCTAAGTGTTATTGTGAGCTACAGACAGGACGGCAAATGCTGTAGTGGAACATGGCGCAAAATGACCACCTTAACTTTATTTGTATTTTTTTGGGGACAAGCAGTGCTATAAAAAGAGCCAAATTTTGGTAAACTGACAACAGTAGTATTGTGAATAACATAGCTTGGATACATGCGAGTGACACGAAGAAAATTTTTACCGGCACAAAAAACGTTTTATGTCACAGTGGGTCATTTTGCCCCCCTAATGGGGCAAATGGTCAGCACATTATTTCAGCATGTTAATGAGTGAACTGAACAGCCTAAGAAGCCAAACTCCGAACTCTCTGGAACAGTTTGACCCAGAAGCATCACACACAGAAATTACAATTAACGGTTACGTCAGCAGAGGCGGATCGGGCGGGGGGGGGGGGGCACCCCCTTCCCCCACCTTTGGCCCTATTTCAGTGCAAAATTTAGGCCATCTGAGGCGCAGAACTCTGCTTTCATGCGAAGTCCTACTGTGGAACAGACCCGGGGCAGGGGCGGATCCAAGGGGGGCCAACCCGGCCCCCCTTTTTAGGGCGGAAATTTATATAATTTATGACCATTTACCGCCCCCCCCCCTATCAAGCATATGTGGATCCGACCCTGAAACAGCCCCCCCCCCCGGTTTAAAGGAGAGGGGGGGGGGGTACGTAATACATTGCTGGGTTTGGGGGGTTCTGGTCCCCCCCCCCTTTTTCACCGCCCAAATCCGCTCTATGAACGCACAGTTTCAAAGCCCCCCACCCCCCCCCCCCGACGATCGCAAGTTTTAAAATATTCGCTCTGTAGGGGTATATTTTTCATCATACGTGTCCGCTCTATAGGGGTATCTTTTTCATCCCAAATATCCGCTCTCTCAGGCATCAAGGCACCCGCGGAACCCCCCACCAGGTTTGTATAATAGTGCCCCCCCCCTCATCTGCGTCTTATCCTGACGAACTGCTGAAAGGTATGACCCTTAGTTTCTCCGAGGTTTCTGACTTCTCGAAATCAGCCGGGCCTTGCCACACTCTTTCTGTTGGTGGGGACCGTAGCGGGACACTGTCTGTTACTTGGCTTTGTCTTTTTAACTGGAAATCTAGTAGCTTTTCGGAGTGGGGATGTATCGAATGGAGACACGATGTTGCGTGCCGCCTGGCTCTGCCTCAATCAACGCTTCCGGCTCCCAGGGGCGCACATCTCTCCCTTCTTCAAGCTCCCTGTGACGCACATCGTCTTCTCCGATTCAGTGGACATATCATCCACTTTGCTAAAGGTAATCGTTTGTGTTAGAGTATACATATTAAATTGGATGTGGGTAAAACGGCCCACTGGGTCATTTTGCCCCAAGCAGCGTGGGTCATTTTGCCCCTGTTAGTAACCTTAACTTTTGACAGCTGTATGAAAAATACGGCGCAGTATATTCCGCATCTGAATTACGTTTGGGGCTTGACTTGGACTTATCTTTGATCGTGTTAATTTATCAAAATTTTCCCCCAAGTTAGTATCCACTGAGCTCTACTTTCTTCCAGTATTTACCATAGATGGCAACATCCCAGAATCTTTTACTTCGGCAACAAGGGTCTGCTTCAGCGCCCATGTAGAATTGCTAAGGTATCACGTAACAAACAGGAACAAATATAAAACGCTTCAATACAGGTGCCAGCACCGCAATTACGCGATATTGTGGTGGGCCATTTGACCCCGATGGGTCGTTTGGCCCCATGTTCCCCTAATTTGGATACAACTTTATTTGTAAAATATATATCATAAGTCAATCATCGCAAAAAATAAGTGTACTTACAGTTTTGCACCACAAACGTGACGTCACGGGCCAGCGGGGGCGTACATGGCTGCAAAACACATCTGTCAACTTGGTTGGCTGGGTCGAGAGTCCACTCAGGAAATCAGCAGACCGAGAAAAAAAAACCGAGAAAATATCAGCAGACCGAACAGAGAAAATAAAAAATCAATCTCCCGGGTAAACACTAAGTACATTTCCGGTGTCGCATATAGGGCCAAATGAATACCCGCCAATCTTTGTGTTCACGCAGGCCGCGTTTTCCACGTTGAAGGCGGTTCCATTCATCGCATCCAGTGGGCGTCCACCCGAAATGCCTAAATTGTCGTTTGTTTGGCTTATGACGAAAATATATGTGAATGGGGAGAGTGGGAAGGTATAAAATGAACATATAAACATATAGTGGCGGGATATGTCAGCTAGCGATCTGGCTAACAGGACACCAAAGGCGAGTTGCATTGCTAGATTTCTCTTAGGCCTAAATGTGTATTTCTTTCCATGACTAGAAAACTGTTACATCTTTTTTGTAAGTTACAGTAGAATCATCAGTTTCTAGTTTAATGGATAGTACGTGGTTATTCGCCCGTGAGGGTCTTACGTACCCACATGTGTTTCTAGGCGTGTGTTTGTGTGTGGGGTTATTCTGTCTCTGGTTAACATTTAAACTGCATTTTATTCCGGGTGTTGGGCTTTGCGGTTTTTCAGAACATCCGCCTCCTCCATTGTTTTTTGTGCTTACCTTCGTTGGGTGGGCGGATTGGCCCTCACCTGGCACTGGTTAACCACCCGTTCCAAATCCACGCTTATGTCAATGTTTAACTGCAGTTGATCGAAAGTATGGACTATATAAAAGCATAATCTGTGTAATAACACTGATCAAAAGTATGGACTATTTTAGGCAGTGGTTGTCTTCAATTGCTTTTTTTTCGAAGAATGAGATGTGTAGCCCCCTTCTTTTGTAGTGGAAGGTCGCAAGGTCGCAAGTTTTCAGTTACGTCATTTAGGTCAACTATGTGGGGGTAATTGTATATCCGCTCTCTTTATATAGAGAGGGGTGTATCTTTTCCGATCTCCGCGATTGGCATCCAGGAATTCTTGGAAATTCGCGATCAGCTGTTGGCAATTTTTTGGGATCATTATCCGTACAATTCCTGGTTCAACGCGAAGACCCTTTGCCTATTTACCGCGATCAGTTATTATAGCAGTCTGCGAATTCGTCGATATTCGCGATATGACCATTAAGGCGTCTTTTCGCCCCCAGCTTTAAAATATCCTAATTCTTGGGGATTCTCGATTCAGAGGGAGTACCCCCCTATATATAGATCTAGGCCCAACTGGACGTCCAGGGGACCTCCCCATCACATTTGTATAATAGTGACCCTCCCCCCTCCCCCATCGCCGCTGTCCGTGGTTCTCGCCTATGAGAACTTTGGGAACTTGCTTCTCGCCTCGCGTGAATGCCAATAGCGAAAGGTAATATCTAACCCAGGGCCGGATCCAGACTTTAGGAGTTGGAAAGGTTTCGCTTTCGCGATTACAGGGATAAATGACTGATAAGTGACAGTGATAAATAACTCAGTGTAATAATGATAAATAACTCATTGTAATAATAATTCTAATATACTATAATAATGATTATAATACCGTAGTGATTATAATATTATACTAGTATAATGTACGAATTCTTATTACCAATTAATTGCTTAACTAATTGTTTAGTTAAGCCTAACATTTGTGACGGGGTCAGCCAGTTGTCCCATAGTTTTCTAATTGCAAAAAATGATTCTCTTTAACAATATGAAAACTTACCCGGTCGGTAAGATAATATGCCACATTGCGTAACTTTTGGTGAAATATTTTGAAATTTGTTGCCGAAATGTCAAGGCGTTCTGAATCTCATCGTAGAGGCGTAGAGCCTTATATACCCGGTAATTGATTAGCGCTCTAACAGAGACAAAGTGTTTGTCATACTTAGGTTGTGTTGTGTGGGTTTTTCATTCTCAGCTTCGATAACTGGTTCCATCAAACTACAGTGCGGTCAAAAGTATGGAGACCTAGGACACTGCACATGTAGTGTCATCTTACAACCAATAAAGTGTTGCGATCTTGAAGCGGAAACTATTCCCATGTAGCACAACGACGGTGGACCATGGTCAGGCCAACGTTGGCTGCTACATTAGCCCACCATCGGCAAACTTCGTTGGGCCAACGTAGTTTTGGCCAGCGGGCCAACGTTGGTGCACCATCGGCATGAAATACATTGGACAAGCGGTGGACCAGCATTGGCCCAGCGGACACAGAAAGGCTGGGGGGGGGGGGGGGGGGGCACATGCGCTTTTATCGGTAGCCTAGAACCGGCAAACAAAGCGAGCACCAGCCCCGACCCACGCCACCCCTAAAAACGCTACAAGGTGAATTACACAGGCCCACCGAACCCACCGGCGCCACAGCCACCGCTTTAACTCCCTCCACCCTCCTCCTATCCGCACTCACCTTCCCACGCGCTCAAAATGTCGTCCACTCTCTGATGTGAAGCCCGATTTGTGGGCAGCCCAGCCAGTCTCAGCCAACCCGAACAGAATCACTGGGAGCGCGGCTCGGGCGTGAAGTTTGGTGAAGAGCGGATGTGGGTAATCTCAAGGGGAAGCGTCTTGAGAGATCAGCGTCTACACCCAGAATATAGCGGTCAGCGTCTACACCCAGAATATAGCGGTCAGCACCCCATCGTAGGAACCGACTTATAAACCCAGTGAGTGTGTTTAATATGTTCACTTCTCTCTAGCCATGTATGCATGTTAATTAACCATTGCTGATGCCATGGTCGAGGTCATATATGTTATGATCCTCTCGATTAACCGAAGTATTTTCTCGCATATTCCCGCGTCCGAATATTTCAATCATCTGGTCCCTTCCCATATATAGATGGGCATAACTGTTAGTGTATAATTTAATTGAATGCCATTTTTTTTTACAAAAATAATCTCTTTCGATGACAACAAAATCGCCTACTTTTCTCACTCTCCATATGCCGTGCATAGCATGGGCGGCACGCACCCACCACCGCAGTAAGGTAGTACCCACCCCCACCCTCACCGGCACCACTACAATACCCATTCATCCGCGTTAACCCTGTGTCCGGAGCCAGAATGCGTAGTAAAATTGGTAATTAGTTTCGCCACCAGACATAACCCTTACTGAAGACTTAAATTCATTCTACCGCAGGTCGGCTAACGAACGCCCAGTTTACCTCTTTAACACTAATGATAAACTGCATGGACAAGCCTCTGTAAGTGAGCTACCAGTGAGTTACACATCAAAACGAAAACATAAACGTATTACTCACGTAAACAAATGCGTAGGCCTACCCAAACCCAGTTAACCGTAACACAACGGTGCAAAAAATGATGATGATGAGATGATGACGCTAAATAATAAGGTGTGCACTGACCGGCCAGCAGGCGCTGACGCCGTCCTCGCTGCCCCGCGCCGACCGGCCAGCAGGCTCTGACGCCGTCCTCGCTGCCCCGCGCCGACCGGCCAGCAGGCGCTGACGCCGTCCTCGCTGCCCCGCGCCGACCGGCCAGCAGGCTCTGACGCCGTCCCTCGCTGCCCCGCGCCGACCGGCCAGCAGGCGCTGACACCGTCCTCGCTGCCCCGCGCCGACCGGCCAGCAGGTCTCTGACGCCGTCCTCGCTGCCCCGCGCCGACCGGCCAGGGCAGGCGCTGACACCGTCCTCGCTGCCCCGCGCCGACCGGCTGTGAAAATGAAAGATAGATGACTGGTATTCAGGACGCTTTAACCACTTTTGGTCATATCGCCTCAATGGGAGAAGGAAGGGAGAATGGAGCCATGTCCCCGGGGGTAACCCCTTACTCTATACGAATAACGACATGGGATCTTTATCCTGCGACCACACAGACATGGCCACATCGGGGCTCGAACCACCGATCCACGTGCCGTTATGCTCTCATGTGGCCAGAGCACTCAATGCGAGCGCTCTAGCCCACTGAGCTATCGGGGCGGCCCCAGATAGATGAGTGAAGACGAATTAGGGCAGCAGACGGCGATCGTTGGAGATGCTATGATGATTAATGTACGGCGGCGTAGATGGTGAGGATGAGAAACTTGTGGGTACTCCTCTCGTGAGGAGAGCGCAGGCCCCCCGGGATGGTGGGGTGGGGGGGTGGGGGGGAGCACTATGTTACAAATCTGGCGGAGGGGGGGTGGGGGGGAGGTCCGCGGGTGATTTGCTGCCTACAAGAGCGGACAATTGTGATGCAAAAAAAGATACCCCTATGCAGCGGACATTTTTTAATGAAAGCGCTAGCCCTGTAGGCCTAGAGCGGATTATTTAAAAATGAGACCGGGGGTGGTG